>JAHXMQ010012338.1:6481528-6547411 GCA_020466415.1 Ammodramus savannarum pratensis | reverse complement strand
ATAAAGGGAGTTGTAACATTGAGTTCTTCATCTGCTGCCTGGGATGTGAGCTGCTGGGATCTTCCCATTGTCATAACCACATAATGAGACTGATGCTGGAAAATAAAACAGCTCAAGGCACGTTCCTAGCAGTCCTGTCCCGTTCATGATTTGTACATAGACCCTCAGCCAGTGATAGCCTGCTATTTTACAGTGCTTAATCTGAATTTTGGAACTGTGGAAGTACATTGTATACAAAAGGTGTGTCAAGACGGATAATACTTGTGGAAAAAATCTATCTATACCCCTATGCAGCACTTGGCCCTTTAAACATTATCAAGAAGAGACACACAAAGAAATCCAAATGCAGCTGCTCTGTATATCCCATGCTCAGAAAAAGTATTCAAAGGAAATAACCCAAATGTTAACAATAGGATGTAAGTCTTGCTCAGCAAGTTCCTAGAGCCAATTAGCAAGATTTCCATTATATTTGGATGTAGTTTAATTAAATTATGCAAAAAGAACAATGAGCTGTCTCCAAGAATTAATAGATCACTTTTACTCATTCTTTGGAAGTGCAGCCAGTGTTATCCTCACACGCACATGTAGCTATTGCAATGCCACTCTCTGAATATTACCTTTTCATACACAGCTCATAAATCACAGGAAACTACTGATAACTCCTCCTACAGTACTTACTGCTGTGCACTGGAAGTTAATTAAGAAAGTCCATTCCAAATGTTTAATTGTTTAAATATAAATTACATTTTGTCCACCATAACCATTGTAAGTCTTCTACTCCATCTGTTCTTTCCTCTTAGTTTTTGCTCCAAATTAGAAATCTGCTGACACGCTGCTTTTCACAAAGCATCTGCCTTTAACCTTCTACTGAAATGGTCCTCAAATATTTGCTGAGCTAACTGTAGCTTGACAGAAGCACAGATACATCAGAATTGGAAGCTTTTACTCTATTTTGTGCACTAGAATGATGCACAGAATATAATTTGTTGGTTTGACAAGTACTTTTTTTCCTAACTTCACTGAATCACAATTTCCCAGAGCATCAATTCCTCCCTTATAGAGTGACTCTCACATATTCCTTTATCTTCCCTATTTGCTGTAGTAGAAATATTAGTAGAAACTAGTTTTTACTGTTCTCAAACAAATTCAGTCTGTTCTGGCCTTTCCCAGACCTCTTAGTGTTACTGCATTCAGAAAACAGCATGACTTGCTATTTGAATCTCAGATTTCATTTAATTCAGCATTTCTCTTTATGAAGGAGTCAATAAAATGTCTTGCAATCAAATTAGAGTAAATTATTCAATACAATAGGAGACAAATTTAGAGATTATTTTGAAAAATTTAGTTTTATTTTGGCATTCACCAATAAAGCTATGTTGTGTAGAAGTCTAATTTAATTGTCATGTTTTATCATGTTTGAATTTGGAGGGGAAAGAAAAACAGAAAATATCCCTAAGTGGGGATGAGAGAGTGCAGTAAAGTGTTTTCTTTATATGTTTAAAGAAAAAAAATCCACTTTTTTTTTTTTTTTTGTTTGTTTTATGTTTCCCACTTTATTTGGGAAACATAAAACAAAAAAAAAAACATGATGTTAATGTTCTGGGAGTTGTTTTTTTTTAATTAAGAATTTTAAATTTTAATTATTTAAATGTCAAAAATTAGTTCCAAAACTTGTGATACCTGAAATGAAGTAAGAAAAGAACTGTTTACAGAAATCCATCAATAAAAATGTATAGAAAAAAATCCAGAAATATTTTTTCAAAAATCCTGTGGGATCCAGGACCTTCATGATAGCTCCTAGCTCTTAATAATTATGTGTACTTTTTCTGAACTCTAGGATTGTAGAATGTTCATTCAAAATTGAGGGTGAGGGGGAAATAATGATTTTTTTAAATGTCTTCCTTATAGAATTTGTACATCAAATTAATCTTTGAGCTTTCTTTGGTTCAGAATGCCAGGCAATATGAAAGATTCAGTCTGTGGCTTCTATATTTCACATTACAGTAATTTTTATGTTTCAAACCTTTTTGCTAGACATTTATTTATTGGTACACAAGATGTGTTCTTTTCTGTTGGAATTTTCAAAAGCACTCAGCACTGGCTTTTATCAGTTCTGAAAGGTCATTTCCATAAGTACATGAAGCTGAATTTCATAACAACCTGTGGCTTTTCCCCATTCCCTGTTCTCTTCAATGCCAATGTCAGGTTCCACATAATATAGGTGATTAATTTTGTTAAAACAAACAAATTATGTTAAAAAGGTTAAAATACTGAGGCTTTTGTTGCTGTTTCTTGGGGGTTTTCTGTTTGGGTTTTTTTGGGTTTTTTGTGTGTGTATTTTTTTGTTTGTTTGGTTGGTTGGATTTTTTTTTTTGAGTGTCTGCTTTATTATGGCAGCAAATTTTATAGTAAAATACCAGGCATTGCTCAACATGAAAAATTCACCATTTGCAGGTGTTTATTTCCAGCTGTGCACATCTTCATTATTCTGATGCAACAAGTTCCTGAACCACATGACAGAGAATACCTTGTCAAAAAGTAGATTCACAGACTGAATCTTTCATATTGCCTGGCATTCTGAACCAAAGCAAACTCTAAGATTAATTTGATGTACAAATTCTGTCCAAGTCCCATGGACAGAACAGTGTTAGACTAAACTACAGCCAGTTTCAGATTATTATATGTTTATCTGTAATTCCTCTCCATACTGTCAGGAAATGCTTTACACAACCTAATGGCATGGGCTGCTTTAAAGAGTTTCCCTACTAGTCTTATTTGAAATATTCACCTTCAAGCTTATTGAAATAGATATGTGTATAATTGGGACTATTATTTTCTGTTTTTTTTTTTTTTTTTTTTTTTTTTTAACAGAAAAATAATTTAAATTAAGAATAACAGAAGATAGAAATCCAGCCTCTCCATCTCTCATTCAGTTCCTGTTGAAGAGAGTAATTTACATGACAGCTCAGTGGTCTGGCAGTAAATTAGGGGAATAAAAGAAGCTGTATCTGAAGATGTGCATAAAACCTATGTGTACATATGGCAGAGAAATCTAGAACTGGACAGAGATGGAGGACATTGGTGTCAGTCTACTTCCCAACCATACCAAATTATTTTAATGAGTTTTTATTGAATTTCACAACATGTATTTTAAGGGGAAAGGGATAAAAACAAAGCTCCATTTCCCAAAAAAAAAAACCCAGACCAAACCAAACCAAAACAAAAAAAAACCAAACATAAAAAACCACTCGATGGCAACACTGCTGCTGAATCTGAGGCACAGGATGACCCCCAGCATCAGAGAGCTGCCCTGATTTCAGTGACCTGTTCCAGTTCTGGCCAGAGGGACTGTTCTACAGCCCAGCTGCAGAATGCACTAATGAACCAAGAGGCAAGGATAGTTGATTCTTAAGCTCAGAATCACTAGTGGAAACTTTTTGTCTGTCTGCAGGGCTTATAAAGTGGATTTTTAGATACAGAGAGTGCTTTATTAAAGCTCTAACGTTACAAGACAGAGTTATCTTGTTACTCTTTCCAAAATGACCTTCCAGACATGTGGAATGTGATTTTCTTCAGTCTTTCTGGGCTCACCTTAACCTTTCTAAAAAGCACCTTTTCTGCTGCCTGGTAATTGGAATTAACAACGTATCCACCTGCACAAAACTGAAGCATGGCCTAAAGACATTATAAATTTAATAATGGTCTTCTTGGAAATCACCCCATCCCCTCTACTTGACAAGATCCCAGAAGTCATCTCTCTCTCAGTTCCCCCATCTCCCTCCATAGAACACACATTCCTGTCTCTGTACAGGAAGAGTCAGTAAGCAGAATTTTATTCTAAATGCAGAATTAGAATAAGCTGGCAGACATGGATGAGTGGAGTTGCCATGTAATATGAACATGGAAAAGGGATTTTTGGCTGACATCTGCCTGAATAACCTGATTAAACAACCACTGTGGATTAGCAATGATTTCTACATTTTGGAGAGACTTTGGACTAGGGTTAAGATTTTTGGGGTTGTTTTCTATTTTTTGCTTAGTTGGCTGGGGTTTTTTTGTGGGTTTTTGGGTATTTTTGGTTTTGGGTTTTTTCCCCCTGTTTGTTTGCTTGAGGTTTTTTGTTTTGTATTTGGTTTGTGAATTTATTTTTTTTTGGCTGGTTGGCTGGTTTGTTGGTTGGTTAGCTGGTTTATCAGGAGTTAACTAACTAAGTTTAAACCTGATGCTTCACAGTTCATGGGTTTTAAGACTTTAACATTTGAGCCTGGCCAAGATGTTGAGTATTTCAGGATCAAGTCCAGCACTCGAAGTTGGAACCTGTGGTGCTTCCAAGGTAAGAGTTACTTGGGAGAACTCCCCAGACTGCCTATACAGGTTGGTGTTTGGAAAGAGCTGTCACTGTTGGTGTATGTCATATGTTGGCCAAGGCTAAGGTGATGGACAGCAAAAAGTAACTTTAAAACATGCAAGAAATAGTTAAAGTCTTTGGACAGATTAAACTAGAGCTAATATTTTCAAGGAGACATAATTTTGAAAGCATTCTGAAGGGCTTTGCTTGACAACTCCATTTTAAAAACAATCTGGTGCAGGTTGGATTAGAGACCAGAGTTCCAGCATTGCCCTCTTTATTTTATTATGTAATGACACCATCTACAGTTTTCTACAATGTGCCTGTAAATCTTTGCTCAATGTAGAAAGCAAAGCAAAAAATAAAGTATAAAAACCTATCTGTGACTACACTTGATCCGGCACAATAATGCACATTCAAGTTTTTGTATAAATAAAAATCCATAGAAATCCTGAGAACCTGCAGTCTTTTGAAGTATTTGATTTACTATCCCAGTCTGGGTAACTGATTGACAATAAGGATGCAGGAAAATAAATTACAAGATGAGAGGAAAGCACACCAGTAGAAACAGGGGAAGTGCTGATTTGGGAGCTGATTAATAGGAATTTTCCCAGTATCTCCCTCTGCAATTCAAAGAGCAATGTTGCATTACACCCTGAGAGCCTCTTTGGCTGCTCAGCATGAGAGTCTAACAGCAAAACAGGAGTTAGTTCACAAAGGACAAGCTGGAGAACCAATCAGACTTGGCACAATTCCTCCAGCATTTAGCATTTCAAAACACAAAAAGGGCTTTAGAGATCAGGCAATGCACTCTCAGCTATCTGATGCTACGGAGACAATGATGCCCTATTCACCACAACAATTCCCAAAGTGAAATTTCTCAGGATCTCACCTCATATCTTTAGACAACTGAGTGCAATTCATACTTTCTGAATTAAGAAATTATTGAGTTTTTTTCACTAGAAATACATGAGTTATGAAACAGCAATAACCACAGTGTCTGCTGCATGTTTGTTATGGTACAGAACCAGGCTCATCAGGATATACAGCTGATGAATAAAATAACTTGTTGTTTGTGTTTCAGACAGGTAGATATAATTTGAAGATATAGTTTTTAAATAAATAACTTCCACACTGAAGCTCTGGAAGAGTTAGGTCAAATTAAGAGGAAATAAATGTGAAACTAATCAAGGTTCAGTAATATTTAAAAATAGAAGTGGACTTCCCTAGGACTAGACCCTGATTTGATTTAATGTTCATCAACTGATTTTGGGGGAAAAAATATTTTCATACAGATAGCTGCAATGAAATTCTCTTTTTGTCTTCTATAATAAAGGAGCATTTTTCTCCTTTCCTTATTTTCAATAGTTGAAAATATTGCACTGTGGTTTTAGTGACATCACTTTAATGGACTGTGTTAGCTAACCCCTCTGTACCACAAGGTCTCATTTTATTAGAATACTTTTGGGACAAGACCAGAAAAAACAGATTAAATGTAATTAAAGGCAAAAACCCTCTAGTTTTCATTTTGAAAATGTTACTGTTATTAAATAATAATCTGGACTTCACAAATTTTCTGTGATAGAAAGAAACCCTCCACGTCCAATATTACTGATGATGAAGTACAGGTTTATGTCAGGAAAAAAGAAAATATTTTCTTCAGCTGGGTTAAGTTTTCATTATAGTTTTTAGCTTCATAAATAAAATTTCTTGATCAAAACTGATCCAAGGAGCCACATTTGGCAGTATATCTCAGTTCATTTTTGCTATCATAAATGAAAACAAATTACATTTTTTATTGTTTAATAACTTGATACTGAAATCTAAGAAGAAAAATAATATGGGCATGAACTATCACCTCTACAATCAATCTATAGCTATCTGCTGCACACAAATTTAGCCTGATAGAAAATGTTGAACTTTAGGGACGGAGATGTCTTGTACAGTATTTCTTGTGTTGTGTGGAAATTCCAGCCTGCTGGACTCTGGCAGCAGTAGGGCCAGGTGAATATTCAGCACAGCAGTTTAAATTATGCAACACGAGTTCAGCACCTTAAAACCCCCGGTGTTTTAGTCACAGTGGAATAGAACTGCAGTGAGTAGATGTCAGAAAACTAATAGGCCGCAGTATTAAGATATTAGGCTGCTTAATAAGGGTTGTCTTTCTCAATCCTCCTTTTCCTATTAGAAACAGCTATTGCTGGAATGGGATTCACTTTCAGATGTTTCTGGTTGTGTTCAGCATTATGTTCCCTGTTAACTCACACTGATCTGATGTGAACTGATGTTCTCTGCGGGAGTTCTCAGCTTTTCCAAACCACAGCTCTGGGGTATTTTCCTGTCTTTTTAATGCTGCAATTTTGCTTTATTTTAAAATGAATGCTACATGTACTGATCTTGGATGAGGAGTCAAGCACTGCTTTATTCTAAAAACATTTTGCCTACATCAAATCCCCTGATTTCTTTTGCAATTTAAGATTTGGCTGTGTGCTCAGAATGTTTTGCTAAGTAGATATGGAATAAAATAGACAATAATGAGGTTTCATTTGAACTGGAAACAGTGCAATACATTTTACTTCAGAGAACTCCCACTGCACAAAACTGGGTGCTTTCTTAACATGTACAATAAATTGCACATAAGGACTGTGGCCTGAGATGCTTCCTTTCCTCTTCTATCCCCTTTGAGGGGTGGAAGGGCAAAACCACTGTCGCAGACATCTTTCCATTAAAAATCCTTCTTTAGGATTTTTCCTTCTGAGAAGCTGAGAGGCCTCAGAAACAAAATGTAAACAATGGTTATCTGCTGCTGTGGAATGCAACAGGTGGATCTGTGATTGGTCTCATGTGGATGTTTGGAATTAATAGCCAATCATGGCAGAGCTGCCTCTCTCTGTCCGAGCCACAGACCTTTGTTGATTCATTCTTTTCTATTCTTACCTAGCCTTCTGATGAGACCCTTTCCTTCTATTCTTTTAGTGTAGTTTTAATGTAATATATATATCATAAAATAATAAATCAAACCTTCTGAACATGGAGTCAACATTCTAGTCTCTTCCCTCACCTGAAAACCCCTGTGAACACCATCACAAAACCACAGCACATGTGCTTGTCATTTTTTAAAAGTAATAGAGTTACACGTATGCTGCAGCTGACAAATGAAGTGTTATTAGTCCCTGGCAGTAACTTGTGGCATGAACAACCTGTCCTGTTCCCTTCTGCAGAGCCTCTGGGTTTAAGTAGAATGTTCTAGTGTATGTTCTAATGTAGATCGGTGCCAAATAACTCAGAAAACATTCTCAATGGCCTGGGATGTCATTCCTTGTTGGGACAGTCTTGCCTGCCTAAAAGCCCCGATATCATGGAAAAGAATTTATCTTTATTCTTTTCAGTTTTGAGCAGCTCTAATTGTGTGTTGTACCTATAGTGCAAATCTATATATCTATAGGACAAAGGGATTGGATTTCATATTCTTTGTCCTAGATCTGCAATAATCATTCCCCATCCCATTTTAACACAGGACTTAAAACCAGCTGAGCAGGCAAGAAAAGACCTGCAGTGTGCCCAAGAAGATATCTGGGCTAAAAAATGTGGGGCTGTGGGGAGTGAATAGAAGTGGCCTTCCCCATAATAAAACCATGAATATCTACAGACACAAGTGAAAGATACCAGTGTGAAGTTTCTTGTGGTCCAGACACATAGAAAGCATTGATTTTGTTGGGAGCTTTATGCATGAAAGATCTGAATCTGGGAAATGACAAGCACTTATAACTCAATGTGAAGCCAATAAGCCTTGTGAGTGCTCAGTTGGCATTTCAGCTATTCATTTCAGCTGCTCAGCAGTGTAAGGTGAACACATGATCCTGAAAGTCTGTACACTAATGTGACTTTATTGATTGAAAGCAACTTCTCTGAGTGAGACAAATAGGATTTGTCTTTTAGTTCCTAATTTCACGCTGTAGACAGCATAATATTCTGCAAAACTAATCTTTGTAACATGTCTGTCTTTCTGATCCTCTTATCCTGCCATTTCTGGTTTTCAGTCAACAAAAGAAACATCAAAACTACTCTTTTCTATGCTTTTTTGATGCTTAGATTGTTCATTATTTCCACCGAAGTTACCCAAAAGACAGGCATTTTCTTTCAAGTGGTGCTTGACCATCACATTTTTCCTGAAAGGGCTTATTTCACTGACTCTTAAAGAAAGTTTCCATTTTAAAAGGAGAAATGCTGTCTCTGTGGAAGGAAACCCCAAGAAATGTTATCCTTCTCAGTGGTAAAATGCAATCCAAGAGTCTTTGTAGTAACATAAATCTGCTTTGTACGTCAAGTGCGACACCACTGCAGCACTCTAGAACCTAATCATTTGTGATGCCAGATCTTTGTTACTTCTGAGGATGTGTACAAAGATTTTTTTTTATGGTACTTTCAACCTAAAAGTAGTAAAAAAAAAATCTTCTAATGAGTTAAATAAATGTTATAATTTTTAAGTACAGAACAGATTATATTTTTCAAATTCACAAGGGCAATTAAGATGACATTAAATTTTTCCAAGTGCTATAATATGTGTCAGATTCTCATACATACCAAGTGGATTTAATTGACATATATTTCTACTGAAATTGCTGAAACTGTCAATTGCTATGCTTTATACATATGCGACAGTGATTAGAAAATTAACATCATTATGTTATTTCTAGTGATAGCCTATTTCAAAAAAGGATATATATGGACCTTTTTTTACATTAATGGGACTTTTCTAAAGTTATAAAAATTAATGAAATAACATTCATATTTGTCAAATGTTCTAGTCTTTTTTATTATCCTTAGATATAGCCAAGACAGATTGGAATTTAAATGCAGGTCTAAAAAAGTATTTACCTCCAAAGGGTACTGCAATGAAGAAACAGCTAATACTATATCCACTCCATGCAAAATCACAGCACTAAGATCTGTCACTGATTTTAATTTGCCTTCACAATGCTGCTCTCCCCCCTCCAAAAACCCCACAAAACCCAACCAAATAAACCAAAACAAAAAGAAATTATAATAACCCCACAAAGCAATGAGATAAAGTACATAACAGTAATCTGGAAAGTTGTCTATGGACCCAGATCAGCTTCCACAGTCTTTCATGAGTTTTGAAGTAAAATCATGTGACAAATGGTTTTCAGCATTAAGATTTGGGAGAAACAAGTGAATGTATACTCTGTGAATTGAGTGTACTTATACAATCAATATTTTGTGTGTGCATTTTAAAGATAACAATATTACTTGATTTTCCCTTTTCTTAACAGCAGGAGAATGCCAAATTGTGCTGGATTAGGATGCTTAAACATGTGTTGGATTAAATAAGTAAATGTGTGGGAGTGAAACACGTATCTCTGACCTGTGTGTTGTGGGTAGAATTTGTCAAAAACCCTCCCCTAAAACTTGAAAATGCCTAATGTCACAGGGAATAAACTATTAAGCAGATTAACTTGTACAAATCCTGCTCTGTTATTCAACAGGGACATGGGCTTTTCAAACTCTCAGGGTGCAGGCTGCATCCCTCCTGTTTTGCATATGTAACAGAGCTTTCCATGCTTATGTTCACTTCACCATCACTGAGACAGCAGCTTTCAAAAGGGTTTGTGAGGATAGGTGGAAAAACACCTTGTAAGTTTTTTAATACCCTGGCAAATATATTTGGAATCCAGTCTCTGAAGTTACATCTTCACTAATAAAATGCTTTGTTCTTTGCAGTGCTGAGTCAGGCAAAGCTCAAAGTCCTGTCTCTATACAATTAAAACCTCAAGTCCTGTCTCTAGCTTAAAAAAAAAGCTTAAAGTCCTGTCTCCATACAATTAAACTCCCCTAACTTCTGAAACAGAATGTCCACTTGAGGATGCCCAGTGGCAAATCCTCCTTTGCTGATTCATTGACTCCTGGTAAGTATCTACAAGATGTTTCAGAGGCTGCTGGATGACACGGGCTAAAACTGCAATGGGAAAGTTTTTATATGTTAACAACACATTTTTTATTGAAAAATGTGGTTACTATTTACAAGAATATCCAGTATCCTGTTTTCCAGGGTTTTATCAAGGCTAAAATAAAATAGTTGAAAACTTTCAGCATAAGAGAGAAATGCTGTATGTGTATCATCAGCTCCAATTTTTTCCATCTACCCAATTCAGCTGACACACCAGGTCTCAGATCAGAGCAGGTCTAGCTGAAAACTCTGGTTTTGAAACACATTACTAACCTTGGGAAACCTTAGTCCCATTATGTCCCAAATCCACCCATGCAATCAGTCTGATTCTACAACATTTTCACCACGTTAATTACTATTTATTAATACAAACAACCTGGTTAATTCTTCCTGACACTGCATTTTGTTTGCCTTATTCTGTTTTGGAGATGGTGGTGTCCTTTGAAATTACTCAGACAATAATTATCCTTCTGCTTGGCAAAGCCATAATCAGATCTTCTCTTCCTGTAAAGGAAAAATTCCCACTGAAATAGAAAATACCTAAGTCTCACAGCATTTTTCTTATGTTTTAAATTAATCACATTTCCACTAACTTGTAAAAAGCTGTGAAAAAAAAAGTAACTGGAATTACAGCATGGGGTTTATTGCTGAATCATTTGAAATCCAGCGTAACCAATCATTCTGAATCAGTAAGTAGCAGAGTGCTGCTATACAACAGGTTTCTGATGTTTTTAGAGATATGCCAGGACATCAGCCCATGTGAAGCTGGCACAGGATTACTTTCCCAGTACAAAAGAAGTAAGAAGATATTTCTGCAAAGCTATTCTAGTAACTCATCAGGAAAAAAAGAGTTGTAAGTGATCTCAAGATTGAGGTCTGTGGCAGAGATTAAATGTCACATACTGAGATTTTATTGACTCATTTTCTGCCAACTCTGCTTAAAGAAATGGCTTTTGAGGCAAGACTGAATGGACAGTTACTCACAAGTTTCTCAGTCTCTTAGGATTCCAGCCATGGCATTTATATTTCATAAAACCTACTTACATAAAGTAATAGCCACAGGCAAGTTTTCTTTGTGAGCAAAATATGATTTCTATTGTTGCATTCTTGCTGGAAATGACCTCTTCTTGGGAGGAATTACCAAACCCAGAGGTATGTTTTCTTTGCTTTATGCTAGTTTTCATTTTTTTTCCCCCTACAAAGCTGTTTATCCTTGTGCCTTTACAGTGTTAAGGGAGCGTTACTGTGCAAGGCTTTCTTTAGCTCTTACTGATAACAGTGTCAACATTAAAATGTTTCTTGTGGTGTACAAATGTGTCTGGGCCTGTCTAACTTTCAGCCTTCTGGTTGTGTGCCGCCTGCTGTGCATCTGAGATCTACAACTTCTGAGATGCATTTATGGATCAACTTGCACTCAGACCCTGACCTTGGAAGTACTGAGATGTTAAATTCCAGTCAGGAATTTAAACGTTGAAGCACAGTGGTATGACATTCACATTCTCTGAAAAAATTCCTTGGCTCAGGGCTTTTCTCCCAGGAAGCTGTGTGGCCTCAGAGAAAAGGAAAACAATTCTTATTTCATTTGCTTCTCCTGTGTTTGGAGATTGTTTACCCACAGCTGATTGTTTGATTGGATTCTGGTGTGAGTTGTTTTGACTCTTTGGCCAATCACGGCCAAGCTGTGTCAAGACTCTGGAAAAAGTCACTGGTTTTCATTATTATCTTTTTAGCATTCAGTAAGTATCTTTTCTGTATTCTTTAGTATAGTATAGTGTTCTTTAATATAATATAGTATAATAAAGTAATAAATTAGCCTTGTGAGAACATGGAGTCAGAGGCATCATTCCTGCCTTTGTCAGGGCATTCTTGCACTGGTGTTAAGGATGTCCTTACAAAAACCTCCCTTACAGATTGCATAATTGGGGTATATTTATTGTGAACATCCTCAATTTACAAGCAAGCAGAATTTGAATGCTCTTTTGAGGAGGCACAGTGGGAGATAGGGGAAAACCAGCTTCTTTCTCTCTGGCCATCTAATTAGCATAGGACAAGCTGTCTTTGACATAGAAAAGAAGCATTTTCATAGACTATGGACAAAGGTAATTCCTCTAACAGGTAAGGCAAGACATGTTCGCTATAACTCTGCTTGAAAATCACTTCTTAGACAAGGTTCTTTCTACTTACTGTGGAGTAAATCTAGGCACAGGAATGAAACCTATTCACGTCATTAATAGTTTCCTAAAACAATGTTATACTTTTGCATTTTTTATGTTAATATATAATTACTGAATGAGCTTAATAATTTGAAGAAATAATAAATAAACCACAGTATTGAACAATACATTTTTAGTTTTAACTTAATGTGACAACATTATTGTCATGATAATGAAACACTGCTTAGCATGGCATGGGGTAGGGCAGTCTTGCTACTGATGCACACAGATCAGCGTATCTGTGAACATAAAAGTAATTTTGATACGATATTTAACTGTCTTACCTCCACTGTAGTAGAGTTTTTCCTATCCCAAAGAAATCATAGAAACATAAGACAATAGAGTTGTTTGGGTTGGAAGGGATCTTAAAGATCATTTTGTTCCAACCCTTTGCCATGGGCAGGGACAACTTCCATATGCTAGGTTTCTCAGAGCCCCATCCAACCTGGCCTTGAACACTCCCAGGGATGGAGCATCTACAAATTCACTGGGCAGCCTGTGCCAGGGCCTCATCACCCTCACAGCAAAGAATTTCTTCCTATTATCTAATCTAAACCTACTCTCAGTCAGTTTGAAGCAATTCCCCCTTATCCTGGCACTCCAGAACCTTGCAAATACTCTCTCTCCATTTTCCCTGTGGGCTCCCCTCACGTACTGGAAGGCCGCAATGAGGTCTCCCAAAGCCTTCTCTGTTCCAGCCTGAACAATCCCAGTTCTCTCAGCCTTTCCTCCGGCCTGGCTCCAGCAGGTCCCTGTCCTTGCTGTGCTGGGAGCCCAGAGCTGGATGCAGCCCTGCAGGTGGGGTCTCAGCAGAGGGGGCAGAGGGGCAGAATCCCCTCCCTGCCCTGCTGCCCATGGGGCTCTGGGTGAGCCCAGCACACGGGGGGCTCTGGGCTTTGCATGTACCACACACTTCAGTCCTAAAACTCCCAAGGAGGATTATTTGCTTGGACCAGCACCTCACTATTTAAGTTCTCCAGGCTCTGTTTTGTCTCAGAAAAAGAGGAGACTTGCATTTCTTTAATATATAGATGGAGCATATGAGGCTCTCCTTTGCAAAACTCTACCTAGACATAACCATTGATATTCACTAATTCCATGACACATATGTGATTTAAGGACAATGCTTGCAGTAATGTCTGTGGAAAAGCCAAGTATTGAGGAAGCCAGGTTTTGAAGTCAATCTTTAAGCGCTCAGAACTCACTAAGGTAGCAGTCTAATTTTAGCCAAACTGAAAGGATTTGACAATCTACATTTGTTAAAGCCTAGAAGTAATTTGCAGATAAAGGAATTAATTGCAGCTCAAATCACTTATTTAATTTCATAAGCCCATGCTGTTTTACTGTCATAACTTCTGGCTCAGCAGGAGAAAGGTCTAATGTAGATGCAGACATAGAAAATGCAGAAATTTTTACTGTAAACTGAATTAGATACTAGGTTATAAACATTGTTTTCTGTCTTTTTTCTCAACCACAAAAGTTAAGTCTGGCTGACTCTGTGGAAACCATGTAAATTGAAAAAATTAAAATCTTCTCATTCTAGTAATTGGGTAGGTCTTTTTTTCTTCATGACGAAAACAACCGAATTATATTTCTCATTAAAGTAAAACAAACAAACACACAAAAAATCACGAAGCATATAATTTGTGGTGCCCAAGTTTGCACAGAATTTTTCAGGAGGCTGCACCAATGCTGAATAAAGTGGGCCAATCAATTCTCTCAACTGTTCTTATATGTGGCCTGAGATACCTTGCCCTTTTGGCCACCAGGACACATTTTTAGCTCATATTGAACTTATCACCAACCCAAACTGCCAGATGAATTCTGAGGACTGCACTCCAGCCTCTTGTCCCTCACCAGTGTCATAACCCAGGATTACACCATTCCATCTGCAGAATCCAGCATTTATGCTGAAAATTCCATAATGCTGGGGATTGCCCAGCACTTGTATTTATCAAAATCTCTGTAAGGACTCCCTGCCCTTGAGGAGCTAACAGCTCCTCCTAATTTAGTGCTGTTGGCAAATGTCCTTAGTGTGCACTCAACTCTGTGTCCAGGCTTCGATAAAAAACATTGAAGAGATGTTCTTTTGCCTTTCTTAAAGGACAGAGCAGCAATTTGTCTTCAATGTGTCCATTTCTTGCCTTTTTGCTTGCTTGACTCTAGCGCCCATGACCTCCCCCTCCAAAATATCTGTCAAATCTAGATTGAAGTACAGCTTAACTTCAAGAAAGTTCAGATCAGTGTTGGAACTGATATTTGTGTTTTAGTGTGTCCTTCAGCCCACTCTGAAGGA
Source organism: Ammodramus savannarum pratensis (assembly GCA_020466415.1). Classification (NCBI taxonomy): domain Eukaryota; kingdom Metazoa; phylum Chordata; class Aves; order Passeriformes; family Passerellidae; genus Ammodramus; species Ammodramus savannarum. The sequence continues at coordinate 6,532,586 of JAHXMQ010012338.1, read as the reverse complement.
AAAAAAGAAAAAAAATGGGTTAAGAGAAATTGTTTAAAAACCACTATTATTACTGTGCTGTTAAGGGAAAGATGTCCAAGACATTACAGAGGGAGATTTTGAATGGGTTGGCAATAAAGTAAAAGAGAAAAGAAAGTTTTCTTCTCTCTCTTTTTTTTTAGAAAGGGCTTATTGCAGATGAGACCTGTATCTAGTTATGATAACAGAACACAGACTGAGAAAGGAAATAATCTATTCTAAACCATCTCAAGCATGGTCAGCCAGGGCAAGTTGCTCAAGACAGCATCCAATTGTGTAAAAAAGATAAAATCTTAATGAAAAATTGATTACAGATCATCATCATCACATCAAGGAGTTAGTTCTCTGAACATCTTAAATGGACAATGACTATACACGTATGATTATACATTTAACCTAAAGTCAGTGTGAAGCAGATAGGTTGCAATTGCTAGTTTACTTCATTTAGCACATAATGAAAACTTACTACACTGATACACTGCATGTGTACTGGCTCTGCATTTGGCTAGAATGGAGTTAATTTTCTCCATAATATCTGGTATAGCTCTGTGTTTTGTGTTTGTGATCAAAGCAGGATTGACAACACTCTGTTGAGAGCAGCATTTGCACAACACCAAGGCCTTTTCTGCCTCTTATATCACCTCACCGAAGAGGAAGATGGGCTGTGCCAAAAAACTGAGGGGGACAGAGCTATGCCAGCTGGTCCCAACTGACCCAAGGAATATCCAATACTGTGTGACATTATAATCAAGAATAAAAGCTGGGAGACAAAGGAAAGGGCAGAGGAACTTTTTCAGAGTGATGGTGTTTGTCTTCTCAAGTCACCATGACAGGTGCTGGAACCCTGCTGTCCTGGGGAGGCTGAACACGTGCCTGCCCATGGGAAGAGCTGAATAAATTCTATTTCCTGCTTTGCTTGCACACGCAGCTTTTACTTTATCTATTAAACTGTTTTTAATTCAACCCATGGGTTTTCTCACTTTTCTCCTTCTGATTCTCTGCCCCATTCACCAGATGAGGGGCAGATATGGAGCACACAGCTGGGTGGGTTTAGCTGCCCACCAGAGCTGACCCAAAAGAGTAGCATTTATGGTACACATGCAGGCACATTTGGGTACTATCAAAATTACTATTGCAGTCATATCTTACCTTCTTTCCTCCCTAAAAGAGGAAATTATTCAGCAGGATGTGATTTGCCCAAAGCTGTAGCAAGTTATATTCAATTACCTGTTTTGCAGTCATGTAGACAGTCTGTCTGCATGATGCTGCAGTAGTCATCAGGAGCATCTGTGAAAATTTCTCTCAAAGGCTGTAATAAGGGTTACAAGACACTATTGCAAAGATGTTCCCAGAAATCAATGGTTCCCAAGCTCTCATTTGTGTGGTCAGATGTAAGCAATAAGGCACACAACTACCACAGTACTACACTGTGTGTGAGATTAAAATTCTTACTGAGAGGTAAACTACAGTAACTTGGGTCTGAAACCATATTTATGTGTTTAAAGAGCTACCAGCTGAACTTCTGGCTGGTGTTGCTGTGACTGCTTCTGTGCATATATGTATCCAAAGGCATTTCTTCTCAAATATTTAACTTTTAAAAGCAATGATAGCTCATTCTAGAAGACCTCAACTTATTTTCCTTGCATTTTTTCTTTTCCAGTTTCTCCACAACTTTTTTTCTCCTTTTCTTTATAAAGACAAAATTTGCCAATTCTCTCCCATTTTTGCATTGCATTGCAGTTTCTCCTGTTTCCTCTTGATAGATTTTTTTTTTTTGTTTTGTTTTCTTTTCTTTATTTTGTTGTTGTTGTTTTTGTTTTTTTTTCTCAGCCTCAAGACGTTAGAAATTTTAGATGGTTGTTCATTTTCTCTCTTACCCCAGCAGCTGTTTGTAAAAGAAAAATGACAAGTTAGTCACTTCCCTGTCTGTATTGAACTGTGGACAAAAGACTGAACTTGGTGCAGGGAGGAACTGAGTAATCAGCCTTCCTTTACAGCCAGATTCATGTTTAAAAGAATTCAGAAAAATGAATCATTCTAAAAGCTGATAATACACCACTTTGCACCTTGGGAAGTCATTTCAGGCTCTGGCAGATGAGCTCTAGCATCAGCAATTTAAGACAAAACTGTGCCCAACTCTCTGCCCACCCACAGATGAACCTTCTGCAGCAGTGTCACCCTGCTTCGTGCTCCCACTCATTTGTGCTGCTCAGATTAACTGAGACTTGCTCCCAGGGAACAGAACAACTGAAATATGAATACATTTTTTTAAATCTGTTGTCGATAAAATATTTACATCTCTATCACTTCCTAAATTATGATTAAGATCCAAAAGAGTAGAAACTTGGTGATGGTTGAGACGCAAGAATATTTCTGTACATCTGGACAGAAACAGGTCTTAAACCTTTACATTTTTTGGTTGATTAAGATCCCTTTGTGATTTATAATCATGCTCCACACACTCACCAGAGAGGCAATTGATGATCTGGGAGGAAGGGTTAGAGAAGAACAACCTAAGAGGAAGAAGTGAATTGTGAAGTTGTAAAGGAAATAAAAAAATCTCACCAATCTTGGGTTTTTTTTTGTTTTTTTTGGACATTTGAAGATTTGCTCATTTACATGAGTTCTGTAAGGTAATTGCTAATGACTTGATGATCTCATTAGCCATCTCACTTACCACTTCAAATGATTTGAAAACATCTAATTCATATAAGTACACTCCAATCTGTCCTTTACTTTCTGTGGCTTAAGGTCTTATTCTTACATCACTATTTCTAATTGTTTCAGCCGTCTGAGGGTAGGTGGATATTTTGATGAAAACAAATGCAAAAAGACAATAAATACCTTAGCTTACTCAGTACCTTTACCCAATAATTTTCCTTTTCTTGAAAGAAGCAGCATGATCCTTTATTTCTCTTTGTTTCTCTACTCTCTATATTGTGCATTGTTTCCTTACATACACTTGACATCCTTTGCTGACATCAGCACAGAAGCTTGACTTTTTTGTTTTTGTTCATGCAAACTGCTGTATTTCTGTCCTTCTTAATCTTCACTGTTTTACTTGAAGCATATTTAGATAATATATGTGTTGGCAAAGTTGATCTCTTATTCTCTTGAGTTTTCCTTCTTAATTGATTTGTTTGCATTTGAAACTTCTGGAAATGGCATTTGCTTAAAGAAACATTATTGCTGCCATCATCATCATCATCATCATCAATCATCATCATCAATCATCATCATCATCATCTTCACTATTATTTTGTCTTGGAAGCTCTTCCCAAGAGAGCTCATCAGCCAGGTTTCAAGATGAGTGAAGTAATTTTTCCTAAGTCTATTATTTTGAATTTCTGTTAATGCTCCTTGTTGTCCTTAAAGTTCTGGACTCTGTCACCTCCTGGCCATGCTTGTCCAAGTTATCAGCTACTCTGCAGTACTGAAGCTCCCTCCATGGTAGATGTGTTGCACATCCAGAACTCTTCCATCTCTTTATTTCCACTTCTCCTGTAAGCAAGAAGGAGTTCACAAAACTTCCAGCTCATTGGAAGTTTTGTGAATGTTAGGATAGCTTTGGTTTGCCAGCTCACATGGCAGGGTTTTGAGATATCTGTATGACTCCAAAGATATGACTTGAGACAAATGGACTTTTGGAGGGCCAGCAAGAGAACTTTTTGTACAGCATCTAAAATGCTAAATTCAGATTAGGCACTGAATTCCACCCTGAGTCCCAATGTCCCTCCAAAGGGATGTTTTAATTTACTTTTATGTCAAAGCCTGTTCTGACTGACTTTGCATTTGTGCATGAAAAGACCTGTCCAGCTGATATCTAAAGCTGACAATATCAGGTGTTATCAGATGTTTTCAGCCTCCTTCTTGATAACTGGAAAACAAGCATGTGCATCTCTGATATATGGAACAGCAGCTAATTCTTTAGCCCTTCCTCCTCTTCCTAAGCAAGATATTCCCTTTCAAATTAATATTCAATTCTTGAGTTATCCTGTTGTGTCTCCAATATATTAATTTATACTCCAGGGGATGAAATAAAATTTCAGGTTCCTCCTTCACTTTTCTATACCTGTCTGCTTCTTCTGGAAGATAAAAAACACTAGCACAAACACATCCACAATTTGATAAGACAGTGTAAAATTAGAACAGCTTTTCTTCATTTTCTTTCCCATGACCTTGTATTTCTAATTTAATTATGTTTTTCTAATTTACCTTTACTTTAGCGTATTTAGTTGATAGAGAGGGGCTATTTCAAATGGACTTCCTGCCTCATGAAAGAATCCAATCTAGTTTCACTATCTGGAAGTTTCTCTAGCTGATTTTTTTTCAGCCACTTCTGCTTTACAGAAAATATTCTTTAGGGTACAGATGCATGAACATTCATATTCATAAATATAAATTAATGAACAGGCTAAATTGTAAAGAATCAGAACATGCTTAGTAAATCATTACTAACAGATTTAACATTTTCATTTTCTCACTGCAGCATTTAAACTAAAGGAGTTCAAAACCCAATAAAATAGGTTATAAAGGAGGGTTTTTTCAAACACAATGAGATTTTTTTTTTTGGTGCAAGTAGATCTCATGAGAATGGAAATATTTACTTGCATAAACAACAAAACTGGATTCAACTGTTTTTCAGGGAGAAGAGAGAAGAATGTGCTCACTTTTGTTGTAATGCTTAGGGTAGGTCACTATGGTCACAGATTCTGCCCTCAGAATTTGCTTTACCTTCACAGCAGAAGCAATTCTTTCGTATGGAATTGGGGAAAACTGAGCTTATTAACATAGGAGAGGCACCAAGCGACCTTGTGAGTCACTTTTGTTTATTACATTTCAGTATCACTGAGAAAGCCACCAGATGAATGCTAAATTTAAAAAGAAAAATTGTTAGACATCTGCATAACAAATACAAATGGGAGTACACTGATAGGACTAAAAGAATCATGCTGCACAGAAAAATAAAATAAAGTAAAATAAAAAAGCATACCCATGCAAACTACCTTCCAAGGCAGTTCAGTTTATTTGAAGCTATTATTTTTGCTGCAGCAGAAAACAGTTTTAAACCCTGAACCCATTTTACATTCTGAAAATTTTAATTATTTGCATTGTACTTAATATGTTGGAGTTAATATCCATAAAATCTGGGATTTCAGAAGAACCAAGGGCTCATGTTAAGATGCTTTCCTTTCTTCTTTGAAGAATTATCTGGGTCTCCTATAATATTCCCTGAACACTATATACTTCTTCTTCCTCCTTATTTTCCTTATTTCTTTCTTTAATGTTTTCTCTTTCCCCCCTTTTTATTTCCTTATTATTTCTCTTTTTTCTTACCCTGATTCCTTTGGTTTTTTATCTATTGTGGAAGAACTCCACAATCATGACCAAGACTGGTGTCTCTTTTACCATTTCTTGATGGGACTTGAGGGGAAATAACAAAAAAGATGCAGGTGAAACTAATAAATGAAAGTCAGAGGAAATGACTTTCCCACCTTGGATGCCACAAAAAAAGACACATCATGGCTCAGAATAAATACTCCTTTTTTTTTCCTTCTGAAACCAGGTGCCTAAGACTGTAGAGCTAAGATTAACTGAGATCATACCCTTTCCTTGCATCGTGATCAATAATCCGTTAAAAATTAATTTGATGGATTGTTTGTATTTAAAGGACTACCTTTCAAAGCTGTCACACAGTAATAGAGTATCTTCACAGTTTAACAGTTTTTCTCCCTAGTGATATCTAAAGAGGTGCCAGTTTCTGCCTTCTCAGTTAAACAGCTATCACAGAAACAGATATCTCAAGTTAGAATCTCTGTTTTTAGAAAATTATATACTTTGTTACAATATAAGCACATTATAAGGCAATTATTTTTCCAGTTCAGCTCTTACTGAGGACTCCAAAACAAAAATAAAATATTCTTCTGTATTCAACCACAAATAAATCTTATCTTTGTGATTTCTGTCTCAGATTATTTTAATGTAATGTGCCCTTTCCAGGCTTGCTCCCAATAACTGTCCCTTTCCCTGGTTACTACAGCAAAACACTTTTTATTTTTCAGTTCCTAGTCTGAAATCTGCACTTCACTTATGTCCCATGACGAAATCTGATTGTGCTGATGCCAGGCAGCACAAAGACCCACTTAGCTGATTGCATCCATATCAACCCGTTCAGATTTGGAGCAGGGTTAGCAGCTTATGAAGGATCACAGCCTCTCTCATCAAGTGAGAGAATATGTATCAACCAGACAGAGTTTGCTTAATTTTAAAATGTAGGAATGAATTTTAATTGTACTCTGAAGGAATGAAAGCACATACAATCTGAGCTGGTAGAATACAAATCCTACATAAATACATCAAACTTCAAAATTTTCCACTCTGCTTAATCTTGAGTAAAATCCAGAGTCCTTCAATGTTGCTAAATATTCATCATTATTCTGATAAACTGTGAACCAGTGTTAGGTTTTCCTTGACAGGACATGAGACAAGACCACAAAACTTATTTGTGGGCTTTGAGTATAGCTGGAGTTTAGCTTGACTCTTCATAAAGTGACTGAAAGCAGGGATCCAATCCATCAGTCATATGAATATTCCACAAGACTTTGCATCTTTTTACAGATGTGTCACCAAGAACTTGGGCAAAATGAGAGGATATAGCTATAGAAAGAAACAGCAGTACAAAGCTCCATTGAATGTGGGTTTAAAAATATTACATCTTAAAGGAGGAACAGTCTTCATGGTAACCATCCAAGAAATTTGAACTTGAATTTATTCTACCTCTACTTCTACAGATTCCTGGGAATTGGTTTACTTAGGAGAGGTGGATTAAAAGTAGACACAGTATGTGCCTTTTACAGTACAGATATAAATCTTTCTAACATTAATGGAGGTTCTGAAGACACACCATCAAGAATACATAGAGACTTATGCCAGAAAGCTTGGAGCAAAATATAAGTGTATTAGCAAAATGTACAGACAGTAAAATGAGCCTATTAATTATAAATTTCTTCTTACTTGGAATCAATTTTTAACAATCAGAACACCAAAACATTGCAGAACCAAAGCCGTCCTAACATTCACACGTTTAAAAATGCTTAAAAATAAGAGTAAGGATAAATATTAACTTTGAGACAAGAAAGAAAATAAACATTCATTGAACCTGTGAGACAACAGCTGTATTCATAAATTGTGGTCATTGGATAATCCATGAAAATTTAGACCTACAGCTGGTCAAAAATTAAAACTAAGGACCAGACCTATGGTCTTCCATGTGGCCCCATTCATTGTAGTCTGAGGGCTCAGGCTTGTTTATTAGTCTATAAGCTGGTTAGCTGTGATTTAGGGAGAAGCCCCAAAATTCAAATTAACTTTTGCTGTCTGGGAATCATATCACAGACTCAGTTTTCTAGAAGTATTGTGTTTAAATAGATACACATTCAAAAAAAAAAAAAAGAAATCAGGCAGTTCTGAGTATAGAACAGGTACAAAAAGAGAGATATAAATCTAACAACTGCTCTTGAAGGTCAACATACCTTTGCCAATTTATTCACAATTTAACAAACTATGAAATAAAAAGCTCTCACTGCATCCTATTGGGGGTACACTGAAAAACAGTAATTTTACCTTCACAGTTAAATGCTCTATAAATGGCACTGACATCTTCCCACAGCTAAGAACCAAATTAAGCAGGGGTAGTGTTAGTGGTGATGGAAGGAGACAAACAAAAAACTCAAATTCTCAACCCACTATTGAAATTTAAGTGAATCCAAATCCAGTATTTGCCAAGATCTTTGCCTGCTCCAATAGAAATATTCCCAACTGAAGACTGCAACTGGCAGTTGTCTTCTTTTTATAATTTTGAACAATATTACAAGAAAAAGAACAAAAGCTGGACAGTAAGATAAATACAAAAGTTACAACTTGAAAATAAATCTGCATTTTGCCACAAATTGCTTAGAAGTTTCACTTGAACCCCAAATTTTTTGGCTTTTACTATTTCATCCTGTTCCTGAATAATTTGTGAAAAAGTTGAGTGTGACGACATTATTTGTAAGCCATGTCACAAAAATCACCTCATAAACCCCAATTCTGACAATATTTATATGTAACCCTCTGTCTGGCAATTTATCCCAACCGTACTGTGTTATTTATATAGCACCAATAGCCTGCAGGATTTATTGCAGGCATGTAGGAAGACGTATGGTCAGATTCTTCTCTCATTTATACCAGCATAAATCAGAACTACTGAAGTCACTGGAGTTCTACTTGTTTAAAGGTGAACTAAAAATGCTGTGTACCAGCCCCAAACTTACCAGTAACTTTTCTACCTATTAATGTCAGAGAGTTTTTATTTCACTTGTCTAAAGTCATCCTTTTATTAAACCTCAGTTCAGTTATTTAAACCTTTTAAGTAGCATCGAGGTTTTTTGCTATTGTCATGGCGTATTGGACTCAGACATTTCCCAGCCATACTTATGTCAATGGAGTGGTTCCAAACAGCATTCATGGTGTCATTTTTTGAATTTAGGAACAATATTTAAAAACCTTGAAATATTTATAGCATTTGCACATTACTCAGTCCAGCAGTTAGGACATGGTCATGTCTGTTCAGAACTTGAGATACTCAAGGTTGTTTGGAAAACGGAAACATTTTGGGCATTTATGAAGCTTCAGTTTAGAAAGTTTTGATGCAAAATTATCAATATTTATCAAAATTTTCAAAATCTGCAATGAAATTTAAGCTCAAAATATCAATCCTTTGTTTGCAACTATGACATCACTGTCCTTTAAAGCGTCTTTTGGTACGTATGTATTACTAGCAAAGCAATCTGCAGCAGCAAGGACACAAGGATTATTGATGTGGTAGAAACCACAGGGGCTTCTGAGTCAAAATCATGCAGGAATTTGAGCTTTTCTCCCTGAAAAGGCAGTGGGATCAATAACCAGCTGAAGGGCATGCACACAGGAAGGGGAACAAACTGGAAGAACAACTGCAGTGCTCCACTGGATGGCTATGAACCCTCCAGAGGGGATAGACAAGGAAGGAGAGATAATGGGGCTGCCCTGTAAGTCAGGGAGTGCTTTCTTTGGAGCCTGGTGATGGAGGTGAGAGTGTTGAGTGTTTGTGGGTAAGAATCAGGAGGAAAACTAACAGGGCAAGGATCGTGGTGGGGTTTTTGATCTGCTGGAGAGGGATTAGGACAGGCTGGATTGACCCTCTGAGGCCAGTGGCATGAGGACGATAATGGCCAAGTGCCAGGGTCTGTACTTGGGTCAAAACAGTCCCAAGTAGTGCTATAGGCTGGGGAGAGAGTGGCTGGAAACATTTCATGGGGAAATAGGACCTGGGGATGCTGGTCAACAGTGACTGAACAGGAACCAGTGTGTGTGCCCAGGTGGATAAGAAAGCCAATGGCACCTACTTTTTATCAACAGTAGTGTGGCCAGCAGGACCAGGGCAGTGATTGTCCCCTGTACTTGGAAGTGCTGAGGTCATGCCTCGATTCCTGTGTCCAGTTGTGGGCCCCTCACTGCCAGAAGGACATTGAGGGACTGGAGTGTGTCCAGAGAGGTGGGGAAGGGTCGGGAGGACAAGCTTGAGCAGAAGTTAAGGGAGCTGGAAGTGTTTGGCCTGGAGAAAAGGAGGCTCAGGGGGACTTTCTCATTCTCTACAACTCACTGAAGGAAGGTTGCAGTGAGAAGGAGCCAATCTCTTCTCCCAGACCACAAGTGACAGGACAATAGAAATGGCCTCAGGTCATGCCAAGGGTGATTTAGGTTGGACACTGGGGAAAATTTCTTCACAGAGGGTGTGATCTGCCATTGGAACAGGCTACCCGGGGAAGTGGTGGAATCACCACTAGCAGTATTAAAAAATTGTGTGGATGTGGCAGCTGGGATGGTGTTTAGTCATGAACATGGCAGTGCTGGCTTAACAGCTGAAATCAATGATCTTGGAGGACTTTTCCAACTTTACAACTCTGTGAATTTATGATTCTATTATTCTGTTATAGTTCAACAGAAGATAGAATGGGCTCTTCATCTTAACAGCTAGCTCGTTTCTTTTGGATCTGCAGAGTGAGGGCTGAATGGGTAGATGCAGGTGGAGACTGAGTAGACTGGACAGAAAAAGACCACTTGTTTTCCCAGACCCCCATGACCCCAACAGAGTCTTGAACTGCTTATTTAGTGAATATTCACAAGTGAACTTGCTATCTTAGGGAATAGCAAGTTCCTATGTTTGGTGACAATAAGGACTGAAATAAAACAGAATTCATTTTGTAATTGCAGGACTGAAAATCCTACACATGATTAAATAGCTTACAGAATGGGACATAGAAATGAGAAACATTTAAATCAATCTGTTTAGAGGTTGGTTGTCTTATATAACTACCATATTTTGCACACCTCCATGTCTGGCATTTATGCAATTATTTCAGGAAACAATTTGCATAATCAAAATATTTGCATATGCTCACCTTAAGCAGAAGGATATATTTCATGCTGGTAAATGTGTCAGCCTGTTTAAAAGTGGGTGAATGGAGCCTATGACTGGAAACACAGTGAGTTTGTGTTCATTGTGCCCTGCACTCTTTCCCATTCTATTTGTAATGGTGAAAACTGCAAGGATCTTGAAAGCACAGGGAATGTGAAAATCTATTTTCATTCGTCTTCCCATTCTGTGTTAAATTTAAGTGCTGCTATTTCACACTCCGTAAATGTCTTCTCTTCTTCATACTTGTCCTTATCAAGGGCTGTCACCATGCTCTTCACATCTTGGTTATCATACATAGTGTTAATTACTGAGCCAAAATCATCCCAACAAGTGTGAGGCGTGGATTGCTAAATATTTGAAATGTGTATGGCAGCTCTTCTTCTTCAGAGGCTGATCAAAATTTACGTCTGGCAGAGGATATAGGAATGGCCTTGATTAAATTTTTCTCATATTTAAAAGGTATTTGCAGTGAACCTAGACATTTTGTTGGTTTTCAGCACAGGTGTGAAGTCTCATTCTAGTATGGCATTAGGATTTCATGCACTTGGTGAAAATGAAATGATCATTATCCTCCATGTAAACAAGGGCATGATCTGCTAGCTCTAGATCTGCAAACTGAATTCTTATAGTCTAATTCTAGCATTTGCACTATAATCCATTAGCTTTTCCATGTGCTAAGAATAAAATTTGGGATTGATGCAGCCATGCAAGAATGAAGTGATAAATGCTGGTTGTGCAGCCTTTTCTTCATGCCAACTTTAAAAAAAAGCCTAGAGATGGAAAGAAAAAAAAGGCAATCCCAAGATTCCTTGTCATTCAACTTATCCAACAGAACTCCACAGAAGGAACTTGCATGAAGCTGTGTGTACATCCATTTGACAAAATCTATACTAGCTTGAGAATTGATTTTACTGAAATACATGAGCATCCTTTCAGTGGTATTTTCAAAAAAATAGACTGAGAACAAAACACCAAAAAACAAATTATTAGGTGCATTTCACTGATATTTGTACAGCAGGATTAGTAGCATACTCTATCTGTTTGGATTTTGACCAGAAATGACAAAGCCTCTGATCCTTGAAATTTTCATGAATTACAGGAAAGGAAGTTGCTAATATTTATTATTCATTTTGCAAGATTCCAGCTGTGCCATTAGTGAGAAGAACTATCACAAAATTAAGAACTGTAGCATTTCTACACCTAATAATTTAAATCTCAATGATGCAAAATGGAAAACATCAGTGTCTACCTTTAGATCCTTCAGCCTTTTTGGCTCCTTTTACCATCACCCATACCAAGTCCAGAAAGTTCTGCTGCCTTTTTCAAAAGTTTAAAAATATCCCCAGAAATATATATATATATATATATATATATATATATATATATACTTTGGCTTTTCTGGACTCCTTTCTGGGAAATCATCTTAAAGGTTAGCAAATATATACATTAAAGAAAAAAAGAAGGAGAAGAAGAAAAAAAATCTCTATTTCTTATGATTCTAAAGCATATGCCTCAGAAATATGTTTTGATGAGTATTTTCTATTTTGAATAAAATCTTAGAGTTAACACATTGAATGAAACAACTTACTGTCTGAACACAATGCTCGGAGCACTTTAGTTTTTTACACTTTAAATCTTGCTGGGTTTTAAATGTAGAAATACATTGATCTTTTTTATGTTGAACCATCACCTCCTTAATAAAATTAGCAAAGGAAACACAGTAAAAACAAACCATTTTTTGTTCTGTGCAAATAGAGAAAATTTCACAGCCAGTGACAGTTTTGGACACAGGTATGTGAAACTCATGGTTCTTTTGTTTTATTTAATTCCAACTAATATTATTTCAGCCACTGGATCAGGTACTTGGCTCTAAATCTGTACTTCTGGGACTAATGAGAAAAAAGGAAGCAGCTAAGTTTTGTTCCCCACTGTTGTGGATCACACCCAGGTGTCTGCAAGTACCACACACCCTCTCACTCTCTCCCTCCTGAGGGGGAGAATTGGAAAAATGTAAAGCACATTGGGTGAGACAGAAAGAGTTTAACAACTGAAATAAAATATAACAGCAACAGCAGCAACAACAGAACAACCAACTCTTAATGTATTTACTCATCACACACTCGCTGATGCCCAGCCCATTCCCCATCCAGCTGATGCCAGTTTATGTCCCTGACATGACTTTCTGTATTATGGAATATCCTGTTGCCCACCTTGGGCCAGGTGTCCCAGCCAGGTGCCCTCCCAGCTGCTTGTGCCCCTTCTTCCTGGCAGAACGCGGGAAACTGAAAAGTCCTTGGCTTAAGGTAAGCACAATTTAGCAACAGCCAAACTGTCTGTGCATTTTCAACATTATTCTCATACTAAATATAAAACACAGCATTTCACCAGCTACTAAGAAGATAATTCGATTTATCTCAGCCAAAACCAGGACACCTGACCATATAAACTTAGTTAAACAATTCCTATACCCCAGAAAGTTCTACAACACAATACTAATTTTGTGGCTCCGGTAGCAAAATTTCCTTGTCCAAATTAGAAATTCTTTCCTGAGAGAGAAATCACTAGCCATTGTTAACCAAGTGGAAGCTTCCTCAACAACATCAAGGGTAAGGATGGACAATGAGGTGTCTGTCCTTAGAAATGCTGCTTCATGCTGCTGTGCAAAGTAAAGGACAGCAGGCAGGCAATAATACAGAGTGCAAAACCACCACAGTGCGTGCCTATATCTATTCTGAAAAACATATATCAGCTTTATGTAAATTACAACTTATTTATCCCTGTGCCCCACCCCCAAAAAATAAAGGACCTTCAACATTTTCCTTGATATTTAATCTTGAAATTTTTTTTACAGCGATGATGATTATATAGAAAATTTTTGCCTAAGCTTGCCCAAATTTTTCTGTGACTGGGCAAACTTCAAACAGCTTTCCTTCCAGGAGGTATGGCTTTTGTTTAACTTGGATGAGATCAAGGATAGAGTTCAAATTGAAACTATTAAGAACAACTGGTTGTCTTGGAAGTTCAAGATTAATTTGGATTAAGTAAAAAAAAAAGGAAAATTAACTGGAAGATAGCTAATTAAGAAGTAGAATAAGTAATTAAATATTTCTTCTGGCCTGACCCAGAATAAAATGTAAAGCATAGTTAGTTTCAGTGAAGCAGAGGTCACCTGTTTTAAATACTTAAATTAGTGAATTTTGAATTTATTTGTCTTTTATCCACCCTTTAAATTTCAATTATTACATCCAAATCAATTACTATATTTATACTTAAATGTCTCAAAAGTTTATATCTGAATTTTTTTCGTCTATCTTATATCAAATTATGTTAGGACTTGACTTTCAAGTTTCTGTAGCACTATTTTAATTTATTCTATTTAAACATTCTTAAACTGAATAATTATGTTAAAATATTAGCCTTGCAACCGGTTCCATAAATGTGCTGGCTTAAAACACAGCTAGAAAATTAAACCCATTCAAGCTGCTCCCTTTTCTCCCTGCCCCTTCCGATAACGGAGGAACATTAGGAGGGATTATAAGCTGGAGTCACAATTTACAATAATTAAAATTCAAGTAACTGCAGTGAGAAGAGACCTCAACACAGCCAGTGCTGTTAGCAGCTAGCTATATAATGGACTAATGAAGATCAGGACTGCTTCCATAAACTATTGTGGGTCACCAGTGTGCACTGATAATGTCTCCTGGTGGTGCCCACAGCTGGGATGAAGGCTGCTGTGGGGAACAGGGGTGCTGAGAGGCTGTGGAGGGCTGACCCTTCCCATTGGGAGGTAGTGACACATGGCAAATCTCACAGTCAGCCTGCAGAGTGGCCCAAGATCTAAGCAAGGTGTAAGGATGAGACTCGGCGCTCTTCTCAATTTTTGTTTGAGATTTAACCTAGCTCTTTGGGTCTCTGTGCACACCTGCAAGCCCTGGCAGACTCCCTGAACAAAGGCACAACTCTCCAACTTCTTGTTTGAACAGGCAACACTGTGGCCTGTTTGGAAAGAGAGGAGCCACTCAAAACAGTCGCCTGAACTCCCAGCACCTTAAATATGCTGGTCTAGGTCCTTGAGGAGTCCTATACAGTTCCTGACAAGGGAATGATCAGATTGTGAGTAGATAAGACATTTCCATCAGGTGCTGTGAGGAGCAGCAGGTGAGGCAGGCATGCCTTCAGCCCCTGGAGAGGGAGAGAGAGCACATCTGGTCAGGTATCCACACTGCAGCAAAATTCTGAAGGAATTGCAGTCTGTGGAGAGTCCATGCTGGAACAGGTTTATCCTGAAAGATGGGAACCTGTGGGAAGGACCACAGTGGAGCAGGAGAAGAGTGTGGGAAGGAAGGAAGGAAAGGGAAGGGAAGGGGAAGGGGAAGGGGAAAGGGAAAGGGAAGGGGAAAGGGAAAGGGAAGGGGAAAGGGAAAGGGAAAGGGAAAGGAAGGAAGGAAGGAAGGAAGGAAGGAAGGAAGGAAGGAAGGAAGGAAGGAAGGAAGGAAGGAAGGAAGGAAGGAAGGAAGGAAGGAAGGAAGGAAGGAAGGAAGGAAGGAAGGAAGGAAGGAAGGAAGGAAGGAGAGGAGCTGTTATGGGGTTGAGGTTTCTTTGTTTCACACCATCCAACACTTTTAATTGGCAATAAAAGAAATAATTTTTTCTCAAGTCAAATAGCAGGTTTTCTCCAAGGCCATGGCAGTAACTTTTAAGTGATCTCACTGTCCTTATCTCAACCCACAAGATTTTCAATCTTGTTTGCTTTCCCTCAGTCCTGTTTAGGAGAGGGAGAGGCTGGCTGAGAAGTTATGTGGCAGTCAGCCAAGGTGAACCACAATAAACACCAGAAATGATTCATGTAGATATAGAAACATTTTCAAAGAATGGTCTTATCTACACAGATAAGATGTTTAAGAGATATTTTACATGTAAGTCGTATAACCAAAATGGAGGGTGCATGTGCTGGAGTGTCTTTTAGGACTAAGATCAGCTGGAGATTCTGAAATTAGGAAAACAACATTTTGGAGAGCCTCATGCCATCGAGCTGAAGATGCTGCTGTCAGCAATGGAGACACCCATTGCATCACGTTGTGGGCCACCATCCTGTTCAGGAGATTCGACTCCAGACATGACCACTCCAAGATGTCAATAATTTGGTTTCTGTTTTAACCAGTGTTCTCTCTATGCAGTGAAATTGTTACCCACAGCACTAAAAGAACGCACACAAGCAAAAATGCTTTTCCTAATCATCTTCTACAATTCAAATAATCTGTTCTGTCATTGTTTAGCAGATTGAAACTGAAATTTAACACAGAACTTAAAGGCTTAACTAAAATCAACAGTTCTCTAATATTGTAGTGATTTATGTCCTAAAATCCCTGGTGTATAATGTACTAATAATATTTTCAGATATGGACAAGAAAATATTTTTACATTTCTCTTGAAATTTGTTTAAAAATAGATAATTTTTCTTAGAACACTGCTTCTTAATGTTTAGAGTTAAGAACACAGATATAAAAGTCTTTTCTTTTAAAGCAAAAAACTTAATATTCATTGCTTTGTGGTATATTCCAAGGAAAGAATCTTCCTACTAATTCTATATTCTGAAGTATTCTTCTAGTATTAGCAGCAGTATAATAAAAAGCAAGATCCAATTTGAAGAAGCACAAAGGGTTTGCGTTTTTTTAAATGAAAACCTGGGGTAGTGAAAGATATGGAGAAATAATTATATGGTGTGATAATATAAAAACTGCAGGTTTGTGTGTCTTCATATAACTACTGAGTATGATATCCGATGTTTGTTAATTAAAGACTTTTCTATTTCCACTAGATGGCTGCTTCTGAAAGCCTAGCTTCTTAGCATAAAATTAATTAACCTTCAGAAGACAGTTTGAGGTATTTCAACAACCCCACTGCTGCCAAAAAAAATCATATTGCAGGATCTTTCTGAAATATTTTAAAGGCCTTCTACTGTAAGTGTGGTGCTGGGCGGACACAGAAGGCAATTATTTCTGCACCATATATCAGAACAGTGTCTCTTCTCACATTTCAAGAGGTATTGGGACATTTCAAGGAAACATGTAGAGGAGATCACATCAGTGTCACTCTCCCAGCTCCTTATCCTATGCAACTAATGTTCACTTCTCTGAGTTCACTCCCTTCCCACCAAAATAACTACAATGCAGGTACTGAATATTAGAAGCTTTTGAAAGAGGCCTGGTTGTAATTCACATCAGAAAACCATCATAACTTTGCTCCAGATATCAAATAATTTGGAAATACTTTTTTTGTAGCCTCCTTTTGTAAGCAAGTAAAATGAAGGACTCACCATGACATGGTGCTGAAGCAGAAAGAAAGGCAGAATTTTCATGTCTAAAACCTCCTGCCTTTTGACCAAGAACTTTATAGGTGGTTAAACACCTAACCTTGCCAATAAACCCATTGAAAGGTCATTTTAGGATCTGATTTGATTTAGATAGCCTAAGTGAATGAATTTAAGGACAAATTAATTTTTCAAACAGTAGAGCTTATCATGGCTCACCAGCTGAGGTTACCCAGTGGTCTGACATGCATGCTTCAACTTTTTTATCATATACTTAGGAGTAATAGCAGGGCTTCAAGTGTGGACAAGAGTGTAGTGAAGCCACACAGACAGAATATTGAACTGAGAATTAAATTATAAGCTGCCCTGCAGCCTCTGTGTTATATTTTCTCCCTTTTATTCTGGCTCTGTGGTTTTAGTTTTCATATCTGTAAGCTAAGAAGAACAGTTCTGCTCCTCCTGAAACCAGTGTTCAGATCATAAAATTTAAAATATACTATTATTGTACTAGATGTGCTACACAAAGAAAATCACATGCTTCTGTGAAGGAAAAGATGTTTCCATATGCATTTCACTACACAGTGTCATACTCCAGTTTTACATCTGCTGGTGCCAGACATTTGCCAGACTTCTAAGATGTTGCTACTTATGCTCATTTGCAAGAGAAATAGAAAGTGGAGAATTATGGGATTTGATAAAGTCTCATGTGCCAAGGCTAGTTCTTCTTTGTCTGGAGCCAAGACTAATAAACCATTTAGCAGTAGCTGCCTCCTACAATCTTCAAAAATTATTAGACTATTTCAACATTCCTTATTATAAGAGAAAGACATATTTCCTTTTCCATCCTCACTACATTTTATTTCTAATGGAAATGTCTAATGCTTTTTTGCTAAAGCTAACTGATTTAACTATAATAAAGTTTGTGATTAGAATACACATATAATCCTTTCCTTCCTAAATCACTGTGATTTCTTCTCACCCTAAACAGGGAATTCTGCAGGCATCCTTCAAGGATCCAAGGCCCAGCAGTGATACCATGGTTTAGGGACCAGAAAAAATTGCTACATTTTATGATAGATCAGTGAGGATCATGCAAGATAAGAAATGTTGACAGAACTGTAGAGGTAGAGATCATTACTACCTAAAATGTTCAAAGTGGGAAACCAATGAAATGCACAGGCTTAAAACCCTAAAGCAAAAATGTGGAAAAACATCAGCCTGAGAGGATTTGCAATCTGCTGACACAGAGGGCTCTTTCCCTCCTCAATGGTGCCTGACAGACCAGTAAAGTCTCTTCTGGTGTTCTACTGGGGTGTTGAAACCACTGCTGCTTAGCCTAATAGTTTCTAAACTCCTTGTGATCTTGTCTGAGCATTAGGATATATATATTCCCTTTATTAATTATCTATTTTTCTGTGTATGTGCCTTTATATATATATATATCTAAACACACAAATATAAACATACATGCATGTTTCTACATATCTATTGATATTGTGTTTGCAAGGACTCTTCCTGCTCAGCTAAAAGAGGCCACATAGTCTCTCTTTCAGTATTGCAAATTAGAACATTAAAAAAAAATCATATAAAATAACATCTGTACAAGTGGGTAAATGCTATGCTCTTCAACTCCTCTGGAGAGAGTTATTGAAACTCTAGGACAGTTTAAAATAAACATAATAATAGTTCTCCATCTACTCTCAGTCCTTGTGACATTCAAGAATTTCAATATGAAAGGCTGACTTTGCTGAAGGATAATGCTGGGCATTCTAAGTCACCAATTAAGATGCAAACCTGAATCCTACCTATTGCTAAAATATCGTCCATTTGCATACAAAAAAAAAAAAGACAGTCAAACAAACAAGAATGCTGCTTCTGGAATCTAAAGTAACTGAGACATAAACCTGGCTTTAAGCCAAGAAAATTGCCTCTTTTGGAAAAAAAATGGCATGAGAAAACTTCCTTATTTCAAATGTTGTTTTTAGTGAAATAAATGTCAGGTCCTCATAGTATAAGGTCAGTACATACATTTCTACAACCTAAACTGAAAAAAAAATATGTTTGATGTATTTTAGTTCCTTATGCAAACAATAAAATTAAAAACAAAACCAAACTAAATGAACCATAACATAGCTGGAGATTTAAAGTGCTTTATCTGTATTTTGAGAATCTCTTATCAAAATTTCAGGAGCCATCTAAAGCCAGAGGAGTTTATATGCTCAAACCACCCCACTTCTCTTATAAGTTATACAAGTCCTAAATTACTGTTTCTGTGCCTTATAACAATGAGATATGAAGATTTGAATACAAATCAGGCTCTAAATGTCCAGTTTTCTTTACAGGTCTCCTTCAGGAAAAAGTAATTAGTGAATCTGCATTCCATAAGTAGCCCCATAGATTTTTTTTGATATCAACCCAGGTGAGTTCTCTAGTCACCACTTTCTGTAATCTATATAGGGACAGAAGAAGCTCACCTGTAGATGTCTAAACTACTGAATTTTCTGTTATTGTTTTAAGCATCTTAGAATCATCTAACATCTTCAGCTGGGAAAAAAAAAATGTCTTCCAAAGGAGCACCACATTATTTTTAAAGCAGTTGAAATCAACTCCTTCTGGAATTTGCAAGTGAGAGGAAAATGTCACAGTGGCATGCCACATCTACACATTTGTACAAACAAAGCTATTAATAGACTACTAAAGCTGTAAAAGCAAGCACTCTGAAGTAGCAAATGTCAGAGCTAAATTTATTCTCTATGACCTTATTTCTTTTTTTTTCGTGGCAGGCTCATTACAATAAAAGATCTAATTACATAATCATCTAGTACGTTTGGGGTTCCTTGTGAAGTCTGTGCAGGTTATTTGAGAAATAATTTGCAATGATAATAAAACAGAGGGGAAAAAAATATCCTTGTCACACATCATTCAGAGAAATCAGAGAACTAGAAGTGTACTCTTAAATTAAGCTGCTAAAGTAAGTGTGGTGGGTATCGTAGTTCTGTTGGAATGATGTGACTGTGTATTGTATAAATATTATTATTATTTTTATTATTATTATTGTAAAAAAAAATCAGACATGATTTTAGATATATCTTTGCCAACCTTGAGAAGGATAAACAGTATTCTCTAGGTGTTTCAAAACACAGTAATGAGATTCCCCCCTCCCTTAAATATTAAAATCGTGCTCCTAGATACTTTCATTTTATAGCAGCAAGTAACAGCCCTTAATTTTGAAATTCAGTAAAAACTATGCAAAGGAAAGAAAGCAACATTCTTTTTTTGCAAAATGGGACATATCTAAACCAAAACATGGGTTGTTTTCCCTCAGTAGGTCTTTGATATACTGTATATATGGAATCCCCCAGTCAGCCACTCAGTTCTGTTCCATGTGATGTGTGTCAGCTGCTTCAAAAAAGAAAATAATTCCTGTCACAATCAGCACACTCATCGACTTCAGAAAGTCCCAAAGGGTTCCATTTGATTTTTATTTGATCCCAAAATAAGAAATCTTGGATTCTGGAGCAGTACATTCCTCCAGGCATGAGGAATTGTTCTCTTTGTAAAGGCTAACAACCCTAAGGATGAATATGTGATCTAGTGGATTTTTAGGCTACTACTCAATTGACTGCTTAGTGAAAAGTAAAACCATAGAAATGAGAAGCAGCTCTCAGTGTAAAACTTTTCTCTGAGTTGTTAATTTTATATTAATAAATTTAGGGACAATCATAATTAATGTATGAATATGCATAGGATTGATAGGAGCAATCTTGATTCTAGTCTTAACTAGATCTTAAGATGAGCAGAAACTACAGAGCACCTCCACATCCATTTTTGACTTTTATGCAGTCAGAAAAAGATTTAAAGAAGAACTTATATAGTGGATATTTTTAGCAAAGAAAATAATGTATAGAAAAAAGGAACTACAGAGTGTGAGGAGAAAACAAGCTAAACTGGATTATTATGAACTAGAAATTTTTATGTATTCCTCAGGTATTATCTACCACTAGTTATTTCATCAGAGTAGACTTAGGAAACTCTTCCAAGTGTTAGCATTTGTGGATGCACCTATTTTGGGCATAATAGATTAGACTCTGGTTTCCTAAACTCAGGAACAAATCTCACTCAGTGTTTCTCAAAAATTATTTTTTTTCTGAGAAATTATTACGCAGAATTTTTATCAGGAATTTCAAAATTGTCCTTGTATATTTAGTAATTAGCAGGCTGGTCTTGGTTCTCATATTGACATTACCCTTTGCAGCTTTTAAAAAAAAAGTCTTTTTTCAAGGCTTTTGAAGATGTGTCAAAATGCATATCCTACACCTCTGTGGGCAGAAAAAGAATGGAATAGGGGGAGAAAAGTCTATTTAATGAAAAAAATTATATCTAGAACTAGAAAAAAAAATGACATGTTTCTAAAATTTATTTTCTTCAAATTTAAATTAATTATTTAAAATTTAAATAAAGTTCTCCTGCAGTCAAAGATTGCTAAGGAGTGGCATGTAGCTTACCAATTTACAGATCAATTCAGGGTCTGCCTGAAACATCAGAGACCTTCTTCAAAGACCTTCTTCAGACAATGAAAAGGGAATGTCCTCTTGCACTTGTCTAAAGGGGCTTTAAAAGTAGCAAATGTTTCTTTACCATAATTGATTTTTAGTTCAGTAATGGTTACTTTCAAGTAATACACTCATATCTTAAACTCAATCAGCTTTCCCCCCAACCTTTTAATCTTCAGAAAACCTAACTTTTGGCTGACAAAACTTATTTTATGTCCTATGAACTTCTAACTCTCATTTCCTACAATAACAGTTCATTAGTCACACTAAATTTTACCAACTCTCAGTAAAGACATTTTGTAAGACACCAAATACTGCATTTAATTGACAATGAATATGAATTAACAAAACTAAAATTAATCCAACCTTTCAGCAGATTGGGGTTTTTTTTTATTTAGTCCTTTGCACCTATTCTGCCTACTTTAACACATTGTACTCTTAAAGGCAGGGAGCCTTGGCAACCATACCAGGTGGGGGAGTTACAATACCTGTGGTATTGTAGTTACAGTGAGGTGGCTACAACAACTGTGTGCCCAGGTGGTCAAAAAGGCAAATAACAGCTGTCTTCCATCAGAAATGGGGTGAGAAGAGCAGGGCACAGATTTTCCCCCTTTGCTGGGCATTGGTAAGATCACACCTTGAATGCTGGGTTCAGATTTGGGCCCCTCACTGCAACAAAGATATTGAGGGGTTGGAGCTTGTCTGGGAAGGGCAGTGGAGCTGGGGAGGGGTCTGGAGCACAAGTCTAGTGAGGAGCAGCTGAGGGGTTTTTGGGATGCTTAGCCTATAGAAAAAGAGCTTTAGGGAAGACCTTAGTCCTGTATTCAAGTACCTGTTTGGAATTTGCAGCCAACTGGGGGTTGTTCTCCACTCTCAAGTAACGACCTTGGGTAAGTTTAAATTGGATATCAGCAAAAATTTCTTCACTGAGAAGTTGTCAAGCACTGGCACAGGCTGCCCAGGGAAGTGCTGAAGTCACCATCTCCAGAGGGATTAAAAATACCTGTAGGTGTAGGGCTGGCTGAGTGGGGAACACTGTGGTGGTTGGTTGAGGTTGGAGCTTGCTGACCTTGGAGGTCCTTTCCAAATCAATGATTCTGTGAAAATGAGATTGCTCTTTTCTCAGTATTTGAAAAATATCTAAATGGTGCTGTTTTCTCTGTGTCTTTCCTGAACTACTGAGAGTCCCCATGAAATAGCATTCAACATATATTTGGGCCCTTAACATTTTTATTATTATTTGCACATTTCCCAGTGACTCAGTTCTCTCCTTGCATTTAATGTCCATACGCCTGACTATTTTTGCAGTGCCAGGTCATGACTGTTTCAGTTGTTATTCAAAAAGCTGTCTTTTTCTTGTGGACAATATAATTAGAGACTAAGAATCACTCTTGTCAACATTTATCTATTGGAAATGTTGACTGCCACAGTGAGATAAAAGACCCATAATTCAATTTGATCAAAGTGCCTTAAACAACTACATACAGTGGTGAGATTCAATGAAATATTGATCAGTTCTTTCAAGTAATTCAGATATAACCCACTTAAAACCTCAAAGACGTACACAGATTTCCTATCTTCTTCTTCTTCTTTTTTTGTTCTAAAACTACTGAAACTAGTTTTTTGTTGATTTTTGTGTAAACAGCAGAATGGATTTATTAATTTTTACAAGTAAAATTATCTTAATATTTTGATAATTAATAAGCAATTTAATTTATTTCAATACTACAAAGAGGCTTGAAATAGTTTTAGGTTAATTGGATAGCCATTAGCTTTTTTGAAAACATATTTTCTTTCTTTTGAATGTCATGATTAAGTTAAATTACTGATCTGTCTTCATATGAAAAATACAGTTTTTTTTATTGCTGATTCCCAAGGAAGGGATGCCACTAATATTGTTAGAATATATACCTTTTATTCCATGATTATACTGTTTCTGCACGAAATAATGTTTACATTTACTAATTACTTTAAATTAATTACTTAAAAAATTGGATAATTAATTACTTTAAAATTATGGATAATTAAAATATTTTAATTATCCATAATTTATTAATTGGATAATTACTTTAAATTTTTAATAATTACTTTAAAAAAACATTCCATATAAGCATCATGGTCCTGAAAACGACAAAGATTTTACTCAAGGTTATGCTTCATTGTCACAAACCATATTATCCTTTTAATTATTTTTATTATTTCCGTCTTTCAATATTTTCTGGAGTGTTGCCTGCAATTCCAGGTGTGAAGCCCAATGTGCCACAGGAGTAATGGACACAATTTCACTTGCTGCCTTTGAAAAGCACATTGTTTGCTTAGCTGTGCACGGTGCAGTTCGGTGTTGACATTGGCTCTCGACTGGGAGGACGTGACACCATTTGGGGACCCTTTGTGCACTCCAGAGCAGCTATTCTGGATTTTAGGAGACTGTAAAGTCTGCACATCTTTTTCCTCTTATAGCATGGGATCATGAGAGTAGCTCATCACTGATTTTCACTGGGCCACAAATATCTTTCTTCCTCTGCAGCCCTTGGTGTGCACCTGGAACTTGTACCAGGGTTTATTTTATTAATGCATAATATTTTATTAATATTTTTATGTCCCATCTGTCACCTTAGCATCTGTCACCTTAGCTCCTCAATATCTTATATTCTTGGCATGTTGTAATCTGCACTCTCTTATTTATGGAGCTAACTAAAGGTTGGATGAGACAAACCTGCTTTATTCACTCCTTTTTATTTTGTCATCCTTATATGGCAAATAATAACAAACCATCCACTTCATGGAAACGACCCTTATTTACTGAATAATACTAAAATAGATCAAGTATTCCAGCCTTTGCATCTCCAAAACTTTGGGATAGTTAGTCAGTGTTAGTCTCTATGCGACTCCATGATAGAAATTCATTCTAACTTAAGTGGAGATTTCATAGAGAATTATATTAAAAAGAAAAAATGAACAATCAGAGAGAACTTTTATCCTAGGTAATTATCTAGTTTGCAATTATAAAAACTTGCAAACAACACAAGAAGTTTGCACCAGTGTCTATGTGGTGTTAAATTCCAAGATCAAAGGGAAATTTGTTCCTGTAACTTTTGAAAGAGAGGGTGAAATCTGCTTTGTGAGGATATTACATGTCCTCAAGCAGAAATGGAATTTGTACCTGCTGACAGGTAATTATAATATTGGGTTAGAACATTTAATGCATTGAAATGCTTTCCAGAGTTGACAAAAATTCATTGCTCACAATTTAAACATCTAAATATGCAGGATTAAGATGGAACATTAATATTTTATAAATTACCTTGCATCCACTTGCTGCATGACAACTTTTATGTAAAATACTTAGTTACTATTGGTGACAGTTAGAGATAGGACAGATAATTTAGAAGATATATCTTATTCAGTAAAGCAAATAGTATTTTGATAATACTAGTGCACTCTTCTAGGTTTCTGAAATTAAAGGTGTTAAATACACAAATTTCCTTTATTCCTTGGAAAGAATTTCTATCTCACACAAAATCTAAAGTTTTATTTCATTGATTGCAGTGTAACTTCTTTTGAAAATTATGAATAAGTATTTTAAGACTACTGAGACTACTACTAAGACTAGTATGTCATCTGATCACATATCTTCTGTGGTGCCATGTATTCATGACAGGAGGGAAATTATCCTTTTACATACATTCATGTAAACCTGCTCTCTGGTAAGTTAAAGGAAAGAACTGAACAATATCCACCTAAAGTTTTGGGGCAGAATGATAATTTGGATATAGTAATAGATATTATATGCCAAACCAAAAGCTGGCTGTACTGAAACTGAAAGGCAACTGGTAACATTCCCAGAGCAAATCAGAATCTGTGGAATATCCTCTCACATTAACAGTGTCAGGGCTCTTTCACTAGCCTGGAAAATAACAGGAGCAGATTTGTGTGTCTTGTACTGCTACTTTGAATATTGGTACGTGTGTTTTTAGGTCTAGGTATCATTGACATGTAGAAGGCTAAATGGGAAAGATGCAGATGCTTTTGGAACTCTCAGGCTCACTTGATAAAGAGTAAAATAGAATTGGCTTCAGTTTAAGATACACTTAAAGAAGTCAAGATGTACTTAAGAAGTCAAAACTTCTGTATAAGAAAGGAAGAATGTATAGTATTAGTGCATTCTCTTACTGCTTTGGAAACACAATGGTCTCCAAATAGTAATTATTTTCTAATAATTAATTATTAATAATTATTACTTATTACTTATAGTTTTATTAATATTCACAACTAATTGTTGCAATTATTGAAATTATTGTCTAAATCGATGGAAATTGTAAATTTTCACTCCTCCAAGAAGAAGAGTTGTGGAAGCACCCCTTGAACCTGTGTGACCTAAGGACTGTGCAGAGACCTGACGTTAACAGCAGCTTTGAACTCAATTTGCCTGGCCTATCTTCTCTGCAAAATTCTCCAATTAGGAATGAAGGTAATTTATAAAGTTATATCCCCATCCCCTCGTCCCCCCAAAAAACAACCCAACCCCAAATCCTTCACAATAAAAGGGAGATGTTCCATCAAACTTGATACTTAAAAGACTTTTAAAATAAGAAATAATAATAATTAAGGTTTAGAAGGTGTTATAATAATAATAATAATAATAAAGATTTTTTTTAATAAACCAAATTCAAAGTTATACAAAGTGGAAATTATTAAAACAAACAAACAAACAAACAAACAAACAAAACAAAACACATGTAACTCCACTGTTCTTTGAAAGCCATCCTTGATGCACCTTTGGTCTGATTGTAGCTAATCCATGACTGTAAATTGTAACAAACTCCCCATAATCTGCAACAAGTGTTTTTACTATTAGCCTGGGCAGCTGGTCTCTTCTTTTCTCAGCCAAGTATCTTGATCCCTCAGGCTCACAGAGTCTCTTCTACATCCTATGTCTTACTTTCTGTGAAATCTTTTCTCCCCTGAGCACGGCAAATATCTTCTCAAGGAAAGCACTTCCTTACCCATGTGAGAAACATAAATTGCAACATGCTATGAAAGAGCAACATTACATTATTATTTTTTTTTTGTTAATCAGATCTGTAAACCATGATAATCCACCATATTTCTAGGGAAAACAAAAATAAAAACAACTTTACCCAATAATTTAGCATATTCACACTTAGCAGGCATGCTTGGCTTACACTTGGCATATTTAGTGACATAGTTTAAGCAGAATGTGTCCATGGTTTCATAGTGCATTGAGGTTTCACATTGCTCCACTCCTTTAATGGAGCATGACATAAAAGAAGAGCAAGTAAAATGTATCATTTCTGTCTTGAGTACAATGCAGCATCCCAGAAATATATCTGAGTGTTTACATCTATCCAGTCTTCTATAATACATTAAAAAAATTGCTTATGACTGTGTTATAGGAAAAGGTCCATGCAATTGTATTAATGCAGGAGTTAGACTTGAGTAATATGTATTTAGATATGTATATAGAGCTGAGTGATTGAGATTGCTTTTACTGAGTGTAAGAAAGTTCCTCCCCTGCATTAAAGCTCTTAAAGCTGAGGGACAAGCATTTAAAGCAAACAGAGCATAGCAAGACCAGAATGCCATAGAAGTGAGTTGTAAATTGACCAATTTACCCTGGCAATGGTAAGGTTTGTCATCCCCAGAAGTAATGACTATGAACTATCTTGTTCCTGCACTATAGGAGATTAGGTCATATTTCCAACCTTTCTTTCTTGCTTAGAAACACAATATTGTTATCTTGTAGCCTTTTGAGGAGTCACAAGTAAAAATTGCATTAATTTAAACAGAACAAGAATAGACCACCACTTCAACATTAAAAGATATAAAAACACTTAATTCTAATTTTCAAAGCTTCTTGTTCTTGTTCCAATATTTATTAAATTTTCATAAAAATAGATAAACACATTGTATAGTAATGATCAAAGAAATTAATTTTTTATGTTAATATGAGGAAACACTGTCTAAAACATAAAGGCAACATATTACGAAACATGCAAGATTATCATTTTACCAGCTGATATGTCAGCAGTTCTTGCATATATATGTATAATTTCTTTTTGTAGGAGCATTTTAGCATGTTTTTTATATTTCATTCTATTTTTTTATCCTAAAAAGAAAGTAAAAGACTTTTGCAATATATGTTATTTGTGGCTTTATGTACAGTAATATCTTTCTGAAGGCAAACTGTACTACCCCAAACACATTATGAATAATAGTTCACCTCTTGTTATTTATATAAAGTCCTGTATGTCACTTGCTAATATAGTCCCATTGGGACAGCAACATCTTGGTGTTCATGCAACCCATAGTTGCATATGTGTTATTAACATTCACTGAATTACTGAAATAATTGAGCATCATAATCAACAGTGCTTGTAGAATTAGGTAATGTATATTCTGTAAGTTGTGAACATCTCACCTAGGAAAAGAATATTCATGTTTCAATAGCAAAGGTTTATTCTTTTTTGTTTCATGCTACAGAGTGAGGTGCTGATTAAAATGAGAAAGGTGGGAAATAGATGAGAGGTACCTGTAAGGATGGAAATACCCACCCAATGGGCTCTAACTTGAGTGGGAGACTTGGTTCTTGCTGGGTACTCTGTGGTGGGTTAACCTTGGCTAGCTGCCTTTAAAGGCAGGGCAAAATAGGAATAAAGACCTTGTGGTTCAAGACAAGGACAGGGATATTGCTCAGGAATTATTGTCATGAACAAGACATACTTGACCTGGGGTTTAATGTAATTTTTAATAGCAAAACAGGATAATGAGAAATGAAACCAAAACTGCAAGCATCTTCCTTCTCATTTTCCCATCTTCTTCCTGCGTTCATCCTCACTTCTGACCATTTCTAACTCCTTCCACCTGAGCAGTGCAGGGGGATGGGGAATGGGGATGGGCATTAGTCTGTAACACATTCTCTTTGTTGCTTTTCTTTCTCCTCACACCTTTTCCCCTGATCCAGCATAATTTCCTCTTACAGGCCACAATCTTTCAGATAAAACCTGCTACAGCCAGGCTCCTCTCAGGGCTACAGAGTGGATGTGTGCAGGTGTGATCATTCATGCACTCCAGGAGAACAGCTGCCTCTCCCTGGTCATTCCCCTGGGCTGCTGCAGCAACTCCTCCCTGTTCTTCTCTAATATGGGTGTCTACACAGTGGATTCACCCCAAAACCTTGCCCTGAAAACTGAATAGACCCCCATATGGGGGATGTTATGGAGGGATTACCAAGTTTTATTTTACCTTTGGGCCATTAACCTCTGCTGCTCATCCACCTGGACACCAATGATGCCACTGGAAGCACGCCATGGAAATGAGGGTCAAGGGACTGAGGGACAAGCAATACAATCCTGCCATGGTTTCAAATGCTGAAAGAATTGGATATACACCATGGTTCAATACCCAGCTGTGGGGCTGACACTGCAGGGAGAGCTTCAGCTGAAACAATAATTTCTTGAACCATTGGTAGAATAATTTGGTGGTGTTGTATCAGTCCATTGGTCCATCATGGGATCACACATATATTGATAGGACACGTTTTTCAGTGTGCATCAGGTAGACAAATAGCCTGACATAAGAACAGACTCAGTCAGGTAGCTCTTCAGGGATGAGACAGTGTTCTTCTAAGTAATGAAAAAGCAGTTTCCCCCAAGCAGAAAGTGCTGGGCTGTGTGCAGTGTTGAGCTCATAATCGTCAATAGTACAGCAAGAACATTAATGGAATATCCACAAAGGATTTCCACTCATACTCTGTTGTAACCCCTGGCATGATAGCTATATATAATTGTTACTGTAACTGCACATTATGGCATGACTGAGCAAAATGCCTGACCTTTATGCAATATCTATGCTGAACTGTTTTTTGTCAGACAACTGCAGCTATCTTCAATAAATTTCAGAAATCTCTGGGGATGAAAAGATGTGAAGATGTGCACACAGCATGCTGAATTTCTGACTCACTGCATTTGGTATGTCTGAAACCTAGGTCTTCAGCTCTGTGACTGCAAATGGAAAATAGTGCTTCCAGTATTTCAGCCTCCTGCTTTCCCCGATTTTTTTGCCAGCTCAGCAAGCTATCAGCAGTTATAGCTTCCTGTGGCATTTTTGGAATAAGCAGGGTGCTTTCTGTAATGGGAGGTGCAATTATTTCCTCTACATACTCCTTTTGAATCATTTTGTCAGCCATTACCTAA
The DNA here is from genome assembly GCA_020466415.1 of Ammodramus savannarum pratensis. Classification (NCBI taxonomy): domain Eukaryota; kingdom Metazoa; phylum Chordata; class Aves; order Passeriformes; family Passerellidae; genus Ammodramus; species Ammodramus savannarum. Next base: position 6,502,994 of record JAHXMQ010012338.1, on the reverse strand, counting down.
ACTCAAAGTCAGTTTGTACTAACGATGTGGTAACATATTGATCCACCTAATTTATCTGTGCTGGTGAGATTCTTAGCAGCCCATTACATATGCTGCTTTAAAACTAATGGGTTTGACATTCACACATAGAAGAAATAAAAGATATATGTTGGTTTCCTGCTCTTGAAGACAAGCCTACTCCACACTTCAGACAACCATTTGACATTAATTGCAGGTGCAGTTTGCCAGCTCTTGGGTTCTGACATTACAGCCTTGCCACAACTTGGAAACATGGGGTAGCAGGACTCGAGGCTCTGTAGTCTTCCTGCTTGAATTAGCAACGCATTCCAGCTTTTATGTAAAAGTCCAGTTTGATTTTAGCTAAATTTGAACCATATTTAAGGTTACTGCACATGTTCTCAACATATTTATACAGATAAGGTTAAGAATTGCAGGTATTTTCACTCAAAATCTGGTTTTGTCACACTATCCTTCTCAGCATTTCCTGTAAAACACTTCAGTTGATAATTAAAATATTAAAGTAGTAAGCTTACATGTCTAATCCTTGGAACTTTAGCGGTTTCAGGATCATATTTGCAGAATTATGTTCTGTTTCTGCAAATACTGAGGTCAGTGAGAAGGTTCATGAGCTTCAGTAACTTGGCAGTTTGACAATACTGTTCAACTCAAACTGCACTAAGCACCAAAAAAGCAACTACTGAATGCCACTGTAATAAACCCTGGTAAGACAAAGCATGCTCTGATTTATGAGCCTCTCTGTAGTAAAAAATCTACTTTAAATTTAACACTCTAGAACAACTACTATTCTGAAATGTGTCCAGCCATTTCAGTTAGAGCATAGTTATCCTTTCAGAGGAAAAAAGAATTCCTTTGAAATCAGTTTCATATAGTTTTATTCAAGATTCATGCTTAAAACTCTGACTGAAGCTTCACTAGGGAATTTATATAGAGAAAAAAATCAAAGAATAATTAAAAATCAATTAGATATGTAATGTCTATTAAAGTTTTTAGAAACTGGATACATGAATTGGAAATTGTATACAAACTACCTGTGAAAAATGAATTTTTTTTCTACCCACAGTACATGAAGTGATAAAGTGAGATAATAGGATTCATAGTTTGTTAAAGTTTTTGGTAAAACAGAATACAGTTTAAAAACCCCTAGGAATTCAGTGCTGATTCTCCACATATGCTCCCACTTTATGAAAAAAAATCAAGTTTTCTTTGTGCCTGCATGGGTGTGGCTCTGTACATTCAGCGAGAAGGCAAAAGCTGAAGGAGAACTAATACATAATGTGTCTGTCATGTTGGAGTAAGAAGTGAGGACAGCACCAAGCCTGACAGAGTTCAAGAATCATTGAATGCTCTTGGGCACAGGGTGGGATTGTTGGGGTGTCCTGTGCAGAGCCAGGAGTTTGTCTGATAATCCTGATGGATCCCTTCACACTTGGGACATTCTGTGATTCTGTGATTAATTCCTAGACTTGCAGTGCTCTGTTTTCCCTAGAAATACTGATCCATGTCAAGCAAAATGTTTAGCTCTTTCTGTGTTATATACTTTTTCAGATGCAGTTTTTTTGCTTGCACGGGTTTAGACAGTTTTGTTTTCTCTTTTACTTAGTCTCCCATCCTAAGGAAGTAACAAAGAAGCTCCTTGTGTGGATGTTGAAGGAAAGCAATATTGCCAGCTCACATTCCTTGCCTATGGTCAGATCTAGGACACACCTGGTGAGATAGAATGCTCTCATGTCAAAGCAAAATGTTATTTGAAGGAGAGATAACCGTTAATTTAACAATGATTTCTATTTAAGAAGTCTGCATTAAAAAACTCAAAGAAGATGTATCCAGAGATATGACCCTCCTCTGAAATGTACAAATATCTTCAAAACAATTTCAAAAATACTTTTTCAAATAGTAAAAGGTATTCCTTTTAATGCGCATTCTCCCATTTATTCTCCCATTTTTTAATTAATATTCTATGATCACTGAATATTAAAAGAATATTGGAATTCATATTAATATTCTCAATGAATACTTCATATAATGAATATATGATTAAAATACTCTCAATGAATACCAATGGAAAAAGTAACCTCAAGAATACTGCTGAATGGCAATTTTTATTTTATAAATATGTATATTTGCACTTTTAACCTGAGACAGAAAGTTGGTTTCACTGCAATTTCTGAGTGTTGTTCATCAAATTAGAATCGTAGTTGAGTGACTTACAGATTGCCATTTCTAGACATTTGAAGTAATTTACATAATGGTTTTGAACTATGTACAAATATTCTGTAGAACTTATAAACAAATAGACTAAACCCAGGAATGATCTGAAGGAAATTTATGCACCTTATGGATAGAAGCATAAGACAAAGAGTTCAAACCAAATAGACAATCAGTAAATTCTGTTCAGGAAATTCGATTTCATTCTTCATTCTGATTCTTGTAATTTACCTGGGTTGTTTCTCAGTATTGCCTGAATAAAAGATAATTATCATATTTTCATTTTGTCTAAGAACCTTAGGAAATACTGCCACTCATTTTGTATAATTGCAATGCTTAAAACAATGGCAAGCCGGGATCTTGACATGCTAGTACAGTACGCCTCTAGTAAGTACTATTATCATTAATATCTATTTCAAGTAACATCTGAAAATATTTCAACCAAAAGAATGAAAACTCAGAAATCAAGCAGACTTCTAATTTAAAATGTGCTTTAAAATTGAATTAAATTTTCCTGACAGAAGATATGAAAAAAGGTATAAGAAATGGACAAATTTTAAAGACTCAAATATGATGAACATGTTCTGTCTTTCAATAGTTCCAGCATACAAACACAAGGAAGTTGAATGTCTAAGTGTTGCTATTTTTCCTTAATATTTAAGGGTGGATTAACTTGTCACAATTAGTATTGACAGCTGAAAAACTTCGACTCTTAAACTGTATTTGATATGAAGCCAAACTGAAATCCCAAGTGTTCACCTTGAATTATAAACCAGGATGCTGTGGAGGTTCATGAAAGATATAGTGAAGAATCACTCCACTGCTCAAATACAGCATCATGAATGAATGATAAGTATGGTCTGGGATAATCCTTGTAGTTTTTTCCTCTGCACATTGCAGAGAGACAGCATTAAACATATTTGAATGTTGAAACATTGAGGATTCTGAAATCCAATTTCAATTGATGCAAAAGATGTGTACGTCTTTTGTATGACTCTCCCAAATGTCAGATTTCCATGGCAGAGAGGAAATTTACCTCATAAAAAGCAGAGTGTGAATAAGAGATACTTTTAGGAATGGAGAAATACAATGTCAAGTTTTAATCTGAAACACTATGTATGGGCCAGGTCACAACACCAGTGCAAGGACACTCAAATGAGAGGTTAAAAGATGTGCATCAGAAAAAAGCAAAAATTGCTTGTGAGTCTGAGGACTGAATTCATGTTAGAAGACCTGTCAGGTATGGCAAACAAAGTTTTGTTGAAAAAGATCTCAGAGGAATATTAGAAGAGTATGTACAATGGGTTGATGATGTTATCTTCAAAGCCACATATATTTTAAAACATACAAATTAAAGTGAAGGAAAAGTAAATGTACTAGCTTTAAAAAATCTTTTTTTAAGGAATGCAGTTTATCTGAATGTTTGACTTGAATATTCACATTTATTCATAATTATGTAAATTAAGCCAGGAATATAAAATAATTGTATATTTGCCACTGAACTTTTTAACAGCTAGGATTCTCAGGCATTTGATGAATCTTCTCAGGACTGATTTTGGCTTTGCTGTCTGGAGCTGTGTAACAAAAGTAGAAACTCTCATGAAATTTTTTTTCCACAATAAAAGTAACTAAAAATGTGATATCTCTGAGGATTTTTTATGAACTTGCTACAATTCATACTCACACATTTATTCTTTTCCTCACCCATTTTCTGTCATTGATGAAAAAGTTGACGATGTCTAACAAAACTCTTGTCTTCACTAAAAGTTTTCAAATTGTACCAGAATTTGAATTTTGCCCTGCACAAATCTGAGCCAGACACTGGGAAGAAACTCCAAAAGCTCAGCTGATAAGTCCAAGAAGATTGTTAAAAGTGCAGTGTAGAAATTCAGGTTGCATATCTATTACTAGATAAGACAAAAATGGAGCTTAACTGCTAGGTGTGAAATATCAGTAACAGTAGGTGAACAACTTTGTCAAATATTTAATAAATTTTGGTCTATGCAGCTGCACTACATTGCTATGGATCCACAAATAATTAGTGTATTTTTTCTTCAGTTTAAGACATCTTTGCAATATCTGTTATGCTGTGAAAGAGTTTTACAAATATTAATAGTTTTGTCGACTTTGATTTTATTTTAAAATTATATTCCCAGTATTAAAGGCTCAAAATGGTCATCAAGGTCAAATGTCATTCATCTCCCAGCCTCTGACTATATTATGCAAAATCAGCAATGAAAACACAACTTTCATAATGAGAAATGTGTAATGTTGTCCCAGTAAAGACCTGCTTACTTGCTGAAGTCTGAAGATTTATAACAAATAAAAACATTACAATCAACAGTCCAGAGAGTGTTACAAAAAGGGTCAAACAGATAGACAGCCAAAAATATTTATATGAGTGTTTGAGCATAAAAGGATATTCAGCTTTAAATATTTTGTTCTGAATTTCTTCTGTTTTAATAACACAGAGAAAAAATAGATCACATAGTACTTGAGAAGGAGTTTATTCCTGTAAAGTACAATGCAATATATCATTCTCGATAATGTCTCTTCCACAGACAAAGGAACATCAGCAGAACTTGGGTGCAAATGTTCTTTATTGATGCTTTTTGTTCAGTTCAGGAAAAGCATTTAATGACTCTTGGTAATACATAAACCAAAAAATAAAGGACTTCCCTTTCATCTGTCTTATTCAGTGTTAGTGAAGGTTTAGGGCAAACATAAGAGCTGAACATCTAAGCAATATATTTAGACATTGTTTACATGTTTGGTTTTCTCTCTTCAATCAGCATTGATTTTTTTTTTTTTTTAATAGAAGAGAAGGCGAAAATGGGATGTTTCTTTTAAGTCTAACGTGTAGAACTGACAGAATTCTCACACTGGTGAAGATTTCTGATCCTTCAGAGAAGGAATTGAAATATGAGTGTGAGCCAAGGTGCTCTAGTGGTTCTTGCATGCTGCAAATCCAACTTACTCTTTCTTCACCACAGTCAGCAAGTCAAGATCCTGTACTTTGATATCACTCTGCCAACTTTAAAAGGCAAACATTCGTTCCAGATTGCAAATAAAACTTCATCTTGTCCTATCTGGTAAAATGGGGGCAGATCCACAAAACAAACTTAGCAGTAACAGAACTGAACCTTACTTAGACTTAAAAGGACACAATATGAAAAAAGCTATTTATTTTACAAGCCCTACTCACCAAGAATTGGGACTTGTAGTGGTTTTGGTTCACTAACTTGAGATTTCCAAGCCAATGCACTAATTGTAGGTTTAGTGTTGGCCAAATGCCCATGTGCCCTCTAGAATCATTTACTCATTTCCTGCTTTGAGATGGGATTAGGAGGAAGGCAAAGCAGGCTCAAAATTTTAAAAAGGTTTAAAGAAAGCTTTATTAACAGAAACTTAAAAATTAATGGGAGTCAGAATAAAACCTTCAGAGCACCTCTCCCCTACAACCTTTTCTTTCCCACTAAAAATGCACTGAAGCAATTCAGTTAGTTTATCACCTCTAGAATAATCTTTCTTCACTTCACTTAGGGAAAGAAGTCTCTCTTGTCATGCTATGGAGACTTCTCTACAAGAAAATAGTTCTTTTGTGGTTTTTAATTTCCACAAATAGCAGCCACCTGGAAATCTGCAATTGTGAAGTCCCTCCCATATTTCACAGCATCCCACAGCTGCCTTTATGGCCCATGACAACTTATGGGGTACTATTTTAGGGATGAACTGTTAAAGAGAAAACTATCTATGAGATAATCTCTGGGCACAGAAGTCTTCTTCTTCTTCTTTCCATGGAGGAAAAGGGACTTCATCTCTCTTCTCTCTCTCTCTCTCTCTCTGTTAAAAGCTCTCATGAGATCACAGCAACTTCAGTGTCTGCTTGCTTTAGCATAGATACCTTTGCTCATATCTATAATTTGAATGCTACATCTCCCCATTCCTACATCCACCCATTCTTTTCAATGAGTTATAGGGCAAAAGAGTGTTATGTATCAATTATATCTTCTCCATAGCCTTACAAGAGGATTTCAGCTCAGGACTGAGGCATCTCCTCAACCCTCCTATCTGGAACTTGACTCCTTATTACTGCCTTTCATGTCTCATGTTGCTCTCTACGTGTCTTCACTCTGTCCTTTTCTCTCACCCTGGAGAGGATTGAAGATCTGCAAGACTTATCTGTGCACTGAAAGAGCTAATATCTCACCTGGGGCCTGCAGATAGTTATGTGATCCCTGCCACTCGTGACAGTCGAAGCAGTCATTACTGTGATGGATTTTCAGGCTGCACTGGGGGTTGTGTCAGGATCTCAGGGGCCTGGCAGCAGTGCACTCTAGTTGCATGGCTGTCTCTGAGCCCTGCCACATTCAATTCCAGCTGATGGATTGCCTTCCCCTGGGGCTCAGGGGCCAGGGCCTGGCTGGCCTGTGGCCATTCCTGAGGCCTGGAGGAGCCTGGCTCGGCTTGGGCAGGCAGCAGGGCAGGGCTTAATGTGGGCAAGATGTTATCAGCCATGGCCAAAACCATACCTTGGATGGGGACCCTGCAGCCTCCCCTCGCCTGCTCAGCCACCGGGCTCAGAGGAGGGGAAGAATTTCTGCCTCTAGATGCCAGAAGTAAGAGAGCTTTTCCTGGAGATTGTTCATTTTTAACATGTCTCTTCACAGAGGTGTGTCCAGGTTTCTAGTGGTTTAACAAAGTGTCAATATTCAAAAGTAATCACTGATTGTTTTTGTCAGGCACAGAAGAAACTGCTTGCAGTTTCTCTTAGAAAATCGCTTCGGTGACTGGCTTCTCCCCTCCTCACCAAATATCAGTTAATGCAAAACCAGCACAGGATTTAACATAAGTGTTTAATATTCCAATGTACCTCTACAAACTCCCATTAAATACAGTATCTGCCACCCTTCATCGTATTTCCCATGGTTTCTGTTTCTTAGTTGGACATTTGTAAATTTAAATAAGGAAGCAATGAAGTTTTTAACACTTGCCAGGTAAGTTATGGAAGAATTAAAAATAATTTATCAATTTTTAAAATGTTGAAATGTTTCAATGCTGAACATCTTAAATTATATCTCCTTATTGTTAATAGCCATTGCTAATCTTTATTTATAACAAAAGAACTTTTAATATGCTTTCTAGAGGAAAAATAAAATGCCAAAGAAAATCTCCTGAATTTTTTTCTTATTTTGAATGGAGTGTTTTTGACTCCTTTTCCTTTATTTAGACATTCCTCTTGTATCTTCAGTTTTTCTAATGAGCATTTGTGCACACTATGAATGATGAATGACATTTCTAAAGATAAGCACAGATGTTGATACTCAAGTCACAAAGGCATAAACTAGTAAAAATCCTGCCTTAGGATTGAAAAACGGAAATCTTTCAACGAAAAAATGCAAACCAGAAAAAAAGCCTCATTTCACTCAATCAAAACCACTTCTTAATTTAAAAATGTTTTCAATACCTTTAATCTTCTGTAAAAAAAATCTCATCTAGAAATTGTACAGATAAAATTATACATAGAATTATAGAATTATATGGGTTAGAAGGGACCTCTCTGAGTTGGACATGGACACCTTCCACTAGACCAGGTTGCTCAGAGCACAATCCAGCATGACCTTGAATGCTTCCCCATATGGGGAATCCACAGCTTCTCTGGGCAATCTGTTCCTGTGCGTCACCACCCTCACAGGAAAGAATTTCTTCCTAAAATCCAATTTAAACCTTTCAGTTTTAAACCATCCCACCTTCTCCTATCACTGCATGCCTGTGCGAAAAAGCATTCTATTCTTCGTGACCTTTTCAAAAGCATTCTCCCTGTGGCTGACTGAGGAATAACTGAAAATATAGATTATTCAAATTAGTCTATAATGTTTTTAAGAAAGAAAAAAAAGAGAAAAAGATACACTGTACTGGTAAAAAGGTAGTCTCTCTTTTTCTTAAGACTTCAAGAATTTCAAAATTCTCCATATTTGCCTGACTGGGAACAGGCAGATCGCTCATGGCTGTGGGAAGAATTATGGGTAAGAAAGTTTCTAAGACTAACAGAAATAAGACATCCTGCTGTAGGAAGCAGCTGTGAGCAGATAATAACGTTATTAAGAGCTTGTAGTATTCTTGAGAAAGACGGAGTAAAGGCATACAAAATGAGTAGGAATTATCTGAACAGAAGTCCCATGACATGTGCTCCAATTTTCTAGGACTGGAAGGCTTCAATCAAAGATGATATATTTGAGTGTACCATTTTTTTTCACCCTCACAGAGTTTTGGCCTTTCCTTTTTGTTTGTTTTAAAGCTAACTTAGTAGTGATTGCATCCTAAACAATGATGGTTGAGTTGTCCTCTTTGTTTGATTTTCAAGCAAATTATTAGTTTCTGTACAAAGAGCACAGATTGGAAATAACAATCATAATCTGAGACCATCTAATATTTTCAGAGGGTGTTAGGAACTGTGAAGAGAAAATGTGAGCAATCATCAAAATAAGAAAGGATTTTGTTAGTCACCTTTTACAGACTTAGAAAAACCCCTAGATCTCTGAGGTCACAGACTGAAAACTACTGATCAAGATGCTTTCCAGAGTTTCAGAATGTAATGAGTCCTTAGGGATCTCATCTTCACCTAAGGAAAGGAACTTTGTATCAACCATTAAGCAGCTGATTTACTCCTTAGTATTTGTTCTCCCAACCACTGAGTAGTTGAGGGAGGTTAATAAACCCAGTCTGTTATCAATCTTGCAACAAATCTAATTTAATTAGATTTTTTTTTTTTAAGATTTTTTTTTACCTGTTTAACTGTCATTCAATTGAACACTTCTCTTATTTTTTTTTTTTATACAGGCAGAAAATGATATTTTAGATATGTCTCACATTGCAATGCAAGATGTGTCTGGGGATGTGTATTTTATTGCCATCTGTTAGAACCAGGTGGGGCAGTTTTCTTCTGCTAATTGGACCACCTGTTAAAATCAGGTGGGAGAGTTCTCTTTATCTTCCATCCTCCCTCCAGGGAGGTATTTTCTGTTAAGGAGTCATTGAGTGTCACTGCATCACTGATCAAATTGCATCATCCCACTGTGAGATGCTCTGCCCAGGGGGAGGAGCCAAGCATTCCTTCCTGGATATAATCTGAGATTTAGAACACCACAGTCAGCCTTTTCCCACTGGATTCCCAGAGGAAGACCAGGCCCATCTACACCACCACTGGACCTTCAGAGGGAAACACCCTTCTAGAGCATCGTTGTTTTCAGTAGAACCACATCTGTCACTCCAGGAGGACTGCAGCCACCATTTAATTGGACTGATACCAACAGCCTGACCCACAGGGTGTCAACTCCTGTTCTGACTCTGTCAGTGTTGTTTTGTGCTAATGCTTTTTTATTTTTATTTTTGTTTTATTAATAAAGAACTTTTATTCCTACTCCCATATCTTTTCCTGAGAGCCCCTTAATTTCTAAATTATAATAATTTGGAGGGAGGGGGTTTGCACTTTTCATTTCAAGAGAGGCTCCTGCCTTCCTTAGCAGACACCTGTCTTTTCAAACAAGACAATATAATTTCTAATCATGTTGAAAATCCCAAAGCTTTTTTAGGAGAAGTGAATGTGGCAGATTACTACTGGATTATTTCTTTCATTTCTGCAAACATTTGTAGATTGCAAAGTTTTGCTTGCAAAAGAAGCAGTTGTGGCTAAATATTTCCACAAATATTCACTTGAGTATTTACCTTGATAATGATTGTTAATTTTGGCCTGCTACATGATCAAGTTAAAATAAGAGTTTGCAGCTAAACTCCTACCTGTTTTCTGCATTTGATGAATTTGAGAACTGCTCTGAAACCCTTAATGTTTCTAACTCAATTTGACTTCCTGTCAAAACAGATATATTATAGAGAAACCAACACTGTGATGAAACTAGATTATCACAGTTTGATTCCACTTAAAAGTCACCCTATTTTTCCAGTTGGAAATATATTCTTAAAAGATGACATGACTTTTTTTTACTTGTTAAAAGAATGCTTTCTTAAATTTATTTCATAGGATTCTTTTTCACTTTGCAGTTTGTCCAAGAAAACTTGAGGAAACTGTGTTGCTCTGAGTTAACACAAGAGTCCTAACCACACTTTTATAAGAGTAGCACTATCTATATTTTATTTAATTTTTTAAAAATTTATCACTCCTTTGTCTCCCTTTAGGCAGCTTACTGTGATTGTGCCTTTAGCAAAAGGAATCAAAAGTATTTATGGTTTGGGACAAAGGTCCTGTTGAGGATTTATGAAATAGAAGGTGAATTCACAACAGTAGTGAATCAGAAAGATCTAAGGCAATAAGGATCAATCAACTCCTGGGTTTTTTTCCACAGAATTCTTACTGATAAGCTATAGTTTTTTCCTTCTTAGGATTTCCATTAGTAATTTAACTATATAATTGATATTAAGTAGAAGAATTAGAAATTAATCCTTGCAAGTGCATTTAGCACTCACTTTTAATGGGTATCATGACTTAAGAGAATTGGGCTTCCTATTAAATCTAAGTCCTACAAACCAGTATAAAAAAGGAAAAATATATTAGAAATGTCCCTCAGATCAACAGTGTATTTATGAAACTGTAGAAAAAAACTCAGATCTGAGGGCAGAGGGGAAAATAATATCATCTTAAAGCTGACCTCCATGCAGCTATGGCTATGTAATTATCAATAGTTTTGTCAGATATGTAGAGGTACCTCTAGGACCTCTGCCCTGGCTGAAAACATACTTTTTGTTGCTGTGTAAGTGCAAATGGACAAATGGTGCTACTCAAAATTCCTGAGTTTATAAGTGACCTGAGATTACAGAAAAGAATTTATGCAGAACTACGTACAAATGACTATAAAGGAGCCTACTGAAAAACTGGGTGCATTACCTTGATTTTTAATTGGGAATGGATTAGTGTGGCCTCATAGTTTCTGATCTGGCTGGACTGCATCAAGGGCATCAGCATCTTCACCCATGTAAGGAAAAAAGTTACAAAATATCCCTGGGCCTCACAGTCGAGTTTAGGCACAGAGTATCTTGCAATAGCTAGGTCCCATGTCAGTACCTCCTAGCAGAGTCACTGTCCCTAAAATTCAGTCTGATAGTTCAGCATTTGCACTGTCCTTCCTCTATTGTAGTCCTCTTTTTTTTTTTTTTTTTTTTTTTTGTTAGGAAATGAAATAATCTTAAAATGATTTTAAGCAATGGAAATAGGAAACACATTATTGTTCTTACTTTTGGTAGCCCATGTCTCAATGTTTTTAAATGAGCAAATGAAAGTATTGCCTTCATGACAACATTTGAATTACCAAAATTACTTTTACTTTTTTTATCTCAAACACTTTGGCTAGCCCCTACTTATTTTTATTCTGCTCCATTTTGCATTCTCTTTAAACATAGATACTTTGCTAGAATTAGTTATGTGACAGAAAGGATCTGCTGCTGAAAGAACATTCAAGGATACAACCCATGAAACTATTACTTTCCATTCATATAGCATTAACACAGGCATTTTAGATTATGAAGCCAAAAAGAGAGGATAAATAAAGTTCCTAAATCTTACCATTTCCTAAACCACAAGATTTTTCCTGTGTTGGGTCTTTTTCCAAATTAAGTATCAAAAACAACACATGTAATCAAGAGAGGCAGAGGGAAATGCTGAAGTGCTACAGAAAGGATATCTTCAGTAGAAATTTTCAGGCTCAAGAGAATGATATAGGCTTACAGAAATAAGATATATAATCTAAGAATAGCTGAAATGATCCTGCTTAAAGGGCTCAAACTGTACAAGAATTAAGCGTGACTGCTGTGATTTCAGAAGTTCTGGAGGAAGGGCAGCAGCTGCTTATAGCACAGAAACAGGGGCTGAATGTGATACAGAATCACTTCATTCCACAGACACTGCCAGAGGTATGGAGATGCTGGCAGGTCTTACAGGCTGAGGAAGGGACTGAGAGTCACTTTCCCTCCAAGGACTCGGCTTTCTGTGTCCCCAGGCTGCATTTGGACCCTGGCTCTGTGTTACAGGGAACCTGGTTTCAATGCTTGAGGAAGCATGTGAGCTAAAATGATACAAGATAAGATAGAAGTGAAAACTCAAAAGTGTCACTGCTAAAGCACTGGGAGCAGTTCAGACTTTAAAAAGGGAAAATACTGACATGAGAAGTTATAAAACCCTTGGGATGGCATGTGAAAAAAACCCTAAGTATCAGAAGAATGATTCAACATCAGGGATCTGCAAGTAGCAACAGAGGCTGATTGATATTTGCAGTAAACTCTGATGTCTTCCATTAGGGCCAGTGAGTCTCTTAATGCTTGGCTTAGGAGCTTCATCATCCAAAATATCTGCTATTGCATGTATACACAAGCATTCTGCACTCTCACACTGTACATATATTTTAAAATTATCTGTCCTAAGTGACAAGGGAAAGAGGAGGAAGGAAGGTTACTGCACACAAGAATAGAGAGGGACCTGGGGTAGTGCTGGGTGCAGGCAGGAAAAAGTTTTATCTACCCCAATAATGCAACAACACAGCTTTGAAAGGGAAATTCTCATTTGGCCTAAGCTGTGCTTTCATGTTCCAGTTTATTTTCTCTAATGTAAAATCATGATGTAAAAGACATTCATTACTGGAAATTCATAAGCACGAAAATCTCAGGACTGCTAATAGTGTTCTTTCCCTTCTAACGAGACTTTATAAAAATAAATGTAATGAGAGTGTCAAGAAGAAAGAGGGAGAATAATTAAGAAAGGGAAAATAAGAACAGGATGAAAGGGAAGAGAGATAAGGAGCAGTAGCAGAAAATGAGAAATAGAAATATAAATAGGCAATAGGAGAAAAGGATATATTACAAGAAAAAAGTAATGCTGTTGAAAATTAATGCTTTTTACATTTTTGACTGTTGGCTGCTATACTGCTATTCTTTCTGTAAGATACTAAAATCACATTGTCTGAATATTTTGCAGTATAGAAGATTATTAATGTGTAAAAAACCTCATGACAGCTATGTGCAAATGACAGACCTTATAAATTCTGACAAATGACTCTTGATATTAATCATACAAATACGTGAGTACTCCAAAAAGATTCATCTCCAGGAATTTCATGAAAATGTGTTTCAGACAGATGTGAAAGCACATCCTGCTGTGCTTATGGAACCCTTTTCTGAAACTACCTTCACAGAAGCCTTGTTCTTGTATTATTTATCATTCTATTGTCTCTGATCTATAATTCAAAAAGGATAACGCTTTGATTAATATATATATAATATATTTCCAAATCAGTGTTGAAAATTTCAGCTACCAGATGTCCATTATTGTTATCAGCCACAAAAATATGAAGGTGGAGAATACCAATCAGGTCATTCTGTCTGCATTCCTGCCAATAATGGACATACTCTGCCTATTTTTACTGCTGTTGTTATGATAAAATAACGAGGATTGCAAGACTTGCTGTACTTTCTCACTATTCAGCTGTAACTGTTGAAATGAAAAAGTCTTACTCTCCCTCTGTAAACTAGTCTTGTCCTGTCTGAAACATGAATTATATCACAATTTGCTCCAGGGTCAGTCTGCAATCAGGTACTCCTTTCAGTCTTCTTGGTGATTATATCCATCCATTAAATTACAAAAATTCCCTAATAATGAAGATAAGTATTCATAAGTATACTACTGATGAGTTGAGCTCTAACATTCTAATAGGTATCATTATATTAGATTATGATATATTGTCTCATGTTTCTCATTAAGATTTCATTGCAAGTTTCTAATTATAAGGGTGCTTCCTAATGCTACCAAGGGAAAGCATGTGCTATAGCTAAAAACCTGGCTTTCTATAGGGGGAGAAATTTGTGAAGGCAGAGATGTCCCTAACTTGCATTGAAATTCAGTTAGAGTTACCTACCTAACTGCTGTTTATCCCTTAGGAATGTATCTGAAGCATAAATATTTTTTATGTTTGCACAGCTTGACTGGGGCAAAGAAAAGATTTCCTTTTCCTTCAAAAAACCCAGAAAGCCAAAACTGCAGAAGGAAAAAGCAATTTCACAGAAAATTGTACAGCAGCAGGCAATGATATATTAGCAATGAATTTTCTAATTAAAAAGCACACAATTTATGTCCTTCATTGTAATTTTAACTCTTTGAATACAGAAACACCTATAACTGTGAAAAGGTCTGTAATGAATTGTGCATGACATAAAATGTTAATATGATAGCTGAAGCTCTTTTCTTCTATTCAACAATCTAGAAAATAAGGGTTTCTGTTCATGGGCAGGGACACCTTCTACTAGACCAGGCTGCTCAGAGCTCTGTCCAGCCTGGCCCTGAGCACTTCCAGGGTTGGGGCATCCACAGCTTCTCTGGGAAACCTGTTCCAGTGCTCCATCATCTTCTGAGTAGAATTTTTTTCCTATCATCTCTCCTCTCTTGGTTTCAAACTCTTCTCCCTTGTCTACCCCCGTGCCTTATTTACTTGTGTAAAACAAGCCTTGCTCCCTCTTTTTTATGAGCCTCTTTCAGTAGGTTGAAGTAGGTCAAACACTGCAATCAGGTCTCCCCAGAGTCTTCTCCAGGGTGAATATCCCAGATGTTCACACCCAGATCTCATCTCACCTGTCTTTGTAGGAAAGGTGCTCCAGCTCTCCAATCATCTACATCTCCCCCCTTTGGACTTGTTCTATAAAGGTAAGATGGTCCACATCTCTTTCGTGCTGGAGACCCCAGAGCTGGATGCAGCACTCCAGCTGGGATCTCAGGAAGGCAGAATAGAGAGGGAGAAACTCCTTCCACACCTGCTGGTCACACCTCTTTTGATGCAGCCCAGGATTTCTGGGCTGCTGGCACACACTGCTGCCTCCTGTTCAACTTTTCTTCTAGGAGAACTTCTGAGTCCTTCTCTGCAGGCTGCTCTCAGTGACTTCTCAGTCTGTACTCACGTTTGGAATTGCCCTGACACAGGTCCAGCACCTGGCACTTGGACTTGAATTTCTTGAGGTTCTCAGGGGTCAGCTTCTCAAGCTTGTCCAGATCCCCCTGGATGGCATCCCATCCTTCTTTGGTGCCATCTGCACCACTCAGCTTTGTGTTGCCTGCAAACTTGCTGAGAGTGCACTCAATCCCACTGTCTCTGTCATTGATAAAGACATTGAAGGGCCACCCGTACCTGCACACAGAGCCATTGGACAAAACTCTCTGGCTGTTTTCATCCAGCTAATTCTTTATCCAAACCATCCCCCCTTTAAAACCATGTTTCTCAAATTTGGAGATAAGGATGTCATGTAGGACAGTGTTGAAGAAGTCACAGAAATCCAGGCAGGTGACAACAGTCTGTCTTCCCTTGCTGATTGTTGCAGTCACCTCCTCACAGAAGGCCACCAGATTGGTCAAGAAACAATTTGCCCTTAATAGAGCCATGCTGGCTGTCTTGGCTCATCACCTCTGTAATGTTAGTCTAAATAGGAATAGAATAATCAAAGTCTTTGCACACAAAAGAGAGAGAGCTTACATTTCAGACTGAAATTCCTCTTCCCTTTCTGTCCACAGACATTTACTCCTGTTTGATATAAGTGAGTTTACTTCTATCAAGTTAGAAAATTTGGCTAATATTACAGAAGCAAACCTGAGAGATAGTAATGAATACTCCTGCTGGATTCTTACAGACTTTTGAGTAATAAGAGAAAAATATAAGTCATTTAACCAACAAATATGATGAGTTTAATCTTCTATATTTTAAAGAGAGATGTAATGTGCTCAGCAGATCTTTTTTAAATGCTTTAATATTAAAATTTTGCAATTAGACATGGCTGTTTTTCAAGTGTTCTTTTAAAGTGAGACAATTCCTCTCCACTTTGCTTTAACCACCTTTCATTGGCTGGAGAATGACTGCATGCAGATGGATTCATCAGCTTTTCACAGCATGTACACGTTTCATTTCCACCAGTACTTCACTAAATAACTGAAAGTGATGATAAATTAGAAATCTTATGCCTACAAATACATTTCCTTGTAAAATTTTACAGTCAGAATACTTGCTAAAAATACTAATCAGTGACCAAATGTTTTTTTTCACAGAATAAGGGTTTTAAGCATAAGTATACAGCATAAGTAAAATATAGTATGACAGGGTATATATTTATAAATAAGTGGTGTCCCTATTGAATCTGGTTTGGTGAAAAAACAATTGTATTTAAAAACATAGAAATAGCATTCCTTCTAATTATGTGAGAAAATATTAAAATTTGTATCCTCAAGTTTTGAGGAAAGAGGCATCAGGATATTTTAAATGTGTATGAAATCATGCATATACAGATAGATACTTACACAGTTACATGGAAAACTGTTGCAGGTACCAAAGTCACAAGTTTACTGATAAGAACAATCAGCTATCCTAGGGTGACCAATGTACTAGCTCTTATTTCAGTGCACTTGAAAAGATTTTTCAGCATTTTACTGCTACATAATTATTAAATTAAGTAAGTGTTGTATATCCTTACATGATATAGATAGAGATGGTGCTGATGTTCTAAAATGGATACCTTCAAAATGCTCTTTAAAGTCACAAAGCATAACAATAAACAACCTAATCTGAAGCACATATTTATTTTTCAGTATGTAGAGAAGTGCTGAAATCACCACATATTTAGCAAAAGCTTTCTAAGGGAATGATGGTGAGTTGTGAAAGCTTATCCTACTAATAAACAAAATTAAATGAAAAAGGGATAATTTCCTTAGATTTTTTTTTTTTAAGGCACTTGTCATGTCACAGTTTAACCAAAGTTTACTAACTTTGCTTCAGAGACATCATGCCTTATTAACCAAGTGACTGAAGGCTGAGCCATGAGATCTGCAATTGAATTCCTCATATTGTTCCATGGCAACGAGTGCCACATCCAGTCATTTCTTGAACATTTTCAGTGATGGTAAATCCATCACTTCCCTGGGCAGTCAATTTCAATACTAGATAACTCTTACAGTGAAGAAATTCTTCCCAAATATATAGACCTTCTCCTTTGTGAAAGTCCAGGTACTACAGTGTGAAATATGTTGTTTAACACAAACAATTTTTAAGCAACTGAATAGTAAGATAATGCTCAAAATCTGTTTTAGAATGAAACTGGTGTGGACTGAAAGATAGCTTGAGTGGGAATTCATCTCACTGAAGGTTAAATATCTTCAGCTATCTGCATCTCAGTCTATGGTTCCCTTTACATTCTCTTTCAGGTTTCTTTTTTTTTTGTTTTGATTACTTCTCACTGCAAACTTTTAAAGTGGGTAGTTTCATACTAGATTCCTGCAATTTCTAATGTCAATTCCCTCAGCATGGGTGCTGTACTCTATCCATCAGTGTGAATGTTCTCTTTGTTCACAGAAATTTTCTTGATTGAAGGTACATGAAACTGTAGTTCAAAATATAATTTAGGCTTTTTGAGAATTAAAACAGAGTAAATGACAACTGAAAATTGTCAGACAGTTTTTTATCCAAGTCTTTCACAAAATAAATAATTTCAGTTAAAGATAAAGCCTCTCTATTTAAAAGCTAAAAGTATAAATTTAGTGTAAGAGTGAATTTAGAGGATACACAGATTGCAGATACAGCAGCTAAGGTAGAAGACAGAGTAAGATATACATGAATGTAGATAATATGTATGAGGTTCTCTGCATGGTAAAAAAGCCAAACAAACAGAAATCATAAACCAAAGTGATAATTTTTATCACATTCATCCTAACATTTTTCTAAAAGCTTTTCCTCAGAAAAACAATCCCCACTGCATCCATTCCCACCACTCCCATAATTTTATTAAAGAATGTAGTAATTAAGAAGAAGGCAACAAAAGCAGAAAAAAAAGATTCTCAAGTGGATAAAATTTGTTCTGGAATACATCAAAATGTGTTTTCTAATTATATTTAGCTGCAGTCTTCCCTGTTTATTGGTTGTTGGTTTTTTTGTTGTTTTGTTCTTCTCATGGGCCTGAACCTGCTGGGTGTATTAAAACCCAAGGTAAGAATCCACAGCTTTTTATATTCCTCTTTGTTCTTCTAATATCATAAAAACTTGTAAATCCAAATGAACATTAAGGAGACAGATTGATAATATAATTAATTATACACAAAGATGCAATTAAGTTAGACTAACTGTGTTGAGATGTAAATTATGTCATAAGGGTGCCCATGGGAGCTGTGCTAACACAGAGAGCAGGAGAATTTGATCTCTGGAATAGAGCTATTTTATGTCTGTGTTTATGTGGATTTAAATATATTTTACATGAAGCACACTATTACTACAATCTTAGGTGGTTTTCTGGTACATAAATATTTCTTGCCCAAGATATTTTCCACCACATTATTTAAAGACTATTGACTGACTGTGGTGGGTTGACCCTGATTGGATGCTAGAAGCCCACAAAATTCAATCTGTGAGTCCCCTCATCAGCTGTACAGGGCAGAAAAAAATGTTTCATAAAACTCATGGGACAAGATAAGGACAGGGAGAGATCACTCAGCAATTAATTAATTAATTAAGACACAAGGTAGAGATAGATCACCTATAATAAAACACTGGATATATTCCAGCTTTTGACAATGAGGTTTATTTTGTTACTAGGTTAAATCAAGATTTATCTGCAGAGAAATAGAAAATATATACAAAAAAGCATAACAAATCTTGAAAAAGAGATAAAAGCAATATTATGGCTTTAAGTATATTATTAAGTATTCAGGATCAGTAGGCATCTGCTGTATAAAATTTTCTTTCACATTTATGATTATTTACCTAAAATACAATAGATGCAAAAAGCCAGATTAGAATTATTTCTCAAAAGAAAGATTAGTACTTTTGGCTGGAACGATGGAATCATAAAATATTCTGGGTTAGACAGGATTTTAAAGATCACCTCATTCCAACTCTCTGCCATGGCCAAGGACACTTTCCACCAGACTAGGTTGTTCAGGGCCCCATCCAACCTGGCTTTGAACACTGATGGAACAAGAAGCACATGTTAACACATCCTCCCAAATCAAATAGAAATGTCTAATTTGGAATGGAAAGAAACACACAGAAAGAGTGGAGACACACAAACTCCTCACTGCAACTCAAAGCTATGTTCGGCCCGAGATCAGAAAGAGAGAAATTGAAGAACTAAGGGTCCAATTTAGGTTCTGAAACCAGAAAAACAAATTGGAATATACTGTTGAAGTCAAAATTTATTTTGAATATTTTTTTTCCTCTGTAGACTGATACGATTCTGAATAAAAACATATTTTTAAATGAAAATATTTGGATTTTTTCTTCTTTAGCTTGTTCTATTGAAAATATCTCAAATTAATGTGATAAATCTATTTTGTGGGGAAAAAAACAAGCTAAAACAAAACATAGTTGTTCCAAACCCTGAATTTCAAACAAAAAAAAGAAAAATAGTATTTACCTTTATAGAACATTTAAATGAAAAATTCTGAAAAAATTTCAAAGTTTGAAAAGTCTTTGAAAATTCATCAAACTCACCCTGTTGTATGTTTTTAGAAATCATCATTTTTGAAGGAATATTTTTTTCCTTTCATAGTTTTCTACTGGTAGGTCCCTAGTGCAAGAAAGCCAGGAATTGTGATTTTGCAAAAAGGTCAAACACTACTGGACTTCAGTCCCTTCTTATCTGGCTTCTAGACACTGAGGGAGTACAGAGGTACACAGAATAATTTTAGTATGCTAGTTCTCAGAATTATTTAAAGCAGTAAATTTAGACAAAATATTTAATTTCATGTATAAAAGGCATGGCTCAAGTTCTGCTTTTAGGTGC
Organism: Ammodramus savannarum pratensis; assembly: GCA_020466415.1. NCBI lineage: Eukaryota > Metazoa > Chordata > Aves > Passeriformes > Passerellidae > Ammodramus > Ammodramus savannarum. The sequence continues at coordinate 6,482,966 of JAHXMQ010012338.1, read as the reverse complement.
ACTTTTATGAAACAGAAACAATTTCTGTCATTGGTTGTTCCATGGTAGCCTTGAACAGTATTCCAGGTTTGACCAGGAGGCAGCCCAGTTATTATCTTCAATGTGTATTAAATAGAATTGAAAGCAAAAAAATAAAAACAAAACCTAAAACCCCTAAGACACAAACATAGTAAATCCCCTATCCAAGTAGATGGAATAATTTAGATTAAAAAATCAAAATTAATGGAGAGGTTGGAGAAGAAAAAAATGCACAGTATTTCAGTATTTTTTTGCTATGGTCAAAAAGAGACTGCAGAAGATTCAAATTTAATAACTTTTGTATCTCATGCTTAAATATTCCTTCAGAAGACCCTGTGATTATCTTCTCCTACAAAAGAAAAATAACAAAAGTTGTTTCAGATTTATTTTAGTCTGACAAGGATTGCTGTCTCAACACTGCAGAAATTTTGAGGAACTCTAAATGATAATCGAGATACAAGGTACAAGAAGCATCACAATAAATGACAAAAGGAAATAAGGTGCTGCAAATATCAAATACTGAAGAAATGCATGAAGTGACCCAAATATGCCAGCAAAGGCTTCCACGCTAGTTTTTCAAGAGTGATAATTTTACACACGATGCATTTAACAGATATTCACAAAGTAACTGTGAAATTGTACAGCCAGCGTTACATTGCCAACAACATCCTCCTTTGGAAAGTAAGCCATGGCAGGTGACATCCATATTTACTTTTTCTAAACTTGCTTTTATCACCAGAATAGACTTGTCAGCTCACTTGGAAGAGGAGCTAGAAATATTTCTCAAAAAACACATATTGCTGCTTAATATTACCATTCCTGAGCACTAATGAGAAAGTATAAGCATCATTTTCCTCCAATGGTGTGGAACATGGCTTGTCTAGCAGGCTCTACAGTGCATTTCTAAAGTTTCCTTTAGCTTAAAGGACATCTCTAAGAAGAGGGAGAGATGACATGCTTGAAATTTTTGTAAAGTTCCTACCCAGTTTAAAAAGTTGTATAAGACTTAAAGCCCAACTATTTCTATAGCATGAATCACAACTGACTGAGCCTCTGTAAGAACTTCCTGGGATTTTTTTCTCATACACGTGATCCAGAAGCCGGAGATACTTTCCCAGGCTGCATAAAAAAGCATTTGGATATTGTGTCCTGGACTGCGGCATGCCAAAATATTATTGCTCAAAGAGTGAAATTGTTCATGGCAGAAATAGAAGATACCACCCAAGAGCAAAGGTGCTTTATCCCTGGCAGTGTTCAAGGCCAGGCTGGAGGGGGCTTTGAGCAGCCTGCTCTAGTGGAAGGTGTCCCTGCCCATTGCAGATGCTCTTTGATGTGCCTTCCAACTCACACCATTCTGTGACTTGATGACTCTATGAAAAATTAATGCTCATGAACAGAAATGTGCTTAGAACACAACATT
>JAHXMQ010012338.1:6448006-6481428 GCA_020466415.1 Ammodramus savannarum pratensis | reverse complement strand
AATATAAAGCTCTCTGTCAACTATCAAAAGAAATGCTGAAAAACTAAATATATAATTTTTTAAAAGCAAACAGAGAAGAAAAATTAGTGGTGATGTCTTCAGAAGCAAGGCTGACTGAGGTTAGGGATGATAAACTTATAGCTAAATTAAAACTGCAGACAAACTGATTTTTAAAAAATTATTAATCTTTTAATCAGATTTACATAATATTAAGCTATTCTTTGGTACAGGTTCAAAATCAGGTCATTTACTTCTGTGGTGGGAAAAGGTACAGGAAGGTGGTTTTAACTTTCTGGATAAGATTCATTGGTGAAAACTTTCCTGTACTTCAATGAGGTAAAGGCATAAATCCTGACCTCTAAGACAATGATTTTATGAAGATGGAGTTCTTAGACTTTAAGAAATAATCTACACCAAAGATAGAAAGTGATGTTTAGGAAATTATTTCTATGAAGTATTTATATTATTTATATAGTAAAACTTATTATATATAAGTGAAATTGTAGAGCTAATGACACATAAAAACATTGAACTGAAATAAAAAATACTTGAAGATCATGGATTCATAGAGGTTTGAGTTGGAACCCCTGCCATGGGCAGAGGCACCTTCCACTATCCCAAGGTGCTCTGAGCCCCATCCAGCTTTGCCTTGAACACTTCCAGGGATGGGATATCCACAGCTTCCCTGAAAATCTGTGCAAGTTCCTCAGTGCCCTCACAGGGAAGAATTTAGTTCTAATATCTTATCTAAACCTACTCTCTTTCATTTTATACATATCAGCTTGCATAAGAAAATACAAGATATGCCAACAAAGTATGAATAACCAATTTTTGTCTTTCAATATTTTAAATAGATAGATCTTTGTTTTAACTAATGATCAATGTTTTAACCAGACAGATATGTATTACACTCCCCTCTTTACCTTTTTTTTTATGTATTTCAAGAATTTCAAGCATTCCTGGATTTGGAGGTGAAGATTTCACTTAATATTGTTACTGTCAAAAACTGTATCAGGCACATACTTAGAGAAATGCTTAGGAGTGGGATGAAAGAAAAAAAAATCTCTTTTTATATGACTATAAAGTTTATATTCATGTTTTCTACCTCTAGATAGTATTTGAAATGTCTGGACACTATCTATCAGTAATATTTATAAAATGATAACAAAAATAGTAGAAAACCCACCCTGTAATTACCTGATAGGATAGACTGTAATATGCACTTTAATGGATCTATAAAAGACATTATATACATGTTAATACAAATCTAAGCTTGTGACAAGTCTATCATTTTTACACTGCACTAACAAATTCATGCTTAGAAGATTTAAACTCAAAAAATAAATTATCCTAATATTTGTATTATTAAAAATGAATTATAAAAATATATTCTCAACCACATGGAAATATAGCAATTATTATGACATAAGGATATATGAAGTTGGTTTCTAGATGAAAAAATTATTGAACAAGGATTATTTTTAGGACTACAGTAATTGTGTATTTTTTCTTGCAATATACTTCTGGTTTCAATAAACTGACATGCAGAAAGATCTTGGCCATGTATTTTGGGGTGAAAAATTTAAAGAATTCTTATAGGAGTTCTTACATCACACCATCCTTGATAGAAAGTAACACATTTATTAAAGCAAGAAAATCAAAATTACTATAGGCATGAAACTTTGTAATCATTGTGAATTCTCCCACTATAACAATATGTACCATGATTAGAAAGAGATTTAAAACACAATAAATCAGATGAAACTGAAATTAAAGACAGGGTAAGTAATACTTAAATAATTTATAAGATTCAACATTAATTGCTTTTATCTTGAGAACAATAAAAATATTAATTATGGGGGCAATGAATAAAATAATACAATGAATTTTTAGCACTTTATATATCTACATTCTTCACGTTCTGCCAGGAAATGAGTAACATGCAGAGAAATATCCAAAGTAGTAACATATTTATATCACATCAAAACCATTCTGGTTAAAATTGTGCATTCTCACAGGTATCATTTCAAGATATCCTTATTGCACAAAGCCAAAATACACTCATTACCATGTGTCTAAATATATTCCAATCCCCCAAATAGACACTTTTCAAGGTTTACTGGCCACTGTAAAAAACCCCAAAAAACCTCTTTTTCCTCAAAGGCAGCTCATTCCTATTTTCATACTCCTTTTTCCAACCCCAAATGTTCTTATTATCCCCATCAGGAAACCAGTCCCTTTCTTTGTCCATGGAATGCAGCCTTAAAACTATAGATAAAAATATCAGGCATATATAACATAATTACCAATATAAAGTATAATAAATCATAGATTTTTTTTTTTTTTTTTGTTCAGAGAAAAGTGATCATCTCCTTTTTGCAGGAAAAATTATTACATGTGTCCTAAATCAAGACACAATGATAATTATGGTTTAGTTCTGGAAGTAGTTAAATATCCAGATATTTCTTTAAATAGAAATAAAATGGGGGGAAAACACCAAACAAAACGAGCAAGCAAACAAAAACCAAAATAAAATGAAGAAACAAAAAAATCCCCAAACCCAAACCTGTCCACCAAATCAACAAAAACCCTGACAAAGTTTAGTTAGAAAATATTTCTTGTCAGAAAGGGAAACCACTTCATCTCATGTCTCATGCTGACTGCAGTTGCTGAAATTAGATGTGACTTTTGAAGACCTGGATCAGCTCAAACAGGAAACACACAAGTATTCAAAGATTTCAAATTCAATACCCTGCACCTCTGTCCCATGCCAATTAATTTCTACAGAGAGCACAAAGAATCACTTGCAGATGAAAATAATTCCTGTATCTAAAGATTTAGGGTTTTGGCTGAGGTTTTGTTAGGGTTTGTTGTGTTCTCATGCCCTCTCCTCAAAAAACTCTGATTTTTGTCTGACTTCATTATACTATCTGAAGTGAATTACACTTAGAAACATATGTCCAAGGAATTCAGCCATAAATCCAGAAGAGCTTTTCTGTAACTTTGAATTCTTTGTTTTCATAAAATTAATATAAAAATAGTGATAACTATTAAAAATTAAGGGGTAAAAAAATAACTGCACCAATAAATTAATTCAGGGACCCAAATGCAGTGCAAATGGCTCTCTGTTTGTTTGGTTTTAGTGTGGGGGTTTTATTTCTTCTGTTCTCAGATGAGGGAAATGACCTACAAACAAGTGAAAAACAATGTTTCATCAAACACAGAAAATAAAGTACCATTGGAAATCAATTAAGATGTCTAGTTATTTGCAAAACAATTTTTGTTGTGTGATAGACTTCTAAGTTTATTCCAATGTCTTGAAGTCTATAAAAGATGTCATATTAACTTGGCTTCATAATTTCTTCATCTGTCCCAATATTCTTAAACTTCTTTCTATCAAAGAGAATATTTAAAGTTTTCTGTGCCTTGTGTGGTTTTTTTCTCCTCTATATTGTCAGAATTATGAGGAAATATGTGATAAGAATAGAAAAACTGCTTATTATTCAGGTCTTATAACAAGACTTGTAAGAACTTACAGAGAAAAACATTTCTGTCATCTAATTTATTTCAGAAATAATAATACTAAGAGCAGAAAAACACTCCATGTCTGAAATGAGAATGGAATGTGATTGAAAAGCAATCTATTTTTAGTGTAAACAAGAGGTAGAAGTGAGATTATGTCTTTTTTTATTCTGTTTAAGAGCTAGACTTGTGGTCACAGCTAGCCATCAAGTTAACTTTCTAGTGTAGCAACCCACTGTAGGTGGAGCAAAATATCCTCTGCAGATACTCTGCAGATACTAAGCACAGAAGCTTGGATGACAAGGTGTAAACTTGTAGTGAAAGTGAGAGGAAGTGACATTACCACATCAAAGTCTTTAGAGTAATTCACTTGGACAGTGGAAATTCCTAGTATCTCTCCTATGGGTTTGGTCACCTTGTTACTATTTGAAATTTTTACTTATGAAAATGTGAAATTTACAGGAACCACATAATTCAGTAATTTTGAAAGAAACATTTTGAAAACAGGACAACATTTTAGAGAGAGATGAGCCAACAGTCATTACTTTTTGTGCATTTTTAATAAATATATTTGTTAAGTACAAATAAATCAAGCTTTACAAGAACTCAGGTATTCAAGTGTAGTATTGCAAAAAGAATTGAAAGTCCTGAGAAATTTATCCAAAAGTCATCTGAAGGAATGGCTGTATAGTTACAGGTATCAGCACATTACATATCACCTAATATCTAAAGAAGACAGACTTCTGTTGTTCCAAAATGATTTTCCAGCCTGATGAAGAAATTAGTGCATCATTCACTGTATTCACGTGTGGTGGTAAAATACCTGCCTGCCTCTGTATGTGGCACAATCAAAAAGTGAACCTCTAAAAGAGGTCATTGAGCTTTTCTCTTCTTAAGGGTTTTTCTTAAGCTCAACAGGAGATACTGTGTTTCAGTGATTTGTTTCCAAAATTTTACAGAAATTTTAAAAAGTATGCTGGATTTCAGGGAGGTAAATTAATCGAAGACATGGCTGAAAAGATTCATACTTCTAAAAAATACATCACCATAACTATTAATTTCTGGGATAGACAACTGGGTATAAAGTTTTATGGAAGAGGAAGAGTGAAATGAAAATGCATTTCTAATCTCCTTTTATCAGATAGTTTTGAGTCTTTTTGCAGACACCTGAAAACAAGTAATGTCTGGGACTATTCCCAGCTGCAATCAAAAACACAACTGTAAATATTTCTAGGACAGCCTTCTTGACTGGCTACCAGGAAACAACTATGTGCCTTTTAAGACCTCAGTTTAATGTATGGAACATTATGAAAGGAAAGTCAAATTACTATGACAAACTTTTGAGTACTCCTTCATATCCATTAATTTGTAAAATGATATTTTAACACCAGTTCTGATAGGAGACACACTTAGATGCTATCTATGAATATGTGAAGGACAAATCTGCAGCCAGGCACACAAAAAAAAACAATTCTGGTGTCTCTCTTTAGGAATAAAACTTAAACAGATAATTATAATAGTGTAAAAAGAGATAAAAATTGAACAACAACGACATCCTCAAGAAAGAAGGAAATGTAAAACTGACCTCAAAAGAACTATTTCAAAAATAAAACCAAACCAAAAATTGTGCTTCTTGTTCTGCACTTGGAGCCTGCTTGGAGTTCTGGTAGACTGTCAAGTTGAGAGTGCTAGAAGTTCTTCTGACTCCATTTATTTTTTCTTTTCCCAGGCCATCAAAGCATTTGAGTCTATATGCAAAATATACAAATTTGTATATTTATATATACAATTTATACATATATAAATAACATCTGGTCTGGATCAGAACTACTGTGTACATTCATTTTTTGGATTAAAACCCAACCTTGCTGTTAATAGTACCAAAAAGAAAACACTCTAAGCTATTAGGTGAAAACTAAGTGTAAAGTCTTTGTAGAGAAATTTCTTTTCTTAAAAGGAATGCATAAAGAAAGAAAAAAATATTTTCTTCTAAGCTCCTCATAAAGTATTGCCATAAAAATATTCAAAACATGTGTTCTCACTTGCAAAATGAGAGCTTTACTGGATTTTTAGAGTACTTTAAAACTGCCCAGTTTATTCATAAAACAATCTCTCTTGAGATTGTTATCTTTAATACATTCAGCATTATTGATTTCTACAAAATATTCTCTGTCAGATAGTTTGAGTTATAGTTGAATACCAACAGTGGAATTCTCCAGGGTCACAGAGATAAATTGTACACTGGAAATAGAAGAACAAGTAATTTTGTCTCTTTCTTGGTAACTCCAGTAAAACCAACATCTTGAGGCAGCCAAGCCAGCATTTATTTTATATGGGTTCAACTTCTGAATAAATAGAATTTTTCTTCTGTTTTATTAGGGAGCTTGTTTTTTTGGTTTTTTTTTCCACTTTTTTCTTCTTGTTAATTATTATAATTAACAACAGTGTAGTTGAAACTTTGAAATAATCTGACTTTGCTAATATTTATACATGAGTTTTATTAGCTTTTTTTAAAATGTAATTTTTTTTTTTGCTTCAGTTGTAGCAATTTCAAATATTGAAATATATAATAGAAGCACAATTCTTAGGATAGTTCTTCTACTCAGAACAAGATGCCTTTGTTTTGAACTGTTAGAGTCAATGCTGTTCAATCCAAATATATTGAAATCATGAAAATAAAAGGATGTAGCACCTGTGTTTGCAATGGTTGACTTGGTTGAGGTTCAGAAGATAGTGTCATGATTCTGTGGTATAAAAAATACAGATAAAATATGTCAACACAAGCCTCAGACTGAGAAAACTCAACATGTTTGCTGGTTATGAAACCATGGATCAGGTGAAAACAGCTTTAGAGATTAGAAAGAGAGGATTAAAAACATACAAACCATAGATTAAGAAACTAATAAAAAAAGTCTAAACCGCAAATTTAAGAAAATTATATGTCTAAGCAAATTCTGATGTACATAAGGAGTCATGCAACGATTGAGCCATGTCAACCTTGGGCCATTGTCATCATACTTTTAGCAAAGTACTGAGATGTTTGATGACTCATTGCAAACTTCTTCCAAGTCTTTTCCAGTTCACTGAAGAAAACTAGCTATGTCAGTCTTAGGGTCTGGAGGAACATTGGAAGAATGAGCACAACACCCAAAAGATATTATAAAGTTATAAGCATTAAGAGTGTTATGGGGATTTCAAGGATGTGATGAAGCTTTTCAGTAATAGAGATGATGGGAAGATTTGGGCTTTTAGCATTTGATGTTAACATCCTTGCACCTATACTAGCAGTAATAACTAGTTACAATTTGATTAACCTGTAAAAAACATTAATCACACTAAAAACCAATTGCAGACAACACATGGAATATGTTGTGGTTTTAACATTTTTAGTGCAATTTTTGTCTTATGAAAGTTTTCTGCTTTTTCTTCTTGCAAAAATTTTCCTAAAGACTTTTTTTTTTTTACAATTGGAAAGATGATACTGATTTATCCTATACTAATAAATGTAATTCAGTTTTAGTGAGACATGAATCTTTACCTCTTAAATGTAACATACCATTGATCAAGACCTTGCCCCTCACCTATTTCCCCTCACAAACATCTTTTTAAGAAATTATACCTGCATGGATGATGTCACACCAGGTATATCCACAAAGTGCATTTTGAGTGAGTTTTGCTTATTCCATCTGCTGCATTCCTAGCACACAGTTCCAAAACCTTCTATTTTGTCCTATAAAAGTGGGAATGCTATTAATTTTAATACACTAAGGCAAACTGAATGCAAGCAACTACTCATTCTTCTTCTAAAGATGATGAATTACAGAATAAAAACCCTAGGTTGGAAGAGACCTTGTAGATACAATTCCAACCCTTCTGTTGTGGTCAGGGACACTTTCCACTAGACCAGGTTACTCAGAGCCCCATCCAACCTGGCCTTTGAACACTTCCAGGGATGGGGCAGCCACAGCTGCTCTGGGAAACCTGTGCCAAGGCCTCATCCACCCTCACAGAGATGAATTTCCTCTTAATATCTAATCAAAACTTATTCTGATTCTTTCTTGTCACTCCAGGCCCTTGTAAATAGTCTCTCTCCATCCTTCCTGTGGGCTCTCCCTTCAGGCACTGGAAGGCCACAATCAGGTCACCCTAAAACCTTCTCTGTTCCAGGCTGAACAACCCCAGTTCTCTCAGCCTTTCCTCCCAGCAGAGCTGCTCCATCCCTCTGATGCCCTTGGTGCCTCCTCGGGCCTGGCTCCAGCAGGTCCCTGTCCTTGCTGTGCTGGGAGCCCAGAGCTGGATGCAGCCCTGCAGGTGGGGATGGATTCCTTTATTGTGTCTACTTGCACATTCACACACATGAACATCCTTCTATGCATTTCCTAACTGGCAAAAAAATATAAAAAAAGAAAAAAGGGTGCAACTACGCTTTCAGTTGCTTATAAATCTGTCACACTGCTTCAACAAGCTTAATATTGACTTATTTTCTTGACTTTATTGACTTTTTCCTGCAGCAGTCCTTTTCTCTAATAAGATATAGTTCTGTTCAGATTACTTTACATCACATTTCAAAAATAGCCTGATGAGATAAGTCAGCATTGTTGGAGATGCAGCAGAACATATGCCACATATGTCACCATTATACACATATATATGCATATATACATACCTATACATATATATGTATGATTTTCATGTAATTCTTACTCAATTTTACTGGAAAGAAAGCATAGCTTATGACAAAAATGATCTGACATGAAGGGTGAACAGAAGTACATGATCTGACATCTACAACATTACAATGGAAAAGTCAATGACTTCCTTTTAAACTCATTTTGAATACTATTAATCTTACAAAGCAATTATATTCTTCCTAATGTAGTTTTTAGTTCTGTACCTCTAACTTCTCTGCAAGCCTTACTCATCATAATGGCTTTGTTCATAGAGCTGGGTAACAAATCCTTTCAAGGAAAATGAAAACTCAGGTTTCAAGGTCTGTTTTGTCTGAGTTGTAGTCTTTTTTTGGTTTTTTGAGGTTTTTTTTAAACCTTTCTAAAAATGTTCTTCAAACTTTCTGTCATCGCTAATATTCTTACTAGCATAGTAATTGATCTCCTGCTAATTTTTCTCTTCGTGCATTTCAGGCACACTCCATTAGCTCATTCTTCTGAAGCTTGATTAAACTTTCCCTGTACCAAACTGTTAGCTCTTTTAAGACTTATTTTCATACAAAAATAATACCAATATAATTATATGGATCTAGTTAACACACTACAGTTCCTTCAAATTGGCACAGCTGTTCTCTTATACATTTAAGCCAACAGAGATGTTTCTTTAGGCACTGCTATGTGACAAATTGTACACATAATTTCCTATTACTGGTTTTAGTGGAAAACGTACAGTTTCTGTAGAAAATTGTACCCTTAACCAATTTAATTATGCCAGAATGAAATCTAATAATAGACATCTATTTTCTTTGGCTTCAATCCTGCAATAAACAAAAGATCAAGCTCTATATTTGGTTACACAAAGGGCTATATTCATAAAAATAAAATTATTAGCATCATGGGAAAAAGTATTTTTATAAAACAGAGAGAGTGGGCCCAGCCTTCTGCTATTATGAAATGTAGCCTTTCCATAGCAGTGCATAGAGAGGTTTAATTTGGTACCTCTGCAGTGCTAAATGACAGTGTTTAGCATCTTATTACAGCAAAGATGAGCATGATTAATACTTGTGCACAGAAAGGAGACCATGCTAGGATCACACTTCACACTGAGTAATGAGTTCCCCTTTGACTGTGAGGCAGAATTTCCTTACATGTCATATGGGAATCTTGGAAGCTTAAGCCATAATTCCACTGAGGGAAATCAGGGAAGCCTCTCTGCCTCTCATGAGGCCAAATATTTCCTTTTCATAACAAAGGAAAAACTTGCATATTTTTTAATAAGATATATATGTTCAAAATAATGATATATTTTTTCTGTACAATGTTTGAACATATTTTCTTCTAAAAATGCTTAATTCCAATAATATTAAGATTTTAGTACATATTTTGAACGTGTTCAGCTTTTAAATTTATTAGGAGACTCATTTAAACTGCTAATTATTGTTTCATTCATTACAGAAAATAATGAGTTTATATAAAATCTCTAAAGCAACTAGAGCGCTTGGAAGAATTACTCTTTGGATATATTTACATAAAATAACTACTAAAATTATTCTGTGCTCTGTTATAGATCCTGGTAGCATTATGTTTTTGTGAGGCATTTAAAAATAAATGAATATAAAAAATACCAGGAATTACGTTTTTAAAGAATATCAGTTGACATTCTGAAGTATATTAAAGCATTACATTATATCCCCCTGCTATGCTTTACTAGAGAAAACAGACAAATATAACAAAAATATTCACATAACACAGTTGTTAGCAAGAACTTAGTAGTAAAGAAATATTTGTCTTCCTGAATGGATTTAATTGCAAGTCATGAGCATAACTCATGACTGGTAAAGAACAATGAAATACTTTTGTTTTTCTAATGCTTTTGAAAGATTTCATTTAGTAACTTCTACTTGTTGTTAAGCACCTTTAAGAATGCAGTCAAATAAGGAAAACTTCAATATATTAGGACTGAAATGAATTTAAATTAATTAGATTCAAAGCCCAAACAATTAAAATTCAAACAACAGGCCAGTTATACTGTGAGTTCACAAATCCCAGACACAGAACAGAGGACCTCGGGACCTGTGTGTTTTAGTGAAAAATTATCCCTGAAATTTTAAATCCTTTATAGAAGCATTGCTTATCCAGGAAAACAACAGTGTTTCTTGATAGCAGTTGGATTACAAGCTAAGGTCTGTAGAGGTGTTCCCTGAGCAATCTGAAGACAGAGCTTTAATCTTCTTAGTTTAGGCAAGAAAATCAACTGCCCATCAAATTTTATGGTGCTTTTAGTTTAGTTTATTTTACTTCCCTAAAGCATGAAATTAAAAGGGAACAAATAAAACTAATCTTCTCTCTTGTTTATGTGATTTTTTTTTCCTGCATTTTTTGTAGTAGCTTAAAGAGCAGCGAATTGGACAAACGAAGTCCATGCCTGTTTCCATGACTGTCATCAGCAAGTGGTACAAAGATTTCAAGAAGTGAGGTAAAAGCTGTTCTTAATGCAGGTGTGGATCAAGGCAGTGCACACATTCTCTTATGGCTGTGCACCTCATAATATGGAAATATTTGGCATAAAATTTTGAAATGAGAAATATGTAAATGTGTTTTGCCATTCTCCCTTGCAGGGAGATGTACAGCAAACACAGCACAGGATTTGGTTATGCCAAATGAAAAAACATTGTAAGAGTTGCTACTACTTTTCACCTGTTGATAAAGAATTTTTATTTTCTTTATGATCTACCCTTATTGTGGGTTCTTTATTTCTCACACATGTAAAACTCTTTAAGGCCAGGAGAAATGCAAACTAGTCAGTAAGGGCTCATAATTCATAACACATAGCAGTGTTTTCAAACTTTGTATAGTTTGCAGTAAAATCCGAGAGCTGAGGGTTCATCCATCACCTATTTAATTGCCTGTAACAAACATTCAGGCAGCAAGAGGAAGAAAGTGAAGGGAGGGAGTATATCATCAACATAAACTGCAATCAGGCTATTCTTCTGTTATCTTTATCTAATACAGTGCTATCCATTCCTGTCCTCAGGAGCAGGTTGGGAAAAGAAAAACCTATGACTATTTTTCCTACAGATTTTTCCCATATATACATGTTGTTTGTATATTTCTATGAGGCCCCACCTGCAATGTTGCATTCAGCACAGGAACGACAGCTCCTGCAGGAGCCAGGCAGAGGAGGCACCAAGGGCATCAGATGGATGGAGCAGCTCTGCTGGGAGGAAAGGCTGAGAGAACTGGGGTTGTTCAGCCTGGAACAGAGAAGGCTTTGGGGTGACCTGATTGTGACCTTTCAATCCCTGAAGGGAAAGATTGAAAGAGACTTTTTACAAGAGTCTGGAGCGACAAGGGACAGCAGCTTCAAACTGACATAGAGTAGGTTTAGATTAGAGATTAGGAAGGAATTCTTCCCTGTGAGGGTGGTGAGGCCCTGGCAGAGGTTTCCCAGAGCAGCTGTGGCTGTCCCATCCCTGGAAGAGTTCAAATGCCAGGTTGGATGGAGCTCTGAGCAACCTGGTCAATTGGAAGGTGTCCCTGCCCATGGCAGCAGGGTTGTAACAAAATGGTCTTTAAAACTCCTTCCAACCCAAACCATTCTGTGATTCTATGAAGTACAGAATTTTGTAACTGCTGTGTTTTGCTTGCAGCATTTCTTTTCCTTTAGGAATATGTATAAGAAGGATGTTCAAATAACGATGCTTGCAAGCACATGTCACATTTTTAATGATTACTTAAGGAATTGCTGTGGAGTATTCAAGATGATGGACATGAAAAAAAGATCATAGTCAGTACTGACTAGCTTAAAGGTTGTCTGCCTGCTAGGATGAATAGTTTGCATTATTTCTATGTTTTCCCAAGGGGGCCGACAGAAAGAAATTTCTGCATGGAAATTGAAGTACTCAGGGGTACCTAAGGAACTCCAGGGAATTTTCAATTAGTTTTAATCACAGTTGTATCCCTGGAGAACTGTGTGCAAACATAAAGCACTGGAAACCACCCACACCACTTTGCATTGTTCTGTTCTATTGAGATAGGAAAATTATATGTTTGGCAGCATAGGAAGCTTGGAGGTCAGTAAAAGCAAACAACAACAACAACAAAAAGCAAACAATCCTCCATTTAATTAAGTAGTTGACAACTACAAAAACATTGCATCTAAAATAATTACTACTTTCAAGAAACTTCTGTCCAACTTTCATTATATAAGTGTGTTCCTGAAATGAAATAGAAAATACTGGAATTGAGAACTGACAGATATCAATCTTTTTGAATCACTAGAACTTTCACCTTTGAAGTTTAGCACTCCCGTTTTTCTGAGAGAAAGGATAGACCTCAAGATAGCAATCATAATTAATGCTGCAGTAATTAAGTTGACACTGAAGGTTTTCTGTAATGTTTTTATCCTCAAATCGTGTCATGGAAATTCAGATACTAATTGCCATTATTTAAATGTGAATTAAGCATGAAGGCTTTCAAATACTGATGAAAAATCCAAATTAAACAAAGTTTGTATGTTTTATACGTGTTATAAACCACAAGTCTATAAAACCAGAAGTGATATAAAACAAGAAGTCTATTTAAAAAGGTTGACTATCCATCAATTGAACTATTGATTTCTAGGTATTCTAGCTGATCATTTCCACAGCTGGAGAAAATGAAATCTTTTGGATCAATTCCCTCTTTCATACTTTATTTTCCTTGCCCAGACTTTTTTTCATATATGAACTCTCTTTATTTAAAAAAACAAAAAATATCTGTCCAGTAACCTAGTTCTCCTAAGACTAGCTGCAATGTATAAAACTTCCAAAAAAACCTGTTACTAAAAAGGTAAATTTATAGCAAATAGGACTTTAACTATCTGCTTCTGGCTAGATGTTTGTTATGTTTTCTGAACTTTATTACTGAGAATGTAACAAAATGTTTCAATCTTCTATCTTTTGTAACATAAAACTCTAAGGTGAAAGTTTTCCTTAACTGCTTCTAAGTGAACAAACAAAGACCTTTCCTTTCAGAAATGAGCTCTTTCAGTTTTGAAAATATTTATTCAGAAAAATATAAATGGGCAATACATCTGATGCAGCCAGGACTGACATAGAGATAAGATTTAATTATAAATATTACTGTTCTTTGGTAGGGATGTAACTGCAATAAAAAGACTGCAAATGCAACTGTAATAAAAAGACTGAAAATATTCTAGAATTAAAGGAACCAAGTGAAAATTTGTTCTTTCTTTCCCTGATTCTTCTTTGGATGTATAAATGTGAAATTTTATTTTTCCATTCTTTGGAACAGAGGGATCACCTAGCTACTTTGGCATTTTTGGTCTGATATGGAAAAAAAAAAAAATAGAATAAATGAAAATAAATACTAAGTTAGTATCTTCAGAATTTTTTTCTCCCTCCACATGCCCAAAGATTTGTCATTTACTGGGAATATTTCTCCTTTACAGTACTACCAGGGAAGCATTCTTGTCTTAAGAAAGAAGATGATTGACCATGAGAATGGGTTTTATATCTGCTCTAGCTGAAGTGAAGGGAAGGGAATCTCTGCTCCAACACCTGGAATGTCTCCTCTCCCTCTTCATTCCACCTTTGTACTATCACAGTTCATATGACACCACTCTCTTACGGTTCCCTTATGCCTGATTACACAGGCACACAGACATTAAGGATATATTGCCTCAATAATATCTGTTTAGAATGAGGTGAAGCTCCAAACCTCCAAGAATTGGTCCTCAGTTAATATCAAAACTTCTGGCAGCATTTATATTCTGGGAAGTCAGCAATAACAAAACTTTTTCAGTGGTAGAGAGTCTTTTTAGCATCAGAAAAAATCTATGCATGTGTATGTTTGCATTTTAATGAGCTTCTGTATGTGATATGTTCAGTATGGATGTGTGCAAATACCGGGTCAAGAAAAATACATGGCAGCAAACACTGCCAATAGAAAATAGTAATCATCCGTTCCCACAGTCTTCAGGCAGAAAATGTAAAATTACAGCAATTAAAAGTGGAAAAATTTCCCGTTACCCTTTTTTTTTCAATTTAAAAATACTTTTTTCTACCTTTTTATGTAAGTGTTCAAGATTTTAGATTTGCATGTAAGTGCTCAAGCCTGCAGCATCATCTTTATGAACCATTAACACACAATTGTTCTGCACAAGTTATCACAAGTTTGTATTTGTTTGCTCTTTTTCCTCCCTGAAAAGTAATACCTGCCATAATTCAGAGAGATGAATCCTGCCTCTGAAAGACTGTTCTGTATTTGTTCATACAGCAGTTCTGAAGAATCCTATCAGGAACTGAGAGTTTTCAATTAATTACTCAATTGGGAAACACTTGTATTTGCGTTCAATAAAATGAGAATAAAACTCAAATTAAATAAAATATGGTCAGATTTTCTTAAGCATAAGAGCAAAATTAAGAACTCTTGACTGGGCTGGCTGAGCAGGCAAACAAGCATTCAAAATTTCTAGGCTGGAGTGAAGTTTGGTTGGCAGTGATTCATGAGGTCTTGTTATCATTCAGACTATCTCAGAAATTTCATATCTAAATGCTTACGTACCTTGCCCAAATATATGGGTAGGAGTCTAAAAATAGATGCACCCATAACAGATAGCAATGTCTGTAACTGCATTTGCAATTAAAACAGTTTTTCTAATGATATTTACCCTGCTTTCATTTTTTCTGCATCTCCTCAGCGTGCAACTGCAAGGAGCTCCTGAACTGCTGCCTGCTTCTCTGAACATCTAAACTGCAACATTTGCCTATCATTATCTCCTCTTGATTTTCCAATTAGTCTCCTCTCTTGACAGCTTAATGCCTTGTTTTACCTACATCCTCAAAAAACTTGTGGTATGTCTCTGGTATTACAGAGTACATAACTCCGGGAATTGCTCAGGAAGAATTTTCTGTCACCTTATGTATTGGAGATTTTCATGGCCATAAAATTTAGAATCAGAAATTATGAAAACCTAAACCTTAGAATCATCTCCCCTACTACTTCAGAGGATATGGGTTAGCAATATTCACACTTACATAGATAGATGTCACCTCTGCTGTATTAGCTCCTCAGCTTCCCCAAGCTGGATGTTATCTTCATGTAGCTTAAACTATTACCTTAATTTCTCTGTATTTGTGTAGTCTCCCACTGTATATTCCCTACAATCCACATTATAAGCCACCTGAGGTGAAGTTGGTTTTTATGTTTTCTTTGTCTGTTTTACATGCCTCTAAACCTGCTTGCTGCACTTTGGTGTCATCCCAGGAAAAATTAAATTCCTTCCTATATTTTTTTTTAACAGGAAACAGCATTTCCAACCACTTGGGAGTTTTCTGATGTTGAGTTTGAAACTAGAACATATTCTAGGAATTTATTAATTTCACTGCCTCGTTGAAGCACCAAAGTGCCTTCTCATGTTGTTGCATGCACTCATCTGTTAAAGTAAACATGACATAAAATTTTCCTCGATTTATTAAAGAGTTCTAGACCTTATAGGACAGAATGCACTAAATGTGAGCAGTTGCTTACAGCTGATTATTTAGGGACTTTAGTTTAAAGTGTTCAGACACCTACACCTCTTTTTTGGCTCCTAACTTCTCATTGAATTTCACATGTCAAACAATTCATTCATAATCAACATTGCTCATATCCTGTTCTTCTGCCAGCATGGATTTAAGTTGAGTTAGATCTTTTGTGTCAAGTGGCTAACTAGAGGTGGGGAGGAGGAGTCAATTTAGCCTGAAAAAGAATTTCAAATAAAAGCAACAGGTTTTCTGTGAAAAATTTAAAAGGTCATATTCCAATTATTTTTACCAGCTACATTCTCAAATTAGGCAAGCTTATGTTCTGCATTTTATCATCATCTCTACTGGCCTAGGTGAGTTTCCATAAGGATGATTGGTAATATGAAGGCACTTATGTCTTTGAGACCTTTTCTAAATGCTATACATGTTTAATGTTTCAAGTGATGCTATTCCAGAAACAAAAAAAAAACAAAAAAACAAACCTCCTTTTTCTTTTTAAGGAACTAAATTTGAATGTAACTTATTAGATAAATATCTGGAAGGAGAAAAAATAGTTTTTTACTTCAGTGTTACGATGGCTTTAAAAGCTGGCGTCATAGAGCAAAGCGCATCAGCATCTATCTAAACTGTGTGCTGATGAATTTTATGCATTCATAGAATCCTAGAATAGTTTGGGTTGAAAGGGTCCCTTAAATATGTTGTTGTCCAATCCTGGTGCAATGAGCAGGGCTTCTCAGAGCCTGTCCAATCTCACCTCTAGTGTTTCCAGAGATGAGTCATCTACAACACCTCTGAGAAATCTGCTCAGAGAGTATTTTACCGTGCTCATTGCAAGAAAAGTTCAGTCTTCTATCTCATCTGAATCTACCCTATTTTGGTTTAAAACCATCACCCCTTGTCCTGCCACAACAGGCCCTTCCAGAGGGTTTGCACAGGAAGGCTGCTGAAGGTCACCCTGAAGTCTTCTCTTCTCCAGGCTGAACAATCCCAGCTCTCTCAGCCTCTTCTTACAGGAGAGGTGCTGCAGACCTCAGGTCATTTTTTAGCCTCCTCTGGACTCTGCTGCATACCTCAGGGCATTTTTTAGTCTCTTTTGGACTGTGCTGCAGACCTCAGGTCATTTTTGTAGCCTTCTTATGTCTTTCAAGTGCTGTGGGTTCCAGACCTGGCCCGTGGACTCCAGGTGGGGTCTAACCAGACAATAGGTAATTGATCATGGCTTCAAAGCTTAAAATTTGAGGTGAGGAGAGTTTCCTCAATTTATATCCTTCTTATGCAGGACCAAAAAAAAAAGTGACTAGTGAGATATATTGGTGCTATAAATGCAAGATTTTAGCACGCTTCCTCATTCAAGAGCCACATTATTTTCCTTTTTCCCCCCTTTTATCATCCCTCGGCTGTCATTGACGTGGTCTATAGCTTGGAGGAGAACCAGATAGTCCGTGGATGTTTTAAACTCAGTCCTTCATATTAACTTAGGCTAGGTTTTCTCCTGTAAGCATGTCTCACAGAAATCTGCTCATATTTTCTAATAGTTTTGTGGTTGTCCTACTTTTCTTTTTCTTCAGCTGCATTGAAACTTATTTCTTTGGTTATGGATTCCTAAGTTATCAAGTTATATTTTTTTCCATGTATACTTCTGATTCTTTAAACCGTTTCTCTTATTAGGTATATCCCTCCTAGCTACTGCCCCGAGTGCAGTCAACTCAGTAACCCTCTAGTTTGGAACTCATCTGTATCTTACCACTTACTTATTTCCTAATTGTTTTCATGCTTTATTAAATGGGCTAGAAAGCAGGACAAAAAACCAAAAAAAACAAAACCAAAACAAAAACACGAAAAGCCCAAAAACAAACAAACAAAAAAGGCCCAACAACAATAAAACCAAACAAAAAATCCCAACCAGTTAGGCTATCTAAGTGAAACCTCTTAGGAAACAACAAAGTACTCTTGAAATCCCATCTGGACCACTGACACTGCCATGCAGAAGGGACAGTGTGGTGACAGTGTTCGTGTTCTCTTTCAGAAAAGCTTCTGACAAATTGAATTTCTCCACTGGCCTACCAAAAATTGAAATATACTTGTTCATATTTACTTGTGAAAGAAACTACTGTTATGCTGTTGGATACATTCTTTTTATTCCATACAGGAAAGCTTTCCCCAGGGAGACTTTAGCAGGAAAAAAAAAAAAATTAACTTAGGATTTATTTATTCATTAAAACAGACTAAAACATTTCTGTTTAAAACCTACATGCCTTGGATAGCAAATAAAAATTATTATTTTAATGGTCTTTATTAAACACTGAGCACTCTCTTCTACCTTTCTTTTCTCTCTTCAAAAATCCACTGCAAGCTGCTGGCTATGCAGCTTGAAAGGATATTGAATTAAACATAAATTGAATAAAATTTTATTTTATTAAAGACTGTCTGGACTTCAGGTCCAAGATAACAGGGTAAAATACTGTGGTTTTTTAAAAATCTTTATTTTGTGTAAAGACTGGTTCCTACTCATACTTCTCAAACTTTATTAATAGAATGTAATCAGTGGGAACAAAATAAAAAACAGAATTACAGACTGCACAAAACTGAACAAGTGAAAAAAAAACAACTAAGCCAAATGCCTGGTTTATGTTCAACACTGAAAATGATCATGATAATAACTTTCATATACTGATTGTTCACCTTTCAATGAATTGTTGCAGGCAAATCTAATACTTTAAAGAAGATATACCCTGGTTAGTGAACCCTTATCTTCTTCTGACATGGAACACATTTCTATAGATTGCACTGTTGAAGCCAGGTAATTGGCTAATCATTTTTACCACACACGGACTAGAAATCCCCTTACACTAGGAAAAAAAATCCAAAACACCCCTTTTGCGTTTTTGAAGCATGTACGGAAATTAAACTGTAAAAAAAATGTAGGTGAGTGAAGAACTATCAGTGAGCAATATTCCTAAATGTGGTCTAAAGTATTTAACTGTCAGAGGTAATAATTTATAAGGCAGGACTGCAGACATTTCCCTGATAGATCTGAGGGGCATGTTAATGGAGCGCAATGAAGACAGATAGCTCCATTCTAATGCCATCCAGCAGACGGCCGCCTCATGAAATGCATCTCTGCCAGTGCCCATCAATCTCACCCTGCTGGCCCCTTGCATTAGACACAGAAAAAGTACTCCTGTGAATCTTTAAAGGGCTGCTTCTGTCTTTGGGGAAGTTGTTTAACGTTGTTTTTGTTTTATGGATTTGGCTGGACTTTAATGCAGACAGGAGCCTGAAGACCTACCCTTATAAAATCCTGTGAAAGTAGACAGAAACATAAATTTCATCTTTAATGGTTCACCCACTTGAGCTTACCCTGCTTTACAGCGTGTATTCTTGTATTGGTTTTGAATCACATGTGTAAGTTTATTTATAAATAAGATCAATGTAACAATGTGATAAGTTTTAGATATAAATATTCAAAGCTGAACTTTATATGACCATGTTCTTCCCATTGTAACAAACAGTGCATCCTTTGGAAATGTTTTAAACTGAGTGGCTTTATAAAAAAAAGGGACTACATCAGTTAATGTTAAATTATGTTCCTTTTCAGTGATTTCTCCTTTATTTGTAACAGTGAGACTTCATTTCAAGCTGCTTCCAAAGAGCTAAGTCCAGTTCTCTTACTTGGAATTTTGCTGAACTCAGCAGTGAGGTACTAAGTGCCATTAAATGTGGTAACTCCTAAGTCACAAAAATGAGTTGTTTTTTGACATTAATAAAAAAGAGGAGCCTCACAGCCTATGACCTCTAAATAACATTAATGAATTTTAACACAATTTGGGCAAAATGCTGTTTTTTGCCTTACATTTAAGTATCTTTAAATATGTGGATGTATTTCTTCTAGTATCTTTTATCTGCAACACTTTCAGCTTTTGGACGTGTTTTTTTCTTCTTTCTTGTACAAGTGAATCTTTCCCTGGACACATCTGTCTAATGGGCAAGGAGATGTACCAACAAACTTGTGAACCAGGGCTAACAAAAATTTTCATCAACTTATAAAAATGCTGGTCCCCAATAGAAATGGTGCTTTGAGCATTAAAGGCCCATTATTTTTCCTTATTCACAAAGGAATTCACAAAGGACTCCATAAGGTCACAAGGATATAAATTACTTCATCCTGGTGAGTTTTTCAAATAACCTGCATCTACACAACCAATTTACACTCTCAAGTTCTTGAAAATTATGAAAGTTTTGTATGATAAAGGTCTCTAATTTTCTTCATTCTGAAGATAGCATTAGAACTTGGACCCTCCAAGCCAAAATGCTGGAAACAATGATCAGCAACAAAACTTTGGTAATGTACATGTTGAAATTTAGGTGAAAATAAATCCGTTTTAAACTGGACTGTATTGTACTGAATTATGGTCATCCAAAATTCAGCAAAATAACTATTGATATTTTTTAACTTGCACATTGAGTTTAAGTGCTCACAGAAAATTCCCTTTCTTCAGAAAACACTGAGAATAATTTTATTCTTCAGAAAAAGTATCCAAAGCCATCTGCATTGCAGATAATTTTGATGTTCAGTTGTCACAAACTGCAAGAAAGCTGCATGAAGTATTTTATTTCTTTTGCTTTAAAAAGCCGTGAAGAAGACATATCAGCAGTTGGTTATGGAGATACAAGACAGAAATTCTTGCCTGTCATCTGGGCATAGTTAACATGTGAGATCGGAGGGGAGTTGTGATGATTGATTCTATGCCAAGTTCAGAGCTTGATTTTCAAAAGTGGCATTAATAATGTTCAATTCAGTGGTCATTATGAAACAGTTTAACCCCAAGTTCATTCAGCCTTGGCAATTTTTTTCCTATTTCTGTGATATGCCTGATTTACTTTATCTGTGGTTTTCTTCTGCTCTGATACTATGCATTACAGATTTCTAGACATATGTATTTGTAATATCATGAGTTAATATCATGGGTGTAATTTCAAATTTGATGTGTGAGATGCAGTGTTTGATGACTTCCTCTTCCACCTCCATTTTGCTCTAGCTTAAAATGGTGACTGTTGTTTCAGTCTGAGCTCCCAGCTGATTCCTAGAGAAACGTGGTGAGTTCACACATGTGGAGGTGTGATTGCCATAAGAAGAAGAGTTGATACAGAAAAAAAATGAGTGGAGGTGCAGAAAGGAGGAAAAGAAAAAGGGGGGGATTTAACTTGCCAGTCAGAACAAGAGCTTCTTAGAGAAAATTTGAAAAAAAAAAAAAGGATAGGGTGGGAGTGGTGGGAAACCAGCAATGTAGGAATCTGAAAATATCACCAACGTGGTGATTATATCAGGAGCACCAACAGAAACAAGTCCTGCAGAGACAGAAGTCTGGTCATCTTTGTTTGGTGCTACCTTACCTATATTATTATCTGTATGTCTCTTGTTCACAAAATTCTAAAAATAGACCAAATTCTAAAAATAGCAACAATTTAAATGGAACTGAATTTACTCAGTCTACACTGTCAGAATATATTTCACCCTGTGAGTGTCAGAAGTACTGCTCAGTAAGGTGATACATCCTTTGGCACAGATATATAAATTATGGATTTGTACATTTTTAATTTTCTTTCCAAATACAACAAGGTCCCTATTAGCATATCCTTTAATTACATGCTTAATATTAAGCAGGTGAGCAGAACCAGCAATGAAATGAAACTGGAATATTTTATCTAGGGAAGGATAACTCACATCCAGGTATGGAAACAGAAGGGAAATGCATTAAGACAGGGGATCTGCATAATTTATATTACAGAAGGTGAATACTGAGAGATTTCACTGCTGTTCCTAAAGAGTGTCCTTCAGGTAGTGGAGCAACTTTGCTTTGTGTGGGCTTCTCATGTTTCATAGTTGCTGAATATCCATCTCAGCATGTTCATCACCATGCTGAGGTGTTTAAAGCATTAATTTCATTAGAAAATGGCTCAAGCCTGCTTCAGGAGGCAGATATGAAATAAGTAACCAGTAGAACACAGAATAATATAGGTAAACTTGACCAGGAAGTTTTAAGCAGCACTAAAAATCCCATAGCTTTCCTACTCATCTAAGTTACCAGCACCAGGCATTTTGAACTCCTGCCAGCCAGGCCTCTGGGAGTGTGCTTCCTATCAGCAATAGGCAACCCTTCCTCAAAAGGGTTTTATTTAGTGTGCTCTGCTCTTTTCTTTAGAGCAAAGAGGGCTTAGGTGAGAGAGCTGATGAAACTGTGAAGAGCTGGTACAAAGGCACCCGACTGTCTTTTTTAAGAGGCTTATCCAGTTTTCAATAACTCACTCAGAATTTGGTCAATAAACACACTTCACACAAAACTGAGTTTTGCCCATATTATTTGAAACACTCTGTTGGTTTTTCCCCACACAGATAGAACCAATAATGTCTTTTACTGACTTATCTCCTACTTTTGCTGAGCACAGGCTTTGAGATTATTGTGCCTCTTCCTGTACAATGATGGGTTGACACTGCACATGGCTTGACTGAAACCTTTGGCACTCTCCACCTGCTGTCTGAATGAAAGCTGGACTGAACTGTTTGCTGAGAGGAATTTCATGCAATGAACAGAAAGGTAGAGAGTCTTCAGAGCATGTACCTTATATTCAAATGTGGTTCTGTTTTTTTATTGTATTAATTGCATAAAATAAGCTGCTGAAGGTAGTCTTTAAAATATTTTGAATGTTTCAAATGATGTGTTGTTTCTTACTTTATCACCCCATCAACATTGTGTTGGAAACAAATATATTTCATTTTAATACACTTAAACTGAATACTTCTTCTTTATTAACTAATACAGCCACTGCTTTGTGCCTTGCTGAACACTCTATCCTCAAAATGTCTTGATAAGACATTAAATGTATCTTAATAAGATACATTTAATCACTTTCAAGTGTTAACATGTAAAACTTATTTTATGGTTCTTATTCAGTTGATTTTTATTTTGCACTATGGTTCAGTGTTATGGACAATATCCGTGAAAACTACACCTCTTCTCTCTTCTCTTCTCTTCTCTTCTCTTCTCTTCTCTTCTCTTCTCTTCTCTTCTCTTCTCTTCTCTTCTCTTCTCTTCTCTTCTCTTCTCTTCTCTTCTCTTCTCTTTTTTCTCTCCTTTATTTTCTTTTACTTCTTATCCTTCATTTTTTTTCCTCTAAAAACCTCTGTGAAAAATCCTAAATAGCTTAAGTAACTATTAAGTAACTATTTTTAGACAATAAATCACATATCACTTACCTGTAAAATTTTCAACTTATTGTTAAAACGCAAACATATACGAAATATTTAAGAAAATATCAGGAATTATAGGAGATAATATTTTTTATTGAATCTGAGTCTTTAGCACTGTACAATAGGGATAACTTGAAAAACTTTTGCAAAACCATACTCTCAATTTCCTAAGAATTCTAAAATATTTTGAAAGATATATAGATTTGGGGTGTTTTAAGCTCTAAGTGATCATCTTAACTTTTTGAGTGTTAAGTGTCACACTGGATTCTGTTCCACCCTTTGACTTGTGAACTATTTGAATTCCACATCAAACTTGTCAAGTACAAGTACAAGAATCACTGAAAAACCAACAGGGCAAGGGCCAAAACAGGGTGCACTTCTGAATAAACAGCTTTCATATTTCTGTAGGCTTCCTCTATAGGACAGAAAAAGTCTCTGAGAAGTCAGTCTGCAACCCAAAATAGACACTTGTACTTTCCACTTAGCTGTGTTTTTCATAATATAAATTCCACGAATTTTTTTCTATGGGCACAGCAAATGATTGTCTTTTTTAAAGAGAAAAAATATGTTACTTGTCCTTTTTCTTGTGCTTTCTACCTCCTGGCATTGAGAGCTTTATTTTTCTGTTGTCAGCTAACCAGGAGTTTGATAACCCTATATTATGTATGTGTGTGTATGTAAATGTCTGTCTATACAATATCCATTGTAATTAAAGGAATAGATGGGTTTGACATTAGATTCATTGATTTAATGATTCTTTGCTGACTGTGGAGTTTTCAGGGACTATAATTTGCCTTTTAGATACATCTGACGTGGTTATAGAACAAGAAAAGTTATGGTATACTCAGCATGGAAATCATGCTGATGGTGGTTGATCAGACTGAATCATCTTATAGAGAACTTCTGAGCTTCAGAGCATTATCAGGATAGTAAGGATAGAATAATTTAATGCCTGGAAAATATGAAGAACATGTAACTGTCAACAAAAAAAAAAAAGGGAAAAGAAATTTCTAATGACTATATGAGAATCATAGTTTCAAAATTAACATTGCAGTTAGAGAGCACAGTTGCGAAATTATCATGGCTTTTAATTGAAAAAAAAAATCTTAACTTTTAAATAAGAACAGATATTCAAAAGCATTTTGCTACATTACCTAGATTATGCCATCAAAAAGGAGGAGGTCTTGTGGAATACTGAGTGATATTCAAAGGAATCCAAAAATAGCCCAAGTTCTTTAGTGTCAGAGTTAATTGTAGATGTCCAGACTCAGAGGATTCAGTTGTATTAGTGGGAGCCATCTCTCAGTACAACTTAGCTTAAGTGGGTTTAACAGCTGTGTGATGTATTGTAGCACCATATTGAAAGCAGCCTCTCTAAAACTGTCTTCTGAGAGCAGTGAAATATCTTGTGCCTTTTTTACGTACAGTTCATTGAAGATATTGCATTTATAGATGACAAGAAAGCTCATACTTTCATGCACAATTCTGAATGACAGATTTTAATGAGATTTTTGCAAGACCATGAGCCTGTAAAAGAAGAGCACAGATTCCTGATGCTCCAGATGAAGTTCTATAAAAGCAGAGCCACAGTTTGCCCTATTCAAATTCTTAACATATGGGAGATGAAAATATGGTGACACAACATAAAGAAGAACCAATTAATTATGAAACTATGAGATTGCTTTCATTCCAGACATGCACAATAAAGTTTTTTATTCTCCTACATCCAGAAGAAACTTATTCAATATTTTTGTCATACTTCAGCCTGGTTCAAAAGTCAGTGTTACATGACTACAAAAGGATGAACACGGTGTTTTATCAACTGTAGAAAAAATTAAGTTGAATATCAAGAAGTAATTGAAGTCAGTGTGAGATGTGGACACTTGTAGGCTACATGACTGATGAGGAGTGATTTCTTCTCTCTGTCTTCTCCTAAACAATATGACTCTTCATAAAGCATTGTTTCTGATGAAGAATGCATGACTTTTACCCTTTTCAAGTCTCAATGAAAGAACATACCACTGAGGATATAAAGAAAGACAAAATTCTTTATATCTAATGCCAGCTTTCTAATGTGAAATTTTGTATAATCTGGTAAACACTACACTTAGTTCAAAGAGTAAAGGTACAGGTGCTGGGCTGCAAAACAATTATTGGAAAGAATAGTCATAAAATGATTTCTTTTGGAGGGCTACAGCAGCTGTCAGTCATTTTAGAAGAAATTAAAAATTGGAGCAAAGAAAAACAATTAAAAATCAAACAATTTGTTTTGTAAACAATAAAACCAGGGAAAGGTGAACATTAAAACTGTAAACATAGAGTTGAAAAGAAAAATTCAGTGGCATTGAAAGCAGCAAAGATGAGACAACATCCTCTATGTACCTGAAACTACAATACTCCTTTCTCATAAACTTGTGAATCCCACAATCAAAATGTTCTCTTACCTTCCTTATGTTTTCATTTATGATCTCCTGCATGCCTCAAGCTTTAGCTCAAAATACTCTCACATTATCCTTCATGTATCCTTCATGTGCCTGCAAGCTGAACATGTGTTTGAGAGGGCTCAACAATAAATCCTGCAGGTTTCCATCCTGGTTTAAATACAGCTAGTGCTGGTCTCAGTCTGGGGTTTCTTCAAATAGTTTCAGTGTACAAGAAATTTCAGAAATAAAGACTGGTCAGTGCTGGTTTTCTACTCAAGTGTAGTCTCAAAATGTCTTTATTCTTTCATTTTACAAATAGTCACAATTTAATATATATATATATGTAGCCATGAGAACAATTAATTATTAGACAAACTTGCCAAATTCCATGGCAAGAATCCATTTCAATATTTTCAGATTATTTGAACAAACACAGGTAATATAAATGAGGTAACAGTGACCAGAAAAAATGTGGGACATTTTTGTTTTTATAATAATAATTTAAAAACGGAGTTTGCATTTGGGACAAAAATGCTGAAAACCAAACTCAAGTCCCTTCCTTAGGAAAAGAATCCTAAATCCAAATTTACAAGGTTAAAGCCTGATTTTGGTATCAGTGAATATGAGTTTAATTGAAAATTATTTTTAAAAAAGCATTAAAAAACTTATCTATAACAGATACATATATATATGTGTGTGTTTGTGTGTATATATATATGTGTGTGTGTGTATATATATATATATATTGTTTCAGAGAAATGAAAATAATATAATAAATGTTGTTTGGTTTTGCCATATGAAAGAATCAGATATTTTTGGATTGTAAAGGACATAGTTAATAATCTCTGAAATAAAATATTTACAAGAAGAAATATGATTTTCTGTTCCTAATAGGTTCCTAATTTTAGTTTTTTCCCAGTCTCTTTCAAATATCATTGAAGGTTCTCACTTAGGAATAGCCCCATTATAATCAAGAGATTCAGGTAGTCAGACAGGTACCGGAAATAACATCCTAAAAACTGGAGAAAAACTTTATTTAAAGAATGTGTCCCTGTGTTTCTTTCAGTCCCAAAAAGATATTAAAAAAAAGAAATACCTTTGAAAACACCTAACACAAGTTCAGCAAATTCATTACTCTGATAAAAATATGATTCAACCATAAAAATGTTGCAATAAATAATCAAATATCTGCATCAGTTCTTGTTTTTTATAAGAATTTTAAAGTGTTATTTTATACAGATAATCAATATAGAAAACAAAACTTAGAAGGATATTAAGTCAGTCGCATAGGGTGCTTGAAACTTGTCAAAATTTCAAACATATACCTAAAGGGGAGCTGCAATGAAGATGGAGACAAACATTTTAGCTGGGCCTGTGGCAATAAAATAAGGGGTAAATGGTTTTAAACTAAAAGGGGTCTGATTTAGATTGGAGATAAGGATGAAGATCTATTCCAGTGAGGATGATGAAGCACTAGAGCAGGTTACCTGGTAGAGCTCTGTTCCTGGGAACATTCAAAGCTGGCTTTGATGGGGCTTTGAGCTGAAGATGTCCCTGGTCATTGCAGAGGGGGTGCACTGGGTCACCTTTAGGGCCTCCTTCCAACCCAAACAATGATTTTGATCTGCTTCTATGATTCCATGCTTATTTTGACAATGGCAGCTTGGAGGGCCCCATTAGAATAGAAAAGTAGATGCATTGACAGAGTTATTCTTATCTGTTACTGGGTCAGCACACATGTCTAGTTAGAAGTCTCACAGTTGTGTAATTTTTCCTTTTTAAAATTAATGTTGAATTAATATTTCAGGAAAGCACACTCTCTTGGCATTGCAGTGGAAGGATCTTTTAGGAAGAAAGTGCCTCATTTCTAGAGAAACAGAAAAAATATGCCTCCCCAAGAGAAAAATAGTTTTCATTTTCAAATTATAATATATACCCAGAAGATTAGGAACATATTAACATTCTCAAGCTATGAAATTTTTCAAAACACAAAGCATTTTACAATAAATTAATAATTAGCAAAGTAATTTATTCACTTGTGTTTAAATTAATCACTTTACCTTTACCTTTTTACATAAGCTCATTAGACTTCAATTGTACATTAATCATGATTAGCATTTTGTATTTTTGTTTTGATTGCATAGATAACATTTTTAATCATAACTGAGCAATAATTAATTAACACTTACAAATTTTTAGATGTGCAAATGAAATTGAGCAGTAGCAGATTCCTGTTACATTGGTGTTTGGCTTTAAACATGACTGGTTTTGGAGTATTATTTAATTTACACCTGTGACTCTCATTTGAATTTAGTCTTTCTAGATGAAATTCCATATTTGCAAGGCCTTGGTATTGCAATGGAAATACGTGAATTAGAAAATTCTTGGTTTAGTGAGAAATTTGATGTTAGAAAATAGAACTTTTGTGGAGGTTACAATGAGTCCATCATGATGTTTCCCCTTGAGAACTATTCTTAAGTAGCATTTCTATTTCAGAAAAAAAAGACCTGGAAACATGTCTCTAGGTTTTTTTTAAATAATATGTGCAAGGAAAGAAAAGGTCAGGGAGAGAAGAAAAGCCGGTAAAATTTTGGGTTGATTTTGCCTAATGAAGGAGGTAAATATGTTGAGAAAGAGGAGCACAGTGTGAAATATAAGTTTATAGATACAAGGCACAACCTCATATTTGACAGGTTGAAAAGTATTAGCTTTTTTCTCCGTTAATAAGATATTGCTCTTTTATCTTTTGTTATATTTCTGGAAAACAACAGCTGCATTATGGAATTGTAAAACAATATGTTATGATGTTTTAAATTAGATTATTAGATTAGACTATTCTGTCATTAGTGGATGGAACTAGGAGTACAGAGACATGTTCTTCAAAAACAGAGGATTGGAGAAAAACCATAAAACTGCCTTTTTCTGTCTCTGATTCATCACAAACAAAATAGGGGTGAGAAATGAAAGGACACAAACAAGATATAATTTAAAAGAATGATCCAATGAAATAGTTAAGATCCACTTTAACACTTCTTGTAGTAATAAAAATTTATATATCTGTAATATATTAGTTTCTGAATTGTCATATTCATGATGTGAGTTTGGGACGAATTGGAACTGTACAGTTGCTCAAACATTTTAAAGAATAGGGCCTTAATCATGAAACATCTAAATTTTTACTGTATCATAAGGGTGCTCTGATGGCAAAATGGAAGGAAAGATTTTCATGGTTTGATTTTCTGACACCAGAACAGTCTGGGGTGAGAAATCTGCCTACCTTGGGGTCTAAACTTGACCATTTCCCTCATAATTTTGTATTTATGAGCTAAAGATATGTCTGACAGCTTTGTGAAACAACATGTTTAACCACCAAGTACAGAACTCATCACCAAACTGACATTCATATCAGCATATAGGAAAACAAATGCTACCTTTAGGAAAACAGAAAAATATTATACATGCCAAAGCATTGAAATATTAAATCTCTGAATGGTGACTTCTAATTCCAGCCCCAAAACCTGAAATATCATATTAAAAAATATGAATTGAACTTTCTAGTCCTCATCCTAAACCAGCCTGAAATATATTTCTTGGTATTTTATCTTTTCCCTACCATGAATATTTATCTGAAGTTATCTTCAAATTATTAAAGAAATTATGGAAAAAAAGCAGAAATTTATTTGGGTTGAACAATCTATCAGAGTGGAGGAAGACATTAAACTATTATATCAACCTCTTTGCTTAGGAAATTTACTGGATATAAGCCCTCTCATTAAGTTTTTGGCAGTAGACTTGCAATGTTATGAAGGTGTTTTCCTCACAAAATTTCATAGTTCTGGTTGGGCTGAAAAACAAACTCAAAAATTGACAATTATTGCATCAGTTTTGTGTAATCTGGGCTAATTTCACGACTTCAGCAATTAATTTCTGAGTCTGTTTAATTACCACTTAATAAAAGGACTAGCAACAATAAAAAATCTATTGCACTCATGAGTTTATATTTTAATTGTTACCTTCTTCATTTTGTGTTTGGTTTTGTTGGTTTGTTGAGGGGGTTTTTAATAACAAAGTTAAAAGCCCCAGTCATAAGAAGAATGGTGAAAAAGGACTATTGTTTCCAAGAAACTTGGCAAGAACAAGCAATTTTGGACAAGGAAGAACAGTAAGAAAGTTCAGCAATAGGAAAATCAACCCTGATTCTTTATTGATAAGGATTTTTACTTGCATTATCTTTAGTAGTAACTTCAGTTTCATGTTATACATTTGTTAAAGTAGTAATTAAAGAGAAATATGCACAATAAATTTTGATTATTAAGGAGTAAATTCCGTAAGCAAACGTAAAACACTCATTCTTAACAGTTGTCTGTGGATCTTTAAAGGTGAAAACGAATGTAATTTGGAAAAATAAAAGGTGACTTTATGCTTGTAAACGAATTCCCGTTCAAAGTCCTAGAATTGTGGAAGAATACCTCTTGTTAAAAATAAATAAATGGATAGATGGCTAGATAGATAGACAGATAGATAAGATAAAGTTACTGTACACTTGTTGTTATTAGATTTGTTGTGATTTAATCCTGGTAAGCAGCTAAGCCCCACACAAATGGAGGATGGAGGAGAAAGCTGAATCCTCACAGGACGGAGGAGAAAATTGAAAACATAAAAGACTTGTGGCTTGCGATAAAGGCAGCTTATAGGTAAAGCACAAGTTGCCCATGCAAACAGAGCAAAATAAAAAATAATTTACTCTTTCCTCTTGCCAGGGAGGTGTTCAGCCATGTCCAGGAAAGTAAGATTTTGTCACATCCAGCAGCCTCTTGGAAAGCAAATGCTGTAACTTACAATGTTCCCCCACTTCCAGCCTTTCCCCCAGCTCTGTATGGTGAGCATGATGCCATATGGTCTGGGAGATCCTTTGGGTTTGCTGGGGTTAGCTGTCCTGGCTGTGTCCCCTCACAGGTTCTTGTGTACCCCCATTGTGAGAAACAGAGAATGCCTGAGGGATGTTCAAGCACTGCTAAAACAGTCTTGTGTTATCAAAAGTGATTTCCACACAAATCCAAAACACAGCCCCGTGAAAGCTACTATGAAGAAAATTAACACTACCCCAGTCCAAGACAGAGAAAGATTTCACAGTAAGTAAAGTGCTATTTCTTTCATTATATCCATGATTATAACCTTGATGTTATCATTACAAACATGAATAATCACACACATAATGGCTGCGCCTTATACTAAGCTACTTAGAGCAGTAGTTATTTGCATACTGAGCCATATAAGAGCAACAAAATATTCCAAAATTAGTTCTGTAACACTCTCATACCATAAAAATATTGTCAGATTTAATATGTAATACAATCTAGCACAACATTCTCCTGCTTCAATGCATTAGTTTTTATCACAGATCTTTCTTTCTTTTATTTCATCTTCTATCTATTTTATATGTAATGTTAACATGGTAGAAATAAGTGACACAATCTTTTTTATACACATCCCCAAAGTCTTGCCACTGACCTGTAGATTTCTAGGTAAGGGCATGGTCATTTAAATTTCTTAAAGGGCATTTGTCTCCTCTTTTTCTTCTGTTCACTTTCATATTTGTTACTCCTTTTTCTCTTCTGTTCTTCACAGTGCTCACTTAGCTTTGCTGCCATGCAAAAAAAAAACCAAACAAAAACCCATAAATTGTTCAGCTAGAGATGTCTCTTCAAGAAATCCATTTACTGCCAGGTGCAATACTTTCTGTTCATTAAAATTTTTTAAGCCGTTCCAATGTGCTCTTTTTTTTGGTTTCAATTTCTAGTGTATGAGAAGGAATAATAGTAAACAGAAAATCCAATCCCTCTTCATACTTTGAGACATAAAACTAAACCCTCAATTATGTATGCTTAGTTGTATTAGGATTTAAAGTAGATATAATATTTCCTTTTTGCTGTTCATAACTGCAAACTGGTAAGTGGTGTATGGTGAAGCGTTTAGTGAAGAGAAAAATCTTGTGTTGAACTGTGCAAGTGGAGACACAGCGATTAGCAATCCTAATGTCACCAAGACTATGAGAAGCACCTTGTGCCAACAGGAATCTTTTTAACACATGACTTTTAAAATGCTTTTTGTTGTCATCTTGGCTAAAAACTCACCCTGGCATCCCAGCAACAGAAAGTCAAGGTCATACTCATGCCATGGCCACCCACAGCCTTGCTGAAGGAACAGGAGAGACCTGCACAACTTTCATCATCCCTTGAAAAATACAGTTGCCTTCTCCATGTCCTCACTGGAAGTCCTCACTCTTTCTATCCTCCCTAATATAGGACTGCCAAGATTGAACTGAGTGCAAACAGGGTAGGCCACAAGGGAAGACTGAAATTTATTCATGTGCACCAACAGCAAGCAAGAAAGAATAATGAGAACCACAGGAACTCTTTACATAATTACATAACATCCAGCAGAGCCAGCAAAATATGAAAACTAATTTCAGAACAAAAGCTATAAACCTTAATATGATCTTACAAAAAACCTAGGAAACAAAGTAATTCCTCATTTCCATGATTTTCAATAGGGAAATAATACTTCAGAGCAATTAAGTTCTCAGATGTTTATCTAGATCTTATTACTTCAGGTGTTTCAGTCCAGATGCTGGAAAGAAAGCTTTTAAAGGCAAGATAGATAAGGGATATGTGGTTTTGTTGACAGCTGAAGGAGCATTCAGTCTGGTACTCCTTTTGCCTGGGTTGAGGAGGAAAAGAGACCCCATAGTTTAGACTGTGCATTTGCTATTTCTGTCTCTTCTGCTGTGCAGCATCATGGTGCCTGTGTCTCTCCTTCTGCTGCACACAGTCTGGGAAGAGGAAGGGATGTTGCAGATGTTAAAACACAATGGGCCTTGCCAGGAAGGAATGATGATACCTGAAAAAAGACTAATTTGGTGGCTTTAGGATCCCAGGTGACTCCTACCATTCTGTTGCAAAAAATGCAGATGTTTTTTTTCAAATTTTCAGGGAAGACACTCCCAGAGCAGGCACAGTCAGCTGCACAGATCAGCACAGAGTACTGAGCCCTTGTTGACATCCAGATAAAAATACAAATCACTTACACAAATATGGAAAAAAAAAGAGGTGTCTCAGCCCTCTGTCTCATTTCCAACTGATCAGACTGAAATCTCACTGCTGGTGTGTATACACCTTCACCCTCTAAACCATAAAATCCCACATGTTCCCCTAAATATTAGCATTCCCTTTATATCTACCTAATAAGCTGTGTCCAGATTGCAGGACCCTTATCAAGTCACCAGATCAGAACTGTACTATGTTGAGGAGCAGATGTACTCACCAGCTGATCTATTTCAAAGCTCATGAAAACACACACAGCTCTCCTCATATATCCTGAATACAGACCAAGATCACACTGAAATGTATCCTGGGCTCACCCAGAGCCCCGTGGGCAGCAGGGCAGGGAGGGGATTCTGCCCCTCTGCCCCCTCTGCTGAGACCCCACCTGCAGGGCTGCATCCAGCTCTGGGCTCCCAGCACAGCAAGGACAGGGACCTGCTCGAGCCAGGCCGGAGGAGGCACCAAGGGCATCAGAGGGATGGAGCAGCTCTGCTGGGAGGAAAGGCTCAGAGAACTGGGGTTGTTCAGCCTGGAACAGAGATGGCTTTGGGGTGACCTAATTGTGGCCTTCCAGTACCTGAAGGCAGCCCACAGGAAAGATGGAGAGAGACTGTTTACAAGGGTCTGGAGTGACAGGAGAAAGAGGAGCAATTTCAAACTCAGAATAGGTTTTGCTTAAAAAGAATTTCTTTCATGTGAAAGTGGTGAGGCACTGGCAGAGGTTGTCCAGAGAGGCTGTGGCTGCCCCATCCCTGGAAGTGTTCAAAGCCAGGTTGGATTGTAGCTCACTCAGCAACATGGTATAGTATAAGTTGGAACCAGATGATCTTTAAGGTCCCTTCCAACCCAGGCTATTTTGTGATTCTGTGATTTAGTAGATCGAGTTTAACCAGATGAGATCACAGAAATCACAGAAATCACAGAATTTC
>JAHXMQ010012338.1:6426883-6439952 GCA_020466415.1 Ammodramus savannarum pratensis | reverse complement strand
TTAATGACTGCTTTATCTCACCCATCCCATGAAAATGCAATAGTAGCCTGTTTATACAGTGACAAAATCCCCAATGTTTTTTATTGAAGTTTCTAGTCTAAATTTTCATTGCCTGGAACTGAAAACTATTGTTTTCTTGGACATGACTGTCAGTAACAAAATAATTGTACAAACAAATAAATGTGTTTCCTACAATCTGGAATTTTGTTTGGATTTTTTTGTACGTAATAGGTCACTTTTTAAACTTTAAATTCCATTGGAACTCTTATGGTGCCGTAAACAAAAGGATACTGACTCTTAAAACAATTTGGGTGGTGGCAGACTTAGAAATGCAAGCAGCAATATCCCCTTATTCTACTACTGAAACTTGATAGAAGTGATAGTGGAAGCAGTATATTTAATTTTAAAGAAAGTTAAAGTATGTTTTTTCTCCTACATTTAAGCCTTGGCCCATCCCAAGCATTGTGAATGGTATCTCTGTGACAGCAAGTTGCAGGGTGAAGAAATAAGACAGAGATAGCAGGAGGCAGACTAATAAGCAGTAAATAAGCAGTAAATAAATGTGATAAATACATAAAATATATATATCACATATAATTCTCAGTCATACAAAAAATTAATGGGTTTTTATTTTTAACCTGATTGCCAAAAACCGAAATCACACAGAGAAAACTGCAGGCCTTTCCTCCACATCCATATTTATGCAGATTTCCACCACTCATCCTCTGGATGCTTCAGGATGTAGATGTGATGCCAGTTGTTGCTGTCAGTGTCAACTTTTTCAGAGAGGATGACAGAAGACATTTAGAAGACTCTATATTTCATAAAATCACAACTATACCACAGAGTTTCTTAAAAAAGGCAGATATTTTTTCTACTGTAGCTCCATCCATCTAAAGACTGCTTTTACAAAGATTGTCGGTTACTTTCTAATGTGGAGAAAAAAATAAAAAGAATTTAATACAAATCTTGTCTAACTGAGCAAATCAAATGTACTGGTTTTGGGAGATTATGTTCTCCCTTCTTTTCAATGTTTTATCTTTATGCCTGACCTTCAATACATTTTGAAACATCTGTAGATGGCAGGTAAAACAGAACAGGCTTCTGGCATATTTGACAACTTTCAGCCTGGGTTAAAATCACTTCTATTAGCAATCTTCTCAAATGTTAGAACAAAAATAAAAAAAAAAAAATATACAACCAAACAAAATATTTAAAAGTACAGAAAAGATTACTGGGATTTAGTGGCCCCATCAGCCTTCCACCTGTGCTGGGCTTCCTCCCACTTTGTGTTAATTGAGCTGGTGGTTACAAGGACAAAAGCATATTTTTGGTAAGGGCCAGAGACTTTGAACAATATGTCAGAACACTGACCAAAATTAGAGGAGTGATAAATGATGAGCAGTGGAAAAATAAAGAGGCTGAACATAAACCGTACTTGACAGGGAGTTATAGTCATTGTGTTCATGACTTCAGTGCAATTTTGCAAGTGATAAAAGGAAATAGTTCTGGCATGATTGAAATTACAAGAACATCTGCCACAAAGAAACAAAACAAAACAAAAAAACCCAACAAGACCTTCAAACATGTCTTTTTTTAGAAGACTGTTGTTAAGTTACTGAATAGGACTTGATCGGTACATAGACTTTGTGCTATTCATTGCAGATGTAAGCCTAACTCATAATTAGCCATTCATAAATTTAGATTTATACATACTAGTTTAGTCATTCCTGCTAATCAATCCATAGCTGGATTTGGAATTCAGGTGGCAAACAGCACACTGTGCCAGCTTTGGCATTGTGCAGCTACAATTCTCTTTCAGAATGGCACGTAAGCTTTTTGCATGTATTAACACCAAGCAGCTTCTTAAAAATTAATTTAATTTTAAATAATATTTCGCGGGTAAATATATTGGTTAAACATCTTCAGATGAACCCCTAGCAGAATGACTTCTTATGAGTAGTGTGCTAGATCACAGAATGATAGAATGACCTGGGCTTGAAGGAATCTCAAAGATTTTGTTGTTCCAACTCCCTACCATGGGCAGGGACAACTTCCCCTATCCCAGGTTGCTCAGAGCTCCATCCAGCCTGACCTTGGACATTTCCAGGGATGGGGCACCCACAGATTCTCTGGGCAACCTGTGCCAGGGCCTCACCACCCTCTCAGGGAAGAATTTTTTCCTAATAGCTGATGTAAACCTTGTCTGTGTCAGTTTGAAGTCATTCCCCCTTGTCCTGTCACTAAATGCTCTTGTAAATTCATTTTGCATATGTAGTAAAGAAGGTTAACTTACGAAGAAGTTTTCTTTAAATAATCATTTCTGTTACTTGGAACACCATACACATTGTGCATTTTTCTGGATTCTTTAATAAAAAATATCAGAAATAGTGATGATCATGTTCAAGGTCTTTGACTTAGTTTAAAAATCTGTCATAGAATTATATATATATATGAGTTGAAATTAATGCAAGCAAAAGTGCAAATAATTTATTTTCAGATAAAAAATTGCAAAAAATTCTTACAGAACATCTACATATAGAGTTGGAAAGTATTAAAGAGAACAAGACTTGGCACAGATACTAAATGACTGCCTGGAGTTAACACCTTTGAATTGGAAACAAGACTCAGAGAACTGGATTTTGGCATTCTGAGCAAACAGAATGCAGCAAAAGGAGAACCCAGACATAATACTGTAAATTTTTTTTTTTTTTTTTTGGGAATGGGGAGGTGGAGGAAAGAAAAGAGCATTGAATTTAAGATGCCAAAGAAATCAAAGTCACATTAATTTTGCTTTACATGTGTGTGAGATTTTGAACAATTATAGACAGGAAAACAACACCAGGGAAAATAAAGGAAAATACAGAAAAACACAAAAAACGTACAACAAAATTTTAGAAATGTTACTATTCCAGATCGTTACAAATGGATTTTTAATCACCCTCTTTTTCTAGGAATGTTAAATTTTGTTTATAGAACCAATCTAAATGTCAATGATTCATGTAATAGTATGCCAGACAGTATATTATTAGACAAACAGGAGAAAACAGGAATTAGTAAGAAGTGGGAGAAGACATCAGCAATAAAGGCCAGCAAGTTGACTGGAGAGCTCTAATAAAAGATGGACATTATTAGCACTTTCCCAAGAAGCTTCCTTGACCTATTTGACATTTTATTTAGTGTCTTTGGCCAAAAAATAAAAGCATGCAGAATATGTGTACAAACACACACACGTGTTGTTTGTCTATTTGGTCTCTCCCATCTCCTGCGCAGAGGGGGAATTTGCCAATAAGAAACACCATAAATACTCTGCAGGATCAAAGGAGAAACTTTAATCTGATATTTGGGGCATTGAGTCCTGGAATAACAGCAATGCAGTAGTGTGTAAAGTACCAGGGTGTGTATTTATGCACTGAAACTAACAACAAGAATTTCTGATCTATTGTGAACACTCTTCATGTAGAAATGACAGATGATGGAGATTTAATATATTGCTTCATCTCAAATTTAATATAAAATGCCAATGTATTGCAATACCATGTAGGTGAATTTAATCTCATAATGCATCAGAAGATAATTTTCTAGTTTAAATCTTTAGAGTGAGAATTAGACAATTTTGCTTAAATACATGGTCTTCTATGTTACAGGATAAAAACACAAGTAGATAAATAATCTGTTTGAGGTTTTTTGTGGGTTTTTTGGTTGTTTGTTTTTTTTTTTTTTTTAATTATTTTTAGGTAAATACTGCTGCTTAGCCAAAAGAAAAAAATCAGACTGTCTTAGAAAGGGTTCATTAGCTAGCCCATCCCTTAGTAACCATTTTCAGTTGGGCTCAGCTGTCCCTGGTGTGTCCCTTCCCAGCTCCCTTTGTACCCCCAGCCTCTCTGGTGGGGTGGGATGAAGGGAAGAAAAGCCATTGGATCTCTACAAGTTATAACAAAAATATCCTTTGGTTATCAGCACTGCTTTCAGCACAAAGCCCCAAACTAGCTACTATAATTAAAATTAACTGTATCCCAACCAAAACCAGCACATGAAAAGCCAGGTTTTTCTTTTCTTTTGACTTTCTAAAGTGTGATAAATTAAGATGTAACAATAGAGTGGGATTAATGAAAATTTAAAACCTTTTTTGTTTCTTTTTTTAAGAAGGCAAAAAAAGATAGAAAAAGACACAGCTTTTAAGACCCCATCATGTTTCACATATATGGTACCCCATATTGGTCGTTTTTATATTCTGTGATAGGTAGGTAAAACAATATAATGCTCACCAGCAATCCTTGCATGAAATAGCTGATTTGAAAGCTTTTAGAGCAGACTAAAATGGTATGATGGCCACAGCTGAGTTGCTGCATCAAATAATTGCTTGTCTAGCTGGAAATATGGGGTTTGAATTAATTTTGTCCTGCCTTGTAGTCATTTGGATCTCATCCAGTGAAATATCTGTGCTAGACCAAAGTGTTTTCAACTTTAAATGGCACGAGTGGGAGCCCAGGGATCACAGTTATCTTTGATGTCTTGCTAATCAGAGTAAAAATGGTGGGTGCCAAATCATTTCACCTATCCCAATGTAATAAAGGAGACAATTGAAATTTTGGATGCAAATGGCACAAAACAGTATCAATTTCACTAGTGAGGGTGTTGTTCTGTCACCTCTCTATCTGTGATTATTTGACTTCCTCTCAACAAAAACTCTTGGGTTTTGTGCAGTCTAACTTCCCATCACATCATGCAGCAACGAGCAGATTGTCTTTGAGAAGCCTTCAGTTTACAAGGTTTCCATGGTAATCAAGTTATAATCTCCTAAAATAATGTATGAGTTTTGTCTTAAATATCTAATTTCCATAAAGCTACTTTCATTACCATTAATTAAGTTACAGTCTTTTAATACTTTTTCCAATTATAGTTCTTATCAACTTTGTCCAGAATTTGTGTCATGCTAACTAGCTTAAATATTGCTTAAATCATCTTACATTTATTTTGAAATATGAGGATTAACTTCTTCTGCACAGTTGGAGTATTTCCAATGATTTTATACATATCTATAGATGCAATCTGTGCCACAGAGCGTGTTTGGGCTGGTTTTATAAATGATTTAAGGTCAAGATGGGGGCACTTCTTTAATTTCATCATTAAGTTACTGTTTAATATCTTTATAGATAGTTACAAATTAATCTGTTTTTATAACAAAACACTAAAATTTGTATTAAACAGATTTTTTCTGAGATGCTAATTGGAAGGAAGGAGTGTTAAATTGCACTATATTTTGCAACAGTTAGAAAAAGCATAACAGCAGACTGCAAAGCCATAGCTCGAAGAGTGATAAAGTTACATTTCAGAAAGAAAGGGGCTTTTCTTCCAAGTGAAATCAAGCATTATGACAGTTTTGTCATTTGAAGTTGTCTGTCTGCATGAGCAAAAGACACAGGTTTTGGAAAATGTAGGGGAAGCAAAATGAAAATTCTGAGTAGACTACAGATTTCTACCATTTATTTATAATGCTCTAAGAGAAATATTCTGCATAATGTCAAAAAAATTGAAGTGAGCAAAATTTTAATCTTATTTTCAAGCAGTGGAAAAACAATAGGAAAAGAAATAAAATAATCAGAAACTTCTTCTTTAAAATGAAGATATCTATTTATTTGGTTGTTTCCAATTTTCTGTATTCTGATATTTTTTCTGCCCTAGCTAAAATCAGCCTTAATTCATAGCTAAACCCTTTAAAACCAAATTGAAATAATTCCTATTATGCTGTTATACCTCTATTCGGAACTCCTAGGCTACATATAAATGTCAAGGAGTTTTTGATTTTAGAAATTTAAGTTTATGTATTATGCATATTTCAGTTTATGTATTATGTATTATATATAGGTTTTATGTATTGCAAATATTTTTATTTCATAATTTTTCTGTCATCCAAAAATAACAAATATATATGCATATATATGTGTGAACATATATAAATAGTTAATTTTTTCAAAACAAGTAGAAAAGAATTGGATTTTACATAATTAATTTATCCTTAGATTATTGCATTTGAGAAGGAATATATATAATACATTTAGCAAAGATATATGCTGAAAAATAAGTTAAAGGGAAAAAAACCCCAAAATCTACCTCCCATAACAATTTCTCAAAATAGATAAGGAAGTTAGATAAAATATATAATATATGATGTATAATGCATAATGTATAATGTATAATATATAATATATAATATATGATATATGATATATGATATATGATATGTGATATATATTATATATAACATATAATATATAACGTATATAATGTATAACACATAATATATAATATATAATAATATATAATATATATTATATATTATATATTATATATTATATATTATATATTATATAATATATAAGATAATATATAATATATAATATATAATATATAATATATAATATATAAATTCCCTCTTAATGACTCTGCTACTTAGATATTGCAAACCAATGATGTTCCACTGAAAATACTTCAGCATCCAGCTCAAAAGTAGAGAAAATTTTCCAACTTTCTTGGAATTCTTCTCCCTTACTTGCTGCTTGTTCAGATTTATAAGCAAAAGGCGGGGATATATTGCACAGAAACCTGAGAGTTGGCCACTTGTATTATAGAGCTCTGATTTCGAGTGACTGAATACAATTTCCATCACTGAATACTTTCTGGCTTATGAACACTGTGTTAAAATTTATATCACTTTGGAGTTCCAGTGGGAAAACTGTCACAGGTAATGCTAGTGTGGACTGTATATTGATGGATTCTGCACTTTCATCACATTAGCCATATTTCTGCGAGCATTTATCTTGCTGACAGTGACTTTGACAGTGAGAGACCCACTGTTGCACTTTCATTAAAACATCAAGCTGTTTTTCCTACCTGGTGGTCTGCAGAAGCTGTGCATGTCTGCCTTGTAAATTAAGACTCTGGAGAGAAAGTAACCTTGAGACTTCTGTGCCTTGCAGCCCTCTCTCACTGCCTGCTGCTGGGGACACTCATTTTTCTCAGTGCCAACGAGGGGTGTCTGCTTTTACTCCTCGAGTTTGAAATTCCTTTTTCAAGTCAAATGTTGGAAGGAAAAGGATTCAACAGCATCAATGCAGCACTTTTCTATGTTGTAATGATGGCACTTTTTGTCTTGTAATAGATGTGATTGTTTGTTCACAACAGAACAAACAATCACATCCATTCTTTCAAGTTAAAAGATTTAGGAGAACATGCTGTGATAATCTGAAGAAGACTTGAAACTCTTTGCTGTGTTTTGCCTTCTTTTTTTGATGCAAATACTAAACAACATCATCACTACATTTCAATCACCTACTTGATTATTTTTTCTCCCCAGCAAAAATCCGTGTCTTACTCATTTTCACCTGCCAAATTTAGAAAAATATATTGACAATCTAAAACACCATGAGCCCAAGTTTCATTTTCTTTTTAATAAAATTAGTTAAAGATAAATCTTTCAATGCTTGAGGAAAAAATCTTAGCATCATATAGACTTTTTCAAAATACAGCTAACAGATTATTCTTTTCAAAAATACATTTTTCAGGGACCAAGTTGTGAATGCTTCTGTAATTTATCAGATTACTGTGATCAGTATTTTAAAAGAAAAAGTCTTGTGAAATTAACTCAAGGGGCTTCCAGTTGACAGTATGCAATAAAACAGGTCTTGTGCACATTTTTCCTATATGTCACAGTTCATTCTGCTACATGGGTTCATTGTTATAGAAAATTATCCATATCTGTTCAAGTGAGCCTGAAAGCTTTATCTTTTTTTCATTAAACTTTGCAACTATTCTTCCATTAAAATATCAGGATGTGAAAGCATTAGTCAGTTGTGCGTTTCCTGATTTCTTTTAGAAATGTGTACTAAGAATATAAGACCTGTTTGAATCATTCTCATTTTCTTTTGTTACAGATGTGATAAACATCAGTGTCAGCAATGAAAATTCTTTCCTTTGTACTGGCTCCTGCAGTTGGAAGTTGACCAAAAATCTACAAAATAATTTTTAAAATAAAAAAGAATGGAATATGGCAAAAATAGGAGGAAAATGAGATACATTAAAAGAATCCATGAAGTTTGGCTCAGCTGTCATCCCCGACATTTACTCTGAGACAGACATGACATGAAATTGAAACTCAGAACAAACTGGATAGAGAAATCTCTCCAGCTCTAGAATAAGAAAAGTCTTCTGGAGAAAGAAGAAATAGAGAATAAAATATAGCAGATGTCTACGAATCAAGGGGCTTTTAGCCAAAGAAAGGAATTAAAATGATTTGTCTGTTGTCACTAGCAGGATACAATTTGATACAATCTACTGCAGTCCATAGAAAAAGCATAGATGATTGAACAAAAGACAAAAGGGAAAAAA
Source organism: Ammodramus savannarum pratensis (assembly GCA_020466415.1). Taxonomy (NCBI): domain Eukaryota; kingdom Metazoa; phylum Chordata; class Aves; order Passeriformes; family Passerellidae; genus Ammodramus; species Ammodramus savannarum. The sequence continues at coordinate 6,431,564 of JAHXMQ010012338.1, read as the reverse complement.
AAGAAAAAGCCATAATTAGCAGTTCATTGTTCTGCTCAATTGTAACATCTTTCAAATTAAGTGTGTGTTTGAAATATGCAGATAACTAAATTCAAAAATGCTTACTTGGCTTAAAGTAGGGTTTAGAACTGAAGAAAGTATATTACAGTCTTGTAATTTATCTGCTATTCTATTATGTTACAGAAATTTAAGTGTAAGAGAATTTTTTTTAAGATTTATATTAAGTCATTCTATTCAGAGTTTATAGTTTAGATGTAGTGAATTGCTTTTTTTCCTTCTTTGTTTCAAAACTACCATTGTGACCAGGGAAAGCAAATAGCAACTTACTCATTTTGTTTATCCTTTAAATGATCTTTTTACTTTCCCAAGAAATTTTACAGAAATATTAGATACATTTGTCACAGGACCTTGAAAAAAAACAGGCATAGGCTTTTTCTTTGCTGTCATAACTTTGAAACATTTTGCAGTTTTCTTATAATTCCTATTATCAGGAAGATCATAACTAAGAAATCAAGGCACTTTTCAAAACATGAAGGCTTAGCTTTACAAAAAGGTTCCAGCAATATTTAATCTTTCTCAAACTGTTTTAATATGATACAAATAATTAAGAGCTGGTGAGTTTTTCTGTACTACTGAAGCCTATGCCAACATTCCCATCTACTTCAGCAAGTACAGAATTGAGCTCTGAGTTTCTTTGCAAAGGAGTTTTAATATAGAACTTCAAAATATTTTTTTTTCTGCCAGATAACTTCAAATCTCCAGCCCTCTCTCTCTGTGCTCAGTGCCCAGGAAGCTGAGGGAAGCTGGGTCAGTTCAATACGTTTGGAGTATGGTGAGTCAACTCCAACCCATTGCATCACCCAGATTCCAAACTCTTCTTGACATCTCCCAACCATTTCAGGAGGCATTCAAATGTATTCCTTACAAACACAAACTGAAATGCTGCATTTCAGGTAGACGGATTAAGGTAAGCAAAAAATTTAGGAAGTCTTTCCAATTAAATAAAATCTCTTTAGTGCTCAGAGAACTAGAGATGTACAATGACAGTTATGCAGCATATCTCTTAAACAGTAATTAAATGCAAAATTAAAATTATATCCTTAGTAAGAAGGATCACTGGAGAAGTTGAACTGTTGCCTTTTCCTGTAAATCACATTCATTACAATTACAGTCTAAAACTCACTTGGGGTTTTAAACCATTGGTATTTAAAAACAATTATGTTAATGTAGGTATGCAAATCAGTCTAATTACTCTTACTTCCTATAGGTTTCTACATAATCGATGTGTTTTGTATCTTCCTGATGAGGTCAAGACTAGAATTTTCATTTTAAGGCGGGGGTTTGTGTCTGTTAGAGTGGTTTAAGTATTGCTAACTTGAAGAATTGTTGCTATTTTCTTACATCTCATACTGTAACAATATATGCATTATATATTTTGTCCCATTACTGGAGTAAATCTATATACCATTTACCTTAGCATTGCTTCAAAAATATAATGATTATTGATTTAACTTATTTTCTTTCTTATTAAAATATTGTGTAAATTATTATTTTCCTTGACTATAATAAATTGATCAATTGAAGTGTCATTATATAATAATGTGACTCACATTTTAGAACCATACAATGTGTATCTTTAGTGTTCACATACACTGGGTTCCTTGCAGACACTGGCTTTTGGTAATGCTTGATATACTTCAACATATTTTTCCCTCCTACAGGTTCTGAAAGGGAAATCTCAGTCTAAATTGATAAACACATAGACTGAGAAGTTTTTAGAGATATCCACTAAGGAAAAAAAAAAAAACAAATAAAAACCCTTATGAGCCCTGCTGACATTTCATGTAGCCTCATAGTTTTAAGAAACATTTGAAATGTATTCATCATATTAAGCATGCTATATGAGATATCACAGTTGTAACTTCTGCTGAGGGGTTATAAGTTGCTGGCAATGGTGCTTGTGCTTCAGATTACCTGAATCTTTCTGTTCCTTGGTGATATTGTGTTCTGCATAAAAACACCAACTCATTTAAGAGATTGCCCAGACATGTTTTCCAGTTTGGGCATCTGGTCCAAGGGTAATTTTACATTAAAGATTTCATTTTCTTCATACCAGTGAAACTCTGCATTGATGCTATCCTAAATCTAAGCATCAAAAAAAAATCAGAAAGAAAGAAAGGGACCAGCATAGGAGTTTGTCATCTTTTGAACTTTTGATAATTTGCAGCTAAATTATCAAGAGAATTTTTCAGGACTAGGCTCTTCAGAGCTGAAAAGGGTGAGTGAGATTTGTTCTTCCCACTGGTTATGACATTTGACACAGGGAAGAGCAGAAAGCCATTGTCTTTGTGCTCCCAGCCACAATCCTTCACCCTTGTCTGGTGACCAGTTGTAAAAGAATTAGGGAATAGAAGGGCTAAACAGAAACTTGGCAATACAGAAACTTGAAAGTTGAACAGTGGGAATGTGAAGAGAGCAGCCAGGTAATGCAAGGAAACAAGAGAGGAATGGGTGGGAGGGAAGAGAGGGATATTTGGGAATCAGTAGGATGCCCTGGTGGATGGATGGATGGATGGATGGATGGATGGATGGATGGATGGATGGATGGATGGATGGATATACAGGAGGACCAGAACCTTACATGAGCATTTAAAACATTAAGAGTGGAGAAGAGACCAAAAGCAAAGGCGAAGGGGATATGGCTCAAAATGAGAAAGAACTGGGGCAAATTATTGTTTAAAAAAGACAATAGCTATGAAAAACAGCAATAGAAGTAAAAAAACTTGGGAAAACTTTTTCCTATACTTTGTGGTTTTGAATGAAAGCCTGAAATCTATAAGGTTGGACAGAATACTTAATTTATTGAGCACTGTCCCTACAGGATTGAATCATAAAGGGCAACAATTTTGAATCCTTTATGGAGCATGATTTTACACTGATTTGCTTTTGTACCTAAAACACCTGTCAATCCCAGAACAATTTTCCTTTTTTCTATTTTCAACTCTTCTCCCATATATTTATAGTGGAAAAAACATTTATTTTGCGAGATTGCAAAGATAAGCAAATCAAGCATTTTCAATCATTTCCCACAAACAGATTTTTGCATTCCCTCTAGCATTCTGTCTCAGATTTATTTGTCTTGAAAAAAGATTGAGCTGGGGATTACATTATATGCAAAAACTCTGTAGTTCCTTGAAGAAAGGCATGTGTACCTATATATCCGTGCACATGCCTGTATGCATATATAAAGAACTAACACCTATGTACTCTGGCATCTTGTCTGCCTTATTTCCAGATGCAATATGTCCCTGTCTGTGTGCACCACGATATAGCTTTACTACAGTGCTCCCTGCATACTGCACCAAATTTGACAAGAAATGATTGTGAAGTGAGGAAGTGTGTGATCAGGTACTTGACAAATAAGACACTGCATGAGTGAGTCACATTTCCTTCAGCTTAATTTCCCTTGTTTAGCTGCTGAGTATTTTTTTTTTAATTCCAAAACCATGTTTTTTTAAATGTACATTTTGTATCATTATCCCTTATAAAAATTCAGGTCTGCTATTTTTATTCCTCTCCAAACTCTCTAATAATAACCCTGGAATAAAAATCTAAAATGTAAGCTTATGTTTTTGACAGGACAAGAGGACATAGCCTCAGGCTGTGCCAAGGGAGGTTCAGCCTGCTCATCAGGAGCAATGGAAAGGGCTGTCAAACCCTGGAAGGGGCAGCCCAAGGAGGTGCTGGAGTCACCATGCCTGGAGGTTTTAAATAAACAAGATGGAAGTGGCACTCAGTGCTCTGGTCTGGTTGCAAAGGTGGTGTTCAATCAAAGGTGGCACTTGATGATCCTGGATGTCTTTTCCAACACTGATGATTCTGTGATGTAAATGCAAAAAATAAGCTTAAATATATTATGAGGAAAGTTAAACAAATCTTCTGTTTATTTTGGTATAAGAGAACATGGAGAAACCAAGCTCTGTTTGATGTACTTCTAAATCTGCTTTCATGGCCATGTTCAATATCACATTAATGATTTTGCATTCACATATAATATTAGTGGAAAAGAAACAATAATCTTGAGAAAAAAACTTTACATTGGTATTCTTGTTAGGTACTGTAGTGTGTTTACAAAATTTCCAACATGAATTCAGTTCTAGATAATAAATACTCTTTCAAATGGAGGTTCTGTATATTTCTTAGCTCACTAACAAAACTTAGAATATTAAATCTGTAATCAAATATATAAGGTGAAACATAGAGGTATCAGAGAAAATCACGTGCAAAGTTTTAGAGATTCTGGGCATTCTATACAAACACCTTGACTAAATTATATAGTTTATGCCTGAAAACAGAAACTCACTTGCTGTGCCCTCCTCACTGAGCATTTATGATACATTTTTTCATTATTTCCATCCTCATTTTAAAACCTAGTCCTTTATAACACCGTTATTAAGAATGACATTAAAATAATGTTTGAAATATTCATATTCCCTCTTCAGAATTAAGTACATATGAGATTAAGAACAATTTGATTGTGATATTTGTAATAAGAAACCTAATTTTAACAAACTGTCATTAAAGACAATGTGCTCTTGTGTGTGATTCTAGTCTTCTCACAGATATACAAGTACATTTACTTAGACCTTGAATAAGACAGTTCCTTCTCTGAAGAAATGCA
>JAHXMQ010012338.1:6373197-6426783 GCA_020466415.1 Ammodramus savannarum pratensis | reverse complement strand
TGGCAGGGCAGTTGGAAGGAGATGATTTCTATAATCCCTTTCCATCCAGGCCATTCTATGATTCTATGATTTAAATACATTTGTGTTGAATATATTCAGTATATTCTGGAGATGTAATATTGACTACTGACTTGATTAAAGACTTAAAAAAATTGATGTGAAATCAACTAAGAGTGTTAAAGTATTTTTAGTCTGGATGAAAGAAGCACTGTAATAAACAGGGACAATTTACAGTCAGAACTGGATAGTTGTTGGGTCACAGAAATAATAAGTTTCTATGTTATTTACCTTATGTTACTGAAATAAAAGTACTAAAAATGTCTAAGTTTTCAAATCAAAATAAAAGAAATTAATATTTTTACCTTATTTGGCAAGAACAATAAGATCATATGTTAAAATGTTGTCTTTACGTTTTAGTAGAAAAATTATGAAACACAACTGTTATCCATTGTGTTTTGTTATAATGCAATATTGAAAATAAATGTTATGCATTGTGTTAACTACCCTTGCTTTTCATATTTAAATATTATTAATCTATGACAAAGACAGTCTTATGGGGAAAAGCAGGTTTTCTGGTTTCAGAAATGGATCTCTTAAGATGTCCATAAAGACAGTTTTCCATTCTGATGTTGTACCTCAAATTGTCTGAGTAAAAATGGGGTCAAAGTAGAATAATAGCAACAGGTTAATAGTAAAAATGGTGTGTCTTCAACATTAATTTGATATCTACAAGATTCAGAGATATCTTCTTAGGAATATAAATTAAATAATTATTTATGTAAAAATAAAAACAAAAAGCCCATTAATGTTTAAACTTACAAATCAAAATAGAACTCCAACTGACAATATATTTCTTTCTTTGTGAAGCATGAGATAAAATAGCTATATGTTAAGTTATGGGAAAAATAAATTAACCCTGGTAGTCAAAATTAAATTCTTTTCCTGTAAGTAGTTAACAGGGGTCAGATTCAGTTATTCCAAATGCACATTGTACTTCGGCACATTTGTAATTTTCTACAGTGAACAAGAAATAGGTATTTACGAAAATTTCCATGATAAAAAAAGATAGTATGCAAATGTAGCAGAACAGCTGCAACAAATTGCAGCAGGACACAGTGCAGATTATCTTTTACTTCTGTTCTTTTTCTTTTGAGTTCTATGTTAAATCTTGAACTCAGATGAGGAAGGATCTAGTAAGCCAGAAAAAAGAAACTACAATGCTAAGAGTTATATTCCACTGAGAAATTTCTAGAAAACAGAGCTCTGTAAAGCATGAGCTCTGCACTGCAACCTGATTTTGTTCTTTTAACACAAGCTTTCTCCTGGAAATGTTGGCATACCTGGATGGAGCTGAATTGCAGCGTGCATGGTTTGCCCTAAGGCTAAATGCTTACACATACTTGTGAGAGACAAAGACTCATAAATTTAACTAATTTCGTTTAGAAAAGTCTTGCAAATAGACCTGCACTGATTTTCAGCGAACATTTAATGAAAATTCCAAACTGTTTGCCTTTGTGTGTATTCTCAGAAGACTTATAACCAGGAGCTTTAAGGCCCCTTTGATGCTCGTTGGTGGAAGAGATTGCAAGAGGTCCAAAAATGCTCTGTCAGGTGGGTAAAATATACCTCAGTATTGATTTATAAAATTGTAAAAGCTCCACAGGGGAAAATAGTGTGAGTTTACCGAAGTTCCACATGGATTAACCTAATGAACCTGAAGTAGTAAATATCAGACTTCTTTTTAATTCATTTTAGATTTTAGGGAGTAAAGTTCTAGGTGGCTTTGAATTATTGATTTATATTTTCATAGGCCTTTAGAAGAGTTTTCCAAGCAGTGAAAAATCTCAGACAACACAGCACAGGAATCTTAGGTATTCATGTAAGCAAAACTCTTAAAATCTTCAGTAAGCTTGGAATGAAATAGATGTAAGGAAAACTGAAATAACTAGAAACACAAAAGCAGAGAAGGGAGATTTTCTACCTTGAACTCTCATTTTCAGTACGTGAAATACAATTTTCTTTTTAACTTCCATAATTCATAACTGTACTGAGGACACAGTTCATCCCTCTTATGTTTCAGAAGTGTTTGGTGATGGTGCTACAGTTATAGTGAAGTCTTGCTGGTATTCAGCAAAGCTAAGGGAAACACAGTGAGAGGAAAATCCCATCTCCCAGTTGTGTAAAAGTAAATAAAGGTAGAGCCAGTTCACAATTTCAATTGAGAATCAAAATTTGTCTGGTCCTTTATATTGCATGTGTAACTTTTCTAATCAAAGTTAGTCACTGTGATGATGCAAAATGAAATAAGTAGAATCATTCCAAGTTTTTTGACATAAGAATGTGGGAAATGGCTCTTGAATAGGTTGACTTACAACTATAAATTGCTTTAAGTAGTGTTCTCTCTGCATGGTTCAAGCAATAGAATCCTTCTCCAGAAATCCAGGAAAATTTTGCTTTGAGATGTTCTATCATCAAAGAAGATGTGGGTCAAAAGCATAAACCATAAAATAATTTGGATTTCCGTTTCCAAAATCAGCAGTTTTCTGTGCTGTAGTTGTGAATAAGCAGAAGTTGAGAACAAGGCATTTCAATTGTAAGTCTTTGGTATTGTTTCCAGTAGAAGCATTGTGATTGAATTTCCATGTTTAGAAATTCCTCGATCACTACTGATGTCTTCCAGTGGCCTCTGATCTGGAAGTGCATTTAGCAGTCTTGCTAAATTCCACTCAATTTTGGGGTTTATTTTGACATAATTTTGTCATGGCTTAGGTTTTGCTGATATTCCTTTTTACTATTAACCACAAAAAAGGAAAAAATAGGAGTGTTTTGTGGTGGTTTTCTAGTAAAAGAAAGAGAAAAACAAAGAAAAATTCAGTGACTGGCTCTGACTCAAAATTCTATGGGAAAAAATAGCACCATATATAAAATATTTAAATGTTTTACATCTGGAGTGAATTTCTTGCTCTGAGTCAATGGTGAAGACAATATGGATGTTTTCACATGGCCCAGAATTTAACATTTTGTTTTTATTTTTCAACAAAGCCATTTATATGAATTAATTTCAGTCTTGTCCTGACTTTCAGCTATGGGATACTTTGAACTGAGTTCCACAGCATAAGGAAAAAAAACAATATTTAATAAAATATTAGTAGTAAAAACTTTAAACCATAACCTGTATTCCTATTGAGAGCTTTTTAATGGCAAACACTGAGAGTGGTGAGGCCCTGGCACAGGTTGCCCAGAGAAGATGAGGATGCTCCATCCCTGAAAGTGCTCAAGGCCAGGTTGGATGGGGCCCTGAGCAACCTGGGATAGGGGAAAGTCCATGGCAGGGGGCTTGGAACTGGGTGATCTTCAAGGTCCCCTTCAACCCAACCCATCCTATGATTCTCTGAAACACAACTGCAGTCTATTGATCAAGGCTGACAAGGCAGCAGAGCACAGATCATATGAGTGTCCATTTGTTCCTGTATTCTGACATTCTGAACATAATATACATTTTTGGATATAAGTTATGGCTCCTGATGTGGAAAAAAAAGTCTCCACTGCCTTTATTTGTAGAATCAGGGAGAAATGTTAATGGCATAATTTAGTTGGGGTGTAATTTCTTGGATTTTAGAATCCATTCTATGAGATACATGGAGGTATCATTAAAACCATAAGAATCCCAGTAAGAAAAGCAACAAAACACAAATGAAAACCAATGTAAAAAGCTATCCACAAGTAAATGATAGAAATACTAAATAGAATTATTCTTCTGTCACATAAAATATTCAGTAAATAACATAATCATTCACACCTTACAACATATAATCTGAAATGAGGTAATGGTTACAGATGACCCTTCGTTATTGTAGTTCTTGCTTGCTTATTCCAAGTAACAAACATAACAAGAAGAAACCACCTCAAGTTGCACTGGGGAGGTTTAGATTGGGTATTAGGAATGATTTCTGCATGAAAGGGTTGTCAAAAGCTACAAAATTTGCTTAGGGATTTTTTATGTCCATAAAGGAATAAAACAGGCCTACATATAGGCTACTTAATTAGAACATTATCCTCCCAGTGGGTTAATTAGAATATAAGCTGGGGAAACAGAATAATGGAATATTTCCAAAGGGAGAAATGTCAATGCATTCTCTTTTAAAGTTGCATTGCCAAGTGGGGAAAGGAGAATAAACTCTTCTGTGAGCATACATGACAAGATTGGGTTTGTATTTAACTTGTGTACTTGTTTTTGTTTACCACAATTGAAATTAATTAGTTTCCTTCTGCTGTATCTGACCTGAATTCCTCTTCCTCTGAGATCAGAGAACAGCTTTATTTGTTTATTCCTGTAGTCTGTTTATCTTAAAGGGACTGTGGCCTAAAACATTCACTTGTTTCTGTTTGAATTAGGCAGAAGGAAAAAAAAACTGTAAATGGTGTGCTGATTTCAATAATCAATATGGTTCTCCAAGGCTCCACTCCCTGGTTTTGTAACCATAAGAGATGGCAATCTTTATATCTTCATTTTCTCTCTGGAATGTCCCTTCCATTACTGTCCTCATGGTATTTTTTTCCATGTTATAGGGATTCAATATCCCTAAATATAAAACACCTTCTTACACATTATAATAACTCAGTTTAATTAAACAGTTCTACTGGAAATCCATTCCAGTATGAGTAGGAAGTCACATTAGCTCACAGGTTGCCTGTTTGCAGTGCATCTGTGATTCCTTCATTTTCCTAAGCAGCATACCCAGTTTTTTCATGAAAGGAAGAAATGTTTGGGAAAGAATGGTTAAAAATGGCCAGGTTAATTTTCAGAAGGCTGAAATAAGCATCAAACCCTAATTCAGGTGACATTAATTTAGTGACAGCCGTTATCCCTCTGCTTTGGTGCTTCAGCTGGGCCTGCAGGTCATGAGTACTGAAGAGAGGCTACCTGAAGGTTTGCTCTAAGCAAGACTTGATCTAAACTGTAAGTCAAGATTACTTGACATATATATATACTGTCAATAGCATCACTGGATTATGAACCTTCCTTCCAAAGCCAGTTCCAGCCAAACTTTTTGACTCACAAAGACATGGGGTGGTGACATGTCTTATTGCCACATTGTCCTTGCAAAAGAGACTACCACTAGTCCTCATCTGAATTCTGTGCAAATACTGTCTTCATCTGCAAAAAATACATTTCCTGCATGATGTGTTGGGTAAATTCACTTCTGTTCTTGATGCTTCTTCAATCTAACAGATTTGTAAGTCATTTCTTCTAATGTCTTCTGTGGTAATCTGATGATCTCAGTGTTATTTGTAAATCTAGTTTTTGAAAATGTTGACTCTCTCATCCTCACTTACCACGTAACCCCTGTCTGGCAGCAGCTTACATTTTCTGGAGGACTGCTATGGATTTCCTTCTAAAGGAGCTGAAGTGGAAACACACTGTAATCACTAAATGCAGATGTTTATGCTCACTCCAATTTACTGGTGAAACTGCACTGCTGCCAACAGGTAATAGCAGGCTGCTCCTGTAACCATTTGCTGTCAAAAGTTCTGCTCTTTGCTTCCCTCTCTGAAGTGGCTGCTGACTCAGGTGCCTCTGAATAGCTGCTGACTTCTGCCATCCAATTTTATTTCCTCCTTTACTTGCTTTTGTGAGCCTCAGCTTGAGAAATACTACATGAAAGCTTTAACAAGGACTATAGCTACAGCATGTGCCTCAACACAGCACTGTCCTCTTGAGATTAAAGTGAAAATGAAAAGCATCAAAAATTGTGAAGCATAAAAGAAAAATAGAGAAAGCGTGTGCGTGCGAACAGAATAGACAAATGTCAAAAGGAAGAGAAAGAGCATCCCTCCTAGGAAATCTATCTGAATCTGCAGAAAGGAGAAAATGAAATAGCAATAATACTGTGCTTTCCTGTTCAGCTGTTTATTCAGATGAAAAGAATGATATCTACATCATTCAGGGATCAAATGACAAGAGACAAAAGTTATGAATTAGGAAGCCAGAAGTCAACTTTAAAATTGATTTTTAAAAGATTAAAGGCTTGTAAAAACCTGACAATTCAATACAAGTAGAATCTACATAATTTTTGAAAAAATTAAAGGATAGCTGTGAGAAGGAGAAATATTCTTAGTATACAGTTTTAAAAGTTACTTTGTATTTTCTATTTAACATAAACCTGGGCCACATAGTCCTTTTTTAGGAATGTCTTACTCATGAAAAAGACCATTGAGAATAATGTACAATAAGTAGCTAGCATTGTCTATTTCTTAAAGGAGAAACAAAGTCTCTGTATGGAAATGTGACCTTTCCATAAAACTTTCCTTTCAAAACTTTGAAACTATACTTCAAACAAAAGGCTCTAAAGGGATAAAATAACAATAATAATTAAAATAATAAAGCAAGAGGAAATTGACTGATAACCAGGTATAAAGAATCTTAAAAACCAAAAAATGACAGTAAATTGAGCTGAAGAGTTTTCCTCCAAAATGTGTTTGCAGAAAGTCAGAATTAATCAAGTTATCATCAGCTAAGGTGATGCTTAATATTATAGATATTCTGAAATAAAAATCACAATTTTTAATATGCTTTTCTTTAATAAAAAGAATGTGTTTTCTAACTCTTTATAATTGAACATTGCCTTCTTTGGTATCATTCATTTTACTGGCCCATGAGCAGAAAAGTGAACAGCTTTTCTTGAGAAAGAATTTTTGTTTGCTTCTTATATTTTCAATTAACTCACCATTCAGTACAATATTTCTGTTGTCTGCAACATTTGTTTTATCCCTTCAGCATTATTATTGCAGGGATGATACTCTTAAGGATTCAGTTTTTGAGTAAAGTTTGTAATTAATTAGAATAACAATTTTACTTTGTCCAACATGCAAACTGTTGCACTAATTATGTTTAAATCTCCTTGCAAAATTTGGTTTTTCATGGTGTGCGGATTTATGTAGTACTTAGGAACCCTGGTCAGGGAAAAATGATAAGGTTATAATCTAAGTTAACATTACCTACCAGAACTACATATAAAGGTCTTTTGCATTTCTATCCAAGATTCTTGAAAGAGGTCAAAGTTTTTATTACATTTGTAAATATTTACTTATTTAAAATCCCAATAAACCTGCCAAATCATGGTGCCAAAAGGGGAGTTAACAAGGCATTCCATAACTAAGGCTATATTTAATTTAAAAATGTAGAGGATGAAACTCTGACCTGGAATGTTAGTGATTTTCAACCAATTTCTAAAATGTCAGATGAAATTTAATGTTTCTGATCAAATATTGGTGATGAGATAATTTAAAAATATTTACCTTCTGTATAAAGCTTTCCAAAATTTCTGCCTTTTTATCAGTGCACCCCTATCTTGTGCAAATTAGAACCAAGAGAAAGCCTATGGTTGTGTGGATTGATTCGTGGCAAAATTGTGGGGGAAACAGAAAAGGATATCTCTCAAAAAATTCATGTACTCCTTTCTTTTATGCAGGCAGGTCAGATTCTTTTAAAAGCAGAAGAATTGCTTTTGGGGAAGGAGTCATCTAGATGGATATAATTATGGGTTAGGAAAAAATGTCCTTTTTGAGCAATGGACAATTGATTTTTATGCACAATGGCAAGGATGTAATAGTTTTGCAGAAGATATCTACAGAATACTCAAAAGAGGAAAGGATTCTGGAAATTAGAAGTCTAGTTGAGGAAACAATGGCTATTTTGATTTCAATTGAAACCAGTATGTCTCAATAAATTATTGGAGTGATTTGAAGGTATTTTCACTATAGTCACCAAACAATGCATTCTATGACACAAATAGTACATAGACTTTTCTTCCAGCATTTGAGAGAGTTTCAAATTTCAAGCTAATATTCTGCAGACTTCTGGAAAACACTTCTGGGATTTCTGTTATACAGACAGTAGCTGATAACCAAATGAGTCTTTCCAGCCTTTTGGTTAATAATAAATAGTCAGGGAACACAGCACAGGACAGAGAGTTTCTTCTAAGAAATAAAAGTAAGAGAGGTAATTTTGTCCCTTTGCTAGAAATTATGTTTTTTTTATTGAGATTCAGGATAGGAAAACCTGTTATGAAAAAACCCTCATAAAGTTATAAGGTAATGAGAACTTTAGGGTGAGGCAGTGTATTCAATTGAAATTATTTCTGTGTATTGCAAACAGCCCCTAAGGATTGCAGTGCATCTTTCACCCCTTTCCTGGAATCAAAGCAGGCACAAATGAGAAAAGTGTGAAAACAAAGCCAAGGGAACTCCAGGATTGAGAAGGAATGGATCCAGCTGGCAGCATCACACTCCTTCCAGAGAGATCTGGGGACCCTGGTGCTCACCCCAACATTCCCAAATCTTTGCTTGGGGATGGCTAAAACTGTCCAAAATCAGAGCCAGAAGGGATTCAGAAGGGTGAGGGTAGAACGAGAAGACAAGAGGATAGGTATTCATAAGTTTATTGCATAAAAAAATTAAGGATATTATCATTGACATCAGTCTGCATTGATCTGGAATATAAATGTTGGAATTAATATAACTGGATATGAAAATCCTTATTTGAATATATCTTGAAGTATTACCCTAAGAAAGTCTTGGTGAATATAAATTTATACAAATATATACATATACACATATATACAAACATATACATATTTTAATATTTACATTTATGAGATTTATCTTTATATAAAATTCAGCTATTTTTCTCCTCTATCTGTACAAGATATGAGCATGACTTACACAATTATAAGCTAGGAAAGAAAATATTTATTATGTAAATACTTTCAATTACCACATTGTTTGCTACGATTATAGAAAACAATAGAATTTTCACATTTGTATTAGAAGTATATATTAGAAAGAGAAAACATTATCAAAATCTTCTAATATGCCCTCTTCACAACATGATACAAAAACTCTGAGGAAGCTGTTGCTAAATTGTAATATCTGTACATAGATTGGTTTGGCAGAGTTCCTTGGGAAGAAGGGGGAAGATAGATGTTTTGGTGGGGAAAAAGAAACCTGCTGATTTCCTGAGTAATTAGAATGTGAATGTGACAGTCCTCACGAAGCAGCATCTGTCACCAAGGCAATCTGATATTAAGTGGAAAAAATGAAGCAGTAAGCAGTTCCTGATCAGTGTTCAGCCAGCTTAGCAGGAAAGGGGACCAGGAATATTTCTGGGGGAGTGCTTTGTAGCTCAGTCATGTTCATGTTTTCCCTTATGGCACCACATTAGAATTTCTAAGAGGCATTGTCCCTGGGCTGGAAGGTTACACAGGTCCTCATTAACATCAGTTTTTTGGGATTTAGACCATTTGCACTTCAGCAAAGCCATCCCTGCTGAATAAAATTACTCCCCTTCCAGAAGGACATAATAGGCAAAGCAATAATTATTAATAATATATAATATTAACACTGCAAAATACTTATAAGATTACAGATTTATTAACATAGCTAACATGTTTTCACAAATTCCAGTAATAACAAATTACAAAATACTTAAGGGGAAAACACTCCAAAACCATGATGTGTATTTATATATGTGTAATTGTATTGAAGGACTGGAAGGAGCAAGAGGACAAGGGCCAGATGAGAGGAAAAAGTGGAAATAGTTGGGAAAGCTGGTAGAAGAGCTTTAGATTCCTTCACTTTCCTTCACCTTCCTCCTCTGTTATCCTCTTCTGTTTGAGAATAGGATTCAAATGGATGCAAACATGTCCCTTATCAGAAATTCTTCTACAACATTCAGGGGGCTTTGCAGCACTGTGATAGGCAAGGTATTTACCTCACCATGTCCTCCAAACAAATAAAAGTCAATTCTATTTCCTCAGGGATACAATCTGAACGAGAGGATCAGGAATGAGAATTATTTATCTTTTGTATATAATGATTCCCCAGAAAATACACTGAATGACTCAGGGAACTATAAATACTAATAACATTATTGATACAATCACCTATGAATAGTCAATGAGCCCACAGCTCTCAGGACACAATGAGTAAAGTTTACAAAATCTCTTTTCTTGCAAATAGGATTTCCATTGCAATTTATAGCACATAAACTGATGCTTAGAGATCTGTTTTGCAGTCCCTGTACAAGTTTTTCCAATACTCAGCTATGTAGTCTTTAAATATATATGTATGGTTTTTCTCACATAATTTAGTTTTACTTCATCACACCCATTTGTGCAAAACCTCTCTTGACTAATACCTAACAATAGTAATTAACATTAATTGTGGTAAAATAATATGGTGCATAAATAATAATCTATTATAGCCAGTTCTGCTCTTTGAATTTTCAGAAGGAATTAAATAAGAATTCTTATAGCATAATTACTTGTATTTGTACTGTGTTAAATTTCATAGGTATGTATCAAAAGCCTATCCTGAAAAAGAGACAAAGTGGTATGGTTCTCTAATATAAAATAGAATACAAGGGGGATTTTTGTGTTTTTAGTGGGAATTTTTTTATATAAAATATAGTTTCTGCATATTTCCACTCATGGCAAATTTCTATTAACCCACTGAGTCTTTAATGTCACACTCATTAGCTTATCTCAAACTTTCTCCAGTACAATATTTCAATATTTCTTTATCCCATATACTACTGCAATATTAAATGGAGATCACGTATGTGTTATTAATTAAAAAAAAAAAAAAAATCTCCAAAAAATTCCTTTTTTCAGTCTTCTCTGGGGAAGTCAGTTCTACAGGAGACAACTGGCAGAGCAGAGGATTGGTGCAGAACCTGCAAGCCTCACATTGTCCATCTATCTGTGTACATGCACAACTTTTGTATATTTTTTATTTTCTTCTGCACAAGAGCTCTAATTCATATCTTAAAACTGTGCAGTGTTGGCTGATAACTTTGCAGTCTTGTGGGACTTTGCTACAAGGAATTTATATTTCTGACTTATCATAGGTGTCTGAAAAAGGATTTGAGCTTTCCATAAAAATTGTTCCTCCAAGGAGCAATTAAATGTTGGAAATCCAAAAATATGAGCATGCACCAAAAATATTTATTATTAGGGAACTTTGTTCTTATTCAGAAGAATCACCAGCCGTGCCAAATGCCAATTATTCAGGTTAAATCACATTCCAAATGAATGGGACTTTTTTAGTTTGAAAATGTTTGTACAGTCCAAAACTGTGTATGTTAAGATCTTCCAAGCACCTAGTTAAAGGCACATATTTAATGAGATTTTTTTAGCAGAAAAGCTAACTACTGGGAGATGGAGTTAAAAGTTTTAAAAGATGCAGCTTTCAAAGTAAAATGATCAAAATGTGCTTCATGGAAAGTAAAAGCAAATCCAAAAGGGCACATCATTAAAGTTGCATGATTTAAATTAGTTGTGTCACCAAGCTAAACTCATTCTTGTGTCAAAGCTACATGAGGATCATTTTTTGTTGTGTTTTAGTTTCATATGTATTTAAAGTAGCAAAACATTATTATCATTCCCTGCATAAAATACTTCTTGTAAATAAATCATCTGTGTGTTTTACTGCATTGTAACTTATCTGATTCCTTAAATTTAATTAGAATTAATGGACTCAAGGAAAAAGAAAGACAGAACTGACCTACACTGAAATATTCAGAAAAAACACATGTTTTAATATGTAAATTTGCAAAACTCCTGTGAATACAGTGATACACAGGTTTAAATGGAGAGGCACCATTCACATATTCAGACCTATTTAAGAGGCGATGTTGAAGGCTCTTAAAGGAAATAGTAAAAATTGGTGGCAATTTTGGCATAAGTCTCAAATTTGTCATGAGAGTTGGTGGTAGCAGAGGAATCAAGAGCTGCTTTTGTCTCTGAATGTCACCTGCTGCTGTGGCACAGGAGGAGGGATGAGCCAAGGAAGTCCCTGGTGCACCTGGAGAGAGAAGGATGATCCAAAAATGCACAGGGCAGCACAAACCACTGCAGGTCTAGTGTGTGAGCAGCTGGGCTCACTAGGAGTTCACACCATGAAATATCAACAAAATTGGAATAAATTCTAGTTGTTTTCACCTCAGAGAGGAAGGTTTTACCCTAAATTCTCTGGGCATCAGAAGTGGAAATGGATAGGACAAAATTTGAGCTGCTGTTTCCTCAGAAGACCCTAACCTGTTTTTCACCCAGCAGAAGATTCCATCTTCAGTTCTGTTCAGTTCTGAAAACCTTCATTTAAAATGCCACTGGACTCTGCCATCAATTTATAAATTGTAATAGTTTTTCTCTGGCTGCCTCTCATTCGGGATAGAAAAACTCTTTGAATAACTTATGCATTCATGCTCAGAAAAACTTTCTCTGAGAAGTACTATTAGTTACACCTGGCATCTTCTTTTACACCTCTTTTTAAATGCTTGTTATGAAGGTAGAATATTCTGAAATTACCCACAAAGAAAATATTTCATGAGGGTTAAATAAAACAAGACTGATAATTATCTTTAGGTCTATAGACATATTTTATCCCAAGACAATAAAACTTTTTAAACAATTATTTCCTGTTAAAAAACCAAAACCAAAACAAACCAAAAAAACCCAAAAATTAAAACCAAAAGCCAAAATCAAAAAACAAAACCAAAACAAAAAAAAAAAAAATCCTACTTCTACAGTACCGTGTTCTTACCAGAAATGCTGACACAATTAACTGTGCTTGGGATATCAAATATGAGCATTGTTTTTATTGACTGTTTTGGCAACTGAAGTGCTGAGAACTGCCAAATGTCTTTCAGCCTCAGCCCAGATATATTTGAACACTTTTTTTCCTCTCCATCAAGAGATTTCAGCAATAATTTTTAGTAGAGTACTGTTGAAATCAAAAATATTTTGAACATGCTAGTAATGCAAAATTCTTAGCAGAACCATGGTTTACAAGAGAAATAATGGAATGTTGAACCAATTCACACGCCCAGAGAGCTGTAAATACATCAGTTTTCCACAAAAAAAAAAATGAAAAGAAATAAAATCTGATTTTCTATAAGATTCAGTTTTCATGCAAAAAGATTTTACAAGTGCCAACACCTGTATTATCTTTTTGAGCTGCAGTAAGTGGGTGTGTCACACAAATACAGACAGGTATAAATTTTCATTTTTACATTTGAGAAAGAGAATGCTATCTTTTTTGTTTCTATTTGGCTTTATAGTTCCTAATTCTGAGAGTTTCTGCTTGAGAAGATTATCTTGTCTGATTTCTCACAGAAGTCTAACTGAATCAGGGGTGATGCTTATTTCCCCTGATCTAGGTTTTAGTTTAAAAAATGAGAATTTTTACAAATAACTTCATAAAGAAAATAAACAGTATCAGAACACAGCACTAAACAGAACCCAGAACAGCAACACTGGTTACAATGATATCTCTGTCTCATGCTGTCTGGAGGGCTACCAAAATCTGACATTACAAAGAAATTTTACTTTTTAATAATCCTGCATAGTCAAAGGGAAAACATATAATGTTTTCATAAAATATACATCCTAGTAAGGAATTACATTATTGAATTAAATACCACATATCTGTTGTGTCACCTAAGATACCAAACTTGCTAATATTCTTAAAACTTTCTATATTATATTATGAATTAGAATATCAAGATTCTCCAAAAGTTTTTCATCCCCTATTTCTGAGTTTTCATCTTTTTTTTCCCTTTTTTCCTTTATTTTTTTCCCTGAAACTCAGGTTTGTTTAAGGAATGAGACATAACTCTGAATATTGTACTAATTCAAATATAATTTCTACTCAGTGTATTTGACTTTTATTCCACTCTTACTCTTTCAATAAAAATTGAAGAAGATCTATAAACTGCTGTTTTCAATCAAGTATTTCATCAAATGAGATATCAATACATGGGGACATCTACATCCACTGTTTCTCAGCTCAGTTTCTATGCCACTGCCTTTTTATTCTTTGAGGAAATTGCTATCTAAGGAATAAATCAAGAAGCTATTTAAAAACATAGCATATTTCTATAACATCTGGGCACAAAATGCTGTCAAAACCTCATAAATGAATGAATTAACCAGTTAGACATTTAAATGATCGCAAGAAAAAAAAAAGTAAGCCAAAATCAAACAAAATCAAGAAAAAATTAAAAGGCAAGTATTATCCTTTAAGTGCAAACTTCCAAAAAGACAAAATTTTAATTCACCTCTCAGAAGGGAAATGGAAGAAAATCCATTTCTCTTTTGAGTCTTCTGTAACTTAGTCTTAAGATTTAAGGAGTTAGCAAATATATCCCAGAATTTTTTTTTGTAAGAGAAGATAAGAAAATATGCTGTCTCCAATGTGACTTGAATTAAACCTCTCTGTTCTATGTAATGTTCTCTGACGTTTAACAAGATTAAACATCTTTTATAATATTAATATATCACCAGTATGAGCTGCTGGATCTGAGCAGCAAAGATAAAAATAGCCTGATTCTGAGCAGCCATCAAGATTTCACAGGAATGAGACTTATTGCCTTCATGTCAGTGTGCTTTATGAAAGCTGTGTTCGTTAATTTGTACTTAAAGCATTTAAAATAAATAAATTGTGGAATCTTTTGCAAAGTGTAATATGTTGGGAATTGAATCTCTCCAGCAGCACTGTGAGCTGCTGTCCAGATGCTGACATGAGTCTCTACTGAAAGTCTT
This sequence comes from Ammodramus savannarum pratensis, assembly GCA_020466415.1. Lineage (NCBI taxonomy): Eukaryota > Metazoa > Chordata > Aves > Passeriformes > Passerellidae > Ammodramus > Ammodramus savannarum. The sequence goes on along the minus strand of JAHXMQ010012338.1, from coordinate 6,412,180 downwards.
TGCAACTGCACAAAAATACCCACATGATGTGAGATTACCCAAACCGTTTGCCAAATTTTTATAGTCCAGATTGAGTTTGGTTGCACATAATCCCTCTAGCATCTGCATGACCATTGGTATTATCTTAAACCTTTTACCTATCTTAACTACATGGGAAAAAAATTGTCTTTCATGACCTTTTCTTCATTTGTGAGAACAGTTTGCTTAGACTTTTGAAAATTACCTATGTTCAATTTGATCAGTTTCTTCACCCACAGCAGTATTTATCTTCAGCAAGTCCCTTTCATAGCCAGATTCTTTGTCCAGAACGCCAATCCAGCCCAAATGAATCCGTCAGAAGGTACAGGTAGTGACTGCTGGTTGGTCTAGGCACAGCAGCAACCCAATGAAGGAATATCCTGGACTGCTCAAAGTTCTCATCTGGAGAATTCCTTCCAGAGCTTGTCAGGTCACTGGGATTCACCTCATCTGACAATCATTTGTTGTCTCAAATCAGCCCCTTGTCTCACCCATGACAGCCTCAGTGGGGACTGCCTTGACCTCCCAGGAAATTATTTAATTATCATTGCCATGGGCATGAAAACAGGCACAGATGAATCAGATGTATTCAACTGCACCAAAATTATAACTTAGGACAAACTTGAATGCCATACTTCAGCCTTAAATTTTGTAGATTTTACCATCAAAATTTTGTGTAAAAGAGCAGGGAAAGCTACTTGTAACTATTCTTCAGCCTGGAGGAGATTGAGGGGAGAACTCATGGTGTTCTTCAACACCTTCATGAGGAGAAGCGGAAGGACAGGCACTGATCTCTTCACAGTGACAGAACTTTTGGGAATGGCCAGAAGCTGAGTCAGGTGAGGTTGAAGTTGGATATTAGGGAAAGGTTCTTCACCCAGAGGGTGGTTGTGCACTGGACCAGTCTCTCCAAGGACATTGTCATATCACCAAGCCTGACAAAGCTCAAGAACCATTTGGACAAAGCCACGTGGTGGAGTTGTTGGGTGTCCTCTTCCGGGCCAAGAGTTGGACTTGATGATCCTTGCAATTCAGCATATTCTATTCTATTCTATTCTATTCTATTCTATGAACATTGAACATTTTTGGGTTTGCTGTAAACAGAGATATTCATTCATAGTCTACCTTTCTTGGACACCAGAGAGGCTCACCCAGACAATTTCTTTAGTTTTAAGTAGCAATACCATCACTTGAATATTATACAAAATCAAAGAAAGAATCTTAAATTACCTGGATGGGAGGATAACTTACTTTTCTTCTTACTCATGTTAATGATAATTCCTGTGAGTGATGTCAAATTCCTATAAATGTTATCATTATTGCCCTCTCATTCATTATGGAAAGAATACTCTGCTTTAAAGCTCAGGAAGATCTCAGTGATTTTAAAGATATAAATGATTAAAGAAATATCCAGACCAGTATAAGTCAGGTATACCATTATCTACGATTTCTAAGATAATTTCTAACTTTATAACATGAGAGTTTCATTTGTTTGAGGGTGCTGTAAGGATGCCTCAAGGGGTCCTGCTGATTCAAAAAGTGCAATGATCATCATGAAAGAATTGTAAACTACTACCTCTAAATTATTTTATCAGGATAAACTGTGGTATACACCAGTCCAATGAGTAATTGAAGGGTAGGGAGAAGAAGAAAAGAATAAGAAAGCCAATGAACATAAATAATAATAATAGAAGATACTAAATACGAATGCATTTATACATATATAAAATATTTTACATTAATTAATGAAAGGTTAAAGTGGGAAACTCCTAAAATGATTGTTCTCCATTATCCAGAATCACCTAAATATCTTTGCCTTTCTGTATTCAACCCTATGGTTTACTATGAATCATGAATAGTCAGCAGATTGCTTTTCTTTTTTTTTTTCTGATCTCCTCCAAGTCTTATCTGTTCAATCGAATGGGCAGCAGTCATTTTTTCATTTTAAAAAAAGTATATGTATATAATTGTTTAATCAACAAATTTGTGCAATATGCAAAAATTTTTTTTGGCTTCTTTTGTTTCATTTGTAAAATGAGTGATGAGCTTCACAGAGGAGTCACAGCACTTTCTAGGCAAAACCACATGTGATAGGATAATGAGGAAAAATTAGCATTAAGGTAGATTTACATAAGCAATGTGATGGTTAAGAGAATCTGATATTAAAGCTGGACAGAAATTAGGTGCCACCCCATGTTGGTAAGCTGAATTCTTTAATACCCTCCTTCTACCATGTCAATTCCACCATTTTTACAGCGTTGATCCAAACAGACCCAAACTCACTTGAGCTTTTGAAGACTTCTCCCTTTTAGAGGCCTGATTTTCCACTAGGGGAAGGACTAGGATCTTTGCAAAGGGAGTTTCTCATAGACCCTCTACTTGAAAATATCCTTAATAAAAGGGAAAGGCCAGGCCATGTCTTCTGAAGGCTCACTGAAAAATCCATCTTTGGTAGAACATGTTGAAGTACATTTTTCTGCTACAAGATCATCCTGACTACCTCACGAGTAAGGCAGGACAACAGAAGCTCTAATTGGTTTTCAGATTAAAACTCAGTGAATATATATAACATTCTATTGTTTAAGATTCTTCTTATCTAAAGGTTGCAGCCAAAGTGAAACAGTGAATGCTTCTTAATATGTGATATATCTTGGCATGTAACACAATTGACTTCCCTATCTTGTGAACCCCTTGAGGTTACCTTAGAATTAAAGCAAATATTCATAATGTGTTTTTTTTTATTAAAATACACATTCTATGCTTAAGATTTGAAGGTAAAGAGGGCGAATGTAAAAAGTTATGTTAGAAAAAAGGCTGGAATGATATTGTGATATCTGCCAGCGACAAAATGTGTGAACTTCAATTATTCTCAGTGCTCATCTTTAAAAAAGGCATAACAATAAAAGTTTTATTAAATTTTTAAAGGTTGAAGCTGAACAAAATGTTTGTACAAGTGTTGTGGTAAACATATTAAAAGTACCTAAATAACAACAGTAATGATAACATCATCACCCCCTCCCCATTGTTGTAGAAAATGTTACTTTAACAGTACCTAACAAGAACTGTGTTCTTTCATCGCCCTTACTTGCTGTGTTTTGATTTCTAAAGGAAAAAAGAAATAACAAAACACACAACCTTTCTCTGGTTACAACACTTCTGCAACATTTTATTTATTTTTTTTATTACAACAAGTTTTTCAAATTTGGATGTAAATCCTGTCTTACACTACTGTAGAGACATTTTCTGGAAAATATATTGGCTTTTTTAATAGCTGATTTTTCTTTTGAAATGCAAACGATTTCTTCCCATTATTATGATTTTCTCAACATAAGATATGCTTTAATCACTTCAATTCAGTCAAATTTGAAACACATTATTTCTCCTGCTGGTGCTTTTCAGGGAACTTTTAATAGATCAGTAGTTCAACAGGTGTTCTTTCAGACCCAAGATATTTCTTCCATGTCTCACTGCTTCAATAAGAAGTTAGAGCTTTGATAATTGCCCCTCATGTCAGACCAGTCTTTTATTTAATATTCTATGCAGGCATGTTTTTTTCTTCCAGAACGCTTGTAAGCAACAGGAAACATTTTAATGATGCATTTATAAAAAAACATGTACTTGATTTGCAGGAATGCCAGGAATTTGTAACTGATTTTAAAGAAAAGTATAATATGCCTTCTGTAATACAAATAAAATTTTGATAGTCTTTTGGAGTTGGATTTTTTCCCCAAATGTCATGATACACAAAATTTTCCATTTTATATTTCTTTCTGAAGTATTAAAAGTATTAATATACATAAAAAGTATTAAATAAGTCAGTGACAGATTTAAGACAATATTTTATATATCTAAAGAAATATAGAGGCACATCACTGGACTCAGAACTGTTCATGAGGATTAAGCAGCTACTGTTTCATAAAGACCTCTGGATTTAGGTACCTAGGTGTATTGTGTTGGGGTTTTTTCCTGTAGGTTTAATTGGGCAACTACTAACTTTGGTTCCAGAGAATTTTTCTCTTTTAAGAGTTTTATAGAAAAGTGTTATCACTGTGTAGTAGTATTCAAAAAGCAGTGTTAAAATGGAAAATGTAATGCTACTAGCTAAGTTTAAATATATGGCATATTATGGTTTTTAAATTGTGTTATTAATGAATATTGCACATTGTTCCTAAACTAAGGGAAGAGAAAACAACCTGAAAAAATGGCATTCAGCAGATGACTTTTCTTCTGATAGAGAGAAGGATAGGGGAGAGCAGCTTATTCAAAGGATCTTTTTGTCAATGACATTAAAAAAATTTGGGTCTTTGGTCTTATGTCTTGTGTCCATGTATTTTTCACACATGAAGAGTACTGTTTTGAAAGAGTAGATTTACTTTCCATGCAAATATTAAGTATATTAACTATGAGCATTATCTCAGACACTTGGAGGAAGATAAGAATTGGACTTTATGGTGTTCAGTGATGTTACAAAGCTTACTACTATAGGACAAAAAAAGGAAGCTCAAGGCCCTGCAAAAAGGCAATGGATGTGAGAATTATGTAAATATCATAACAGTTTATCTGAACAGCCACTTATTCCTCAAGAGCATAGAAAAACTGGAAAAACTATAAGAGGTTATCAGGTTGAGTAATATTCAAGTTCTACATACTGCTGACCATATTTATTTTGATTGTAGCCTTTTAGCTAGGCTCTCATTCTTCGTGAGCAAGGTGGGTTTATGATTCTGTGTGTTTAAACCTTCCGCCGCACCAGCAAGTGGCAACTGCAAGTGCACCACCGGAAGGAAAATACACAGAATACTAAGGACATCCTGGAAGATATGTATATGAAGTTCAAGCCTCAAGTCATAGATGTCAAAGGCCACTTTAACTGAAAGCTGCATAAAATAATTCCATTGTAATAGCCATATTTTTGTTTTAAATTCCCGATTACTCATAACTATTCCTGTACGCGTACGGACACATAGAGATAAAGGAAAAGGTTCCATAGATTCGTAGAATTGTAGAATGGCCTGCGTTTGAAGGGACCTCTAAGACCATCTTTTTCCAAGCCCTCTGCCATGGACAGGGACACCTTCCAGAAGAGCAGGTTGCCGAGTGAGTCATCCAGCCTGGCATTGAGCACTTCCAGGGATGGGCAGCCACACCTGCTCTGGGCAACCTGTGGCCCAGGCCTCACAGGAGCTTCACCACTCTTATAGCTAAGAATTTCTTCCAGTATCTCATCTAATACTACTCTCTTTCAATTGGTAGCCATTCCCCCTTGTCCTGTCACTCCAGGCCCTTGTATTAGTTTTTCTCCATCTTTCCTGTGGGCTCCCCTCACGTACCGGAAGGCCGCAATGAGGTCTCCCAAAGCCTTCTCTGTTCCAGCCTGAACAACCCCAGTTCTCTCAGCCTTTCCTCTGGCCTGGCTCCAGCAGGTCCCTGTCCTTGCTGTGCTGGGAGCCCAGAGCTGGATGCAGCCCTGCAGGTGGGGTCTCAGCAGAGGGGGCAGAGGGGCAGAATCCCCTCCCTGCCCTGCTGCCCACGGGGCTCTGGGTGAGCCCAGCACACGGGGGGCTCTGGGCTCCCAATGGCCAGGCCATGGCCAGCCTCTCACCCACCCAACTCCTAGTTTTGTTTGTCATTTTATTGCCATAACAACACCTGAATCACTGCCTTGTAATATTCTCACTCTTTAAAGCAATGTACCGCAGTGTGGAAGAATGTGATAAAATTCTATAGCTGCACGACTTCTTAAGGAAAATTTAGCTGAGTGTGAAACATTTACTGCTGGTAAATGCCTGTCACCCTTTAAACATTGCATTTTTAATACCTTATTTAATAGAGGAACACAGGATTTGTGTTCTCTACTTGAGTCACTCTCTTTCATGTTTAGAGAAAACAATATGTCCAAGGTTCATTTCATCTTGTGTGTAGGTAGAGAAAAATTACATGGATTTCTGGGCACATGTCAACACTGAGGACTTGATCAGCTTTGGGTAGAAGAAAAAAACTCAACAGCCTCCTTACCTACCCAATAAAGTGTTTCTTTACTGTTTTTCATCAAGGAAGGAACTGATACTATTCTTTTGCCATCATAACCTGAGATCTAATAGAAAGTACATATGATTTGGATTTGCTTAGGGATTTTTAGTGCATCCATAATTTATTCGCAAGGACCTTTCACTATATAATATCACAATTCTTAATTGAATTGGTAAAAAATATTAATTATTCTGTTTCTTTTACATTTAATCTATAAAATTTGAAATATGTCTGACACAATTATTTCTGCAAATATTAGAAAACAAGTAAAATTGTTTTAGCCAAATAGTAAAAAAACTGTAGGATAGTGCACTCTATGGGTGGAATTATATTTAAGACTAAAAGTTTATCCTCTTAAAAGAGCAACTGAAAGAGCAGAAATGTGAAATAAACTTAAATAAAACAATCTAGTTTAAAGTGAAATGTAAGGAAAAAAAAATGCTGAGAAACTTTTTTAAAGGGAAATTTTTGATGATTTTCAGAAAATGGTAAGAAAAATTAAGTATAAATATGGTAAAAAGATAAAATAATTAAAAATATATTTTTTATATCCAAAGAAAAGGGAAACTACTTAAAAATAATATTAAAGTGAGGAAGAGTAATTAGATAAGATCAAAGGGATTAGCTCAGAAGAGTTCTTGAGTATGTAAATAAGCAAACAGGAACCAGGAACTATTTAAAATAAATTATAGCTTTTATGGATACGTGGATTATAGACACAACTGTTATTTCTTAAAGATGCCTTAAAATAGTTGGATATTTTGCCCCAGTAAAGATGAAAATAATTTCTATATAAGTAGAATAATTACTACATTGTGAATACAGAATTTTCTCCCCATGAAATTTTGCCATGACAACTTTGGGTGCTTTATTGGTCTTATAAATTTCAAATATATCATTCCTGTTTATAGCACCTGTTGGAACGAATTGGTGCAGAAGAATTTCCCATAAAGAAATGATTCTCAACATAAATTCTAAAATAGCAATCAACCTAAAAATTGCAGGTACAAGGACATGTATTGTTAATGCAATTATTGTTTGTTTGTTTAGTTAAAAATGAGCTGAAAGCCACAGATGTTTATTCTGGTCTTTTAAGTTTATTACTGTGGTCTTATTAGCCCATGAAAAATTGATTTTGAGTTACTTCTTGCAATTACAAAACATTAAGTTCTTTTTTTTCCTGTCACCACAACCGGGCCTAAATTTTTGAAGAACTGAAATCTGAGTCAGATATGATTAAAATATATACAAGTGTAACAAAACCCAAAAAATCAATAGCATTATTTAATGCATACACATGCTTAAAAATTTTCATGTCAAGTTTTCCTATCTTCAGATACCTACTTTGCATGAGTTCCCATGGAGAATGATGCCCCTGCTATTCAGCACATTTCCAATTACAAAATATTGAAAATAAGGGAGCAGCAGATTGCACATTGTTGGAGTTAACAGGAGGTTTGACACTAAACACTCAGTGACAGAGACGTAGAAGCAACACAACACATTAAAATCCATCTAAGGAAATAATCCATCAAAAACTAGAGTACATTTTCAAAGCATTTGGATAAGTATGTTAGATGTCTCTAAATGAGGTATCTAAATATAATAAGTAATAGTTCCTTGTGGAACCAAAATAAAACACATAAATAGCAGCTGTAAAATAAAATTGTGTGTATACATATATATATATAATTAATACATATAAAAAGTTAATTTAAAAAAAGCTATCAAAGAACCAAAAGAAAACACTTTCAATAGATTTTTTGTTTTTCAATATAGCAAGAAAATAATTAATATAATTTACCTCTAAAATCATTAATCACCTCTGCCATGTTAACTTGTGGTGGAGTTTAAAATTAAGTCATCAGTGTAAATGTTAACATAGGTTTATCTTCATTTTAGACACAGTATTCTTTTGGACTCAACACAGAGTACTGAAATTTGCTTCTAATAGCTGAGTTGGTCCCTTAGAGTTAGATGTTTGAAATGCAGAACTAGTTCTTTCAGTGCTAGAAGACAGGTATAGACATTTTTATTCCAAAGATCATCTGTGACTATAAATGACAAGTAGACTGACTGAGACTGAAATAATTTGGAAAGGCTGTGCTGAGGTGTCAGCTGAATTAGTGTATATCTACAAAGAGATCAATAAGAAAGGTGATAATTTGATAATATTTGTCTCCTTTCCCTGCACTTGTTGATGCTTCTGTTCTTGTATCACAGTTTCCAGGCTCCTCTTAAACAATTACCTGCTCCTGAGAAAGTATCTACACTGTCATCTTCAATTAGGACTTATTGTTTCACTCAAGTTCAGACTACCTGATTCTACTTGATTCTGCAAATAATCCCCAATGAGATCCTTGCTATCAGTAATACCAATGTGCAAACCCTTAATTTCCATGGGTCTTCCTATACAAACTCTGTTCCATACAGGGCTAAATCAAGTAATGTAGGAGCCCATTTTCACCTTTTATCTTTTTTTTTTTCTTGGTCCAGATCTCAAAATTAATTCTATATTTTTCTTTTTTGATATAACATCTACCATAGTTGCCCAGAGTAGGAAATGTGCTGTGACTGAGAACAAAGATTTAAGGGAACACACTCTTAAATTTAAATGCTCTCTTATTTGAATCAACACTAGCAATGTAGCCACACACACTGAGAAATGTGTCCTTATTTGTCTGCTTCAATAATGCCATGATATTATAGATCTTTCAAAATCACTCTATTCCATTATCTCCCCCCTGATTTCCCTGATTTTTATTTCACTGCACTTAAGACTCCTCCTCACTTACTCATTGTGAGGCACCCATTCCATACCTGTCCATCCTTCTTCCCCTTGCCTGAGTCATCCCAGTTAGATTATGTTCAGGAAATAAAAATACAAGTAACATGCAAGATGTAATAACCAAATCAGAGGTTTCTGAGCAGGAAGAGGGAAAACACATATTTACACTTTTAATACTTTCCCAATACTCAGTATTTCAGGAGTCCCTTGAAACAAAATCACAAAGTACAAAATTTCTCTATGACTCCTATCAGGAAAAATGAAAATAAGTTTTTCAGCACCAAATGACTGCAAGAACAGATCATAGAATTTTTAAAATATCTTCTGTCATAGAACAGCTGTTTCTCTTCAGTAAATTATGGAATATTTGGAATTAATTAACAAAGCACACATAGACCTTGTTGACTATGGACATTAATACATTACTTCTAGCATTTCTTTTATAACATTTCTGAAAAGTCTATATAATCTTTTTACAGAAGTTCAGTCCAAATATTTATCAATTAAAAATGCTAATATTTTTTATTCTGAAAAATTATTTACAACCTCCTCTAAATAAAGAGAATTTTCTGGGTTTTATCTTTATCTTTTAAACTTTCCAGCTTTATTATCAGGAAATTGCCCATGATTTAATGCCAAGGTGTTCAAATTAACAGTTTGTGAGAATGTTATCCTTAAACTGAAAAATAAATTGAATTTGCATCAGAAATTATGTTCAGTCTACGTGTCAGTGCTGGTTTGTTTGTTTGTTTTTCATCAGTGAACAGATTGAACTCATTGCAGAAACAGCTAATCAAATCAATAAAACAAATCACTGACTAAGTCAGAAAATTTGCTGTTTAAAATACCATAGTTAAGTAACAGCTTCCAATCTGTGGAGATTAAAATTCCTTTTGTTCATTTGTTCATTTTTAAAGCACAGTTTCTAATCATCACAACAGGGCAGAAATATAACTTCTTTAGCATCTAAAGTCATTATTACTGGTAAGTACTAATTGGATGTTAAGCCAATGTTCATGACAGTGGAACTGCTACAGATTTAGAGAATATATGGGCACAATCATTTAAGAATTCAATGTGCTTAATTGTCTTAAAGTAGTAATTTATTTCTGCTTTTCAAATTTTCCTAATAGCATTGTAAATTAAAACAAATAACAAAACAAACAAACAAACAAAAAACCCAACATAAAAACAAAACACAAAAAAACACCAGAAAATCCCAAAACAACTCACCAACCAACAAACCAATCAAAATGAAATCCAGTAAGTATTTCATGGTCTTGGTTTAATTTGTACTGCAGTAGAGTTAAAACAATATCAGCTAAATAAACCTTGTTTAATGAAATATGATTTATAACAATGACCAGAAAAGAACTCTCAGAACTCTTGAAGGCAAACCAATAAAAATTAATAAAAATCATAAGATTCTGCTGTACAACCTTGTTTTCTGATACAAATACCTTTATGGTCAGTACAAGGAATCTAGATCCTCTCTCCCTTTTTGCTCTAACTCTTGAAGTGACTGCAGATTTTCCTGATTTCTCAGTGTCATTCAGCACTTAAGGAGATATGAGAAGCACAAGAAAAATGTTAACTCTACACATAATCTTTCCAACTATTCCAGTTGAGTTCTCTCTTGGGCCATGATTGTAGTGTTTTTCCTTGCAACCAAGAAGATTTTCTTGCCAAAGAAGCTGCAGTTTCAGATAATCCACTTTTTAAAGTGGAAAATTATTTTATTGGACAGGTAAACAAAAAGTGATGTTATAATCACAGCCCCAGAGGTTGAAAAAAATGAGATAGAGACTGATTAGTGATTCTGAGTAAAAATCATGATAAAATATGACAGAATTGAAAGCAGTCTTCTCTGCATCCCACTTAACCAAATCTCTTTCCTTCTAGAGGGGGCCCACATTTTCCCTAGTCTTCCTTTATCAGTAATGTACCAAAAAACCTTTTCTTTTTGTCCATGATGTCCCTGTTCATGTTTACTTTGATCTTTAATTTGGTTTTGCCTTTCCTAACCCGATTTCTGGCTGTGTGGGCAATCTCTGTGCATTCTATCCAGGCTACATGTCCTTGCCTCCACCTTTTGCAGGCTTCATTCTGTTTGAGCTCGTCCAGGAGCTTCTTGTTCATCAAAACAGGCCTTTGCCTTTTCCTCTTTGCTGGAATCCATCTCTTCAGGGCTATTAGGAGCTTGAATATAACCAGTTTTCTTTGGCCTCTCTGTTCTCCAGGGCTTTTCCTCCTGGTGCCCTACAATGCAGAACCCTGAAGAACCAAAATCTGCTCTCCAGTGTTTTCAATTTTTTTTCTGCAAGGTAGTAGTAATGCTTTTATATTTCTTGCCTTATAATCTACCTGAAAATTAAATGTCAGACAAAACTAATTAAGAAACCTTTATTTATATGCTACTAGATATTTTCAGTATAATTAGTTTTATATAAAGATCAATACAATATTTTCTCTCTTCAACAGGAAGACCTGTAAGAGTTTTTCATCCCAAAGTTCTCCACGGAGATCTAATATTTGAATGAAACAAAATATACCAGGATTTCTGAGTACATTGTGCAGGATACTCCAGAGCACAATGTTAAAATTTAATAGGGGAATTTTGTAAATATTTCAGAACAGATGTTGAAGCACCAACTCATTTTACACGTGTCAAACACTGTAAAAGCCCATTTTTACAATGCTAAAGTGTTACAATGGCCTATTTCAAATTGAATAAAACTATTCAAATAAACCTTTCATCCGTGAGATTGTATATGGCAAGTGTTCATTTAATAAAATGTACATTAATCTTGCATTCAAAACATTCTCCTGTACAGATCATTTGTTTTAAAGGAAGAAGACTGAACACTTTCTTCTCCAGGGATTTTTTTTTCTCCCTTTTATACTACTTGGATTACAATTCTAAGTAACATTTGATTGCCAGTCTACACAGAGGAAGGCTAATTTTGAAAGATACAGTATTATTTTAGATAAAATTTTTCCATACTCTTCAAACATGTTCTTCTGGGAGAGATTGGCCTTGCAGAAAACAGCTGTAATTTTATTTTTTTAAATCCTTGTCCTATAATTAGGGACAAATAAATAAAAGTAGACTACTCCAATGAACCAGCAAGCTGCCTGCTGTAGTTACATCTGGCTGGGATTCATATTTGTCTGATCTATTCCCACAGGTGGTTTGTCACTGCTTGAGCAGAAACTAGCTTGGAGTAATAAACTTATTGATAGAATGCTGGTAGGAGTTAGGCAAATTCAAACTAAAAAAAAAAAAAATTGTAAAGTCAAAGCTTGGAGTAAAGTAACTTATTTGAACTGCAGAAAACATCAGAGGAAGTTCTGGAAATAAAACAATAATAAAAGAAAATCAAATAAGGAACAGAAATGTAGACAATCATTGGAAATGTATTACAGAAGCATCCTATTAGCAAATTCCTAATAAAATTATTTTTTCCCTTTCTTTTTCATTTGTGTCTCAATTTGCCAGCTAAGTTTGTACATGTTCTATCATATTTATTTTATATCCATTCATCCATCATTCATGTCCAGTCCTAGACAATAGTGTCTACAATGGTACCTTCTTCAATGGGCTGCTGTAATTCCTAAAGCCAAAGTAAATAATATATTCTCCTTTTGAGCTTGTTCAGAGGTGTGCAATAACCTGGCATAGTTATTCCCTGTACTGTTGGGCAGTTGTGTCCAGGGAGAGGATGCTGGTGTCTCCCTCTCAAGATCCCTGAAGGAGAGTCTTAAACAAAGATGAAGGTTTAGTGTCTTGTCATAGAGTTAATTTGACTTTTGTCTATTCTTGGTTTTAGGAGCAGAGATTTTCTCACAGGAGACAAATAAGAGCTGCTCTGCAGGGTTAAATCAGTTTTCACTGAGCCTCTTCATTGGTCTCTAATGGTGTCCAAACCCTCAGAAATGTTTAGGAGACATGAGGAATCTAAAGGAATTATTCCCCTGAGATACTCTACTTATTTCTACAATTGGTTGTCTATAAGCCAAGAAGACAGATTCATGTCCAAAGTTTTTTTAATAACTATTATTAAAATTGTTTCCTTTAAAAATTTATTTTTTATATAAGTATTTAATGAGTTTATTGAATTGGACACAATTAACTGAGAAATATTTTACTTCAAACAAATATTCATGATATAGGAAGTTGAGAATTTTTTTTTTTTTTGTGTACATGCTTTTTAACATTTAAATGGAGATGTCTCCAATCAATATTCTAAGTATTTTTTCTAAAATGGTAATAAATTACCATGGGATAGAATAAGCTGGTGTCACTGTCATATTATCTGGAAAAATCCCTTTGCCAAGGATTTCTTCTCCTGGGAAGCTGAAAAGCCTCAGATAAAAATGAGTACATATTATCTCATTTGCTTCTCCTGAGTTTGCTGCTTTGGAATGTGGTTTGGAGATTGCTTATCCAACATATGAATTGTTTTTACTTCTTTTGGCTAATCATGGTCCAGCTGTGTTGGGACTGGAAGCAGTCACAAGATTTTCATTATTATTATCTTGTTAGGCCTTCTGTAATTATCTTTCTCTATTCTTTAGTTTTAGAATGATATGATATGATACGATACGATACGATACGATACAATGCAATGCAATACAATACAATACAATACAATACAATACAATACAATACAATATAATATGATATAATATAATACTGTATAATATGTATAATAATTAAAATAATAATTATAATGATTATAATAATAATAAATTAATTTTGTAAGGGAACAGAGTCAGATTCATAATTTCCTTTGTGCTATGGGGGACCCCTGAAAATACCACTAGCTGGCTTCTCATAAAAGCACATTTTGAAGAGACTACAAGCAAAAGCACAAGATATTCATAAACTACTTTTCACAGCAGGTGCATATAATGAAAATTGAAGGCACAAGAAAGTGTCCAGGGGAGCATTTTACCTGGGACTAGGCAACTTTGAGAGTATTAATATACATCCAGAGAAATATTGCATCAGACCAGCTTCAGCTTGGTGTTGGGGCAGTGCATTTTGTGTGCTGGGCCTGAGAGACAAAGCTTAATGCCAGGTGATGATGAGTGGAAGATGTGTATGTCAGGAGGATAAAGGGTTTGGTGAAAAGCATCAGAGGCTCCTGGGATCTAGGAGGCCATGGTTGTTCTGACTGGGCAGAGTTAATTTTCTTCACATGAGGTGGAATTGGGCTGTGTTTTGGGTTTATTATGGAAGCAGCACGGATAACACAGGGATGTTGTGGTTATCACTGAGCAGTGCTTGTAGAGTGCTGATAACAGGGAAGTTTTCATTATTGCTGTTACAGAGTCAAGGCCTTTTCTGCCCCTCATCCCCCTCACCAGCGAGGGAACATGGGGTGCACAAGGAGTTAGGAGGGGGCACACCTTGGACAGCTGATCCCAACTGACCAAATGGATGTCCCATGCTGTATGGTGTTGTGCTTAATTTTTAAAGCTGGAGGAAGAAGAAGAAAGGTGGATGCTTGGAAAGATGTCGTTTGTCTTCCCAAGTTATTGTTAAGTGTGATGGGGCCCTGCTCTGCCCATGGGAATTAGGGAATGAATTCCTTGTTCGCTTGTGTACATGACTTTTACTTTGCCTATTACACCATCTATCTCAACTCACAACTGTTGTTACATTTACTTTTCTGATTCTCCCCTAATCCCACCAGGGAAGTGTGAGTGAGTGAGTGAGTGAGTGAGTGCGTGAGTGAGTGAGTAAATGAGTGAGTGAGTGAGTGAGTGAGTGAGTGAGTGAGTGAGGTGAGTGGTTGTGTATTGTTTAGTTGCCAGCTGGGCTTACACCATGACAGAAAACCAGGAATGTAAAAAAACAAACCAACCAACCAAACAAATACAAAGAAACAAGCAAGAACCCCAAGGACCCAAACAAACGGAACCAACCAAACCCAAAACCTCTCATTTTTAGAAAAAAGGAATTAAGGTAATTATCTTCCTGTTTTTCATTTAGGTCTGTAGAAAGAAATGAGTGTTCTTTGGTTCTGTATAGCAAAGAGTGAGCAAAAATAGCAGTGAAACTTTTCAAGGAGAATTGGAGGTATTTCTGCAAAATAAATTAAAATACTGATGTAGCGTGGAAGTGACAGAGAAAAGGAAGAAATACCCCAGACAGTAGTTACAGCTTTGCAGTGATATACTCTATTTCGGTAAGACTTCACTGGGCTCTTGTAAGACAGATGTCAGGCATTAGATTGGGCTTTCCAGTCCAATTTGCAGCACTACAAACCCATGACAGGTTTGTGTTCTCACTGAATATTTGAAGAAGATACAGAAAATTAAGCTACAGTATACCTGGATGCTTTCTTATCCTGGGGAAAAAAAAAATAACAAATATACAAAAAATTTACCTTGTGTGCACTCAGATGCAACATTTTCATCCCACAAGAATCAACACATTTTATGTAGTCTTTTCTGTCACCTTGGATGCTCTTCCTGTTATATAAACATCCTTTTTTTCCACTGTATTGTGCCATATGCAGCTTTTCTTTTAAATTGTTCCTTTAGTCTTATTGTGAAAGATGCACATCAAAGCTAGAGTTGTAAAACTGAATAAGCAAGAACAATAGAAAAGCTTGTGTTCAATTAAGATGCAGATTCCAGATTGCTGCATTGCTTGAAAACTGATGTTACTCTCTTATATTAGTACTTCTTATTGAAGGGGAAAAATACTATCTTAATTACATTTCCAGAACATCTAATTTTAAGAAGGAACAAGCACTTACAGAGGAAGTAAATTCAGATGATTTAAGGTTTCAACTCAATATAAATGACAGATAGGATTTTCACCTCTCACATGAGACCTCTTAGCAATTTAAGAGGGACATTCTCTTTAGTGCTAAAGGCAGAAATGTTTGCCAAATCTCAGAAATCTGAAATGATGAAACCCTAATATGATCAGCAGAAGTGTCTGGGGGTACAAATGTGACCGAGTACATTAAGTACAGTTATTAGGTCACTAGCTGAGAAGGAGATCCAAGAGTATCTCTTTATCCTTCCAGAAAACAAGACACTTAAAGCCCTTCAAACCAAAGGAATAATATATTTGATAGGAAAACCACAGGTGAGCAGAGATTTGGCTCTTATGTGGTTGTATTAAAATTATGCAAAAGATTAAGAGTCCAGTCATTTATATTAAATGTGAAACAAAACTTGCACTTCTTCCTTTTTATTCATGTCAATATGTAAGATGAACGAGCAGATAGGAGATGAAAAGCTGATGACAAATTTGGTGAGATTCTTTAGTACCTCCAGGGATTACTTGTGATTTACCCTATTTGATCACATTGGATTTTGAATCAAAGCTGCCTCATGAAAAGCCTGCATTTGCTGGGAGAGCTATTTGTAATCAGGATATTCCTTCTGTAATCAGCTTAATGCCATTTGAGCAAGATACCTTTCCCTCAATAACAGAATTCAGCCCTTGCAACCTTCATGCATCTGTGCACTGATGTGTAGGTTTTGGCATCATCTGCTGTTCCTTTCCCCAAAGGCAGAATGAAGTTACATTTTTTCAGGGGATTTTATTTTTTTTCCCCTGCAAAGATTATCCCTGTAAAGAATAACTGAATTTCAGAAAATTATTAAATGGTGAAGTAGAATGCTAAACAAACACAAACAGGATTGTTATATATATGCATGAATGTTGTGTGCATATATAAACACAGGAAAGTATTAATTTACAATAATATCAATTTGGTACTGCAAGCAAAAGTTTATTGTTAGACTTCTACACTAAATCCTTTCTGTACACATGGGCAAAAGGATATTGACAATGCAGGCTCTTGCCACTTACCAGATCTTTAGCTTTATGGAGAACTGAGTGGAAATACATATAAATCAGTTAGATCTGTCCTGTGTGTTGAGGCCTGCCTGCAGCTCTGGAATCTTCAGCATGGGCAAGGCAGGGAACTATTCCAGCAGGTCCAGAGGTGGATCACAATAAAGATCATAGGGATGGAACACCCCTTCTGCGAGGAAAGGCTGAGACAATTACAATTGTTCAGTCTGGAAAAGAGAAAGATTTAGGGTGAGCTTACAACAGCCTTTTGATGTGTAAAAGAAGCTGACAAGAAAGATGGGAATAGGCTTTTTGGCAGGGTCTGTTGTGACAGGACTATGAGTAAGGGTTTACCATTAAATACAATTTAAATCTACCCTCAGTCGGTAGATTTAGATTGGATTTAAGGAAGAAATCTATTATTGTGGAAGTGCTGGGACAGGTTGTCCAGAGAAGTTGTCCCATCCCTAGAAGTGTTCAAGACCAGGTTGGATGGGGCTCTGAGCAACCTGGTCTAGTGAAAAGTGTCCCTTCCCACCACAGGCAGTTGGAACTGGATAATTTTGAAGTTCCCTTTCAATCCAAACCATTCCATGATTCTCTGATTCTGTGATCCTTGACATAGGACTTTGTGCTTTCTTAATCAGCTAAATTTAACCAAAATATTTCCGACGCCCTAAAGAAAATGAGTAAGGTTGCAATTCTTTTTAAAAGTGTTTTATTAAAATGGAAGCTGGGAAATACACAAGGGACCGCTATTCAAGAGCTAAAGTGTGACAAAGCTATATCTGCCTATGAAAAGTTAGAAAAATATGGGAGGCAAAATCTCTTTGGACTTTGGTCCTACTGCTCCTGCATTGGAAGCTGGAATGCTTTATCACATGCAAACTCTACTTAATCTCTTCAGTTGATGGAAAGAATTAGAGCTGTTTTGCTCTGAGGTATCCCTGCCTTCATGATACACAGGATTTCTGGCAGGGTGGAACAAATGTGAAACAGGCAGAAGTTTGCCTGTTTAATAGCAAGGGTCTGTGGAAACATACATAAGTATGGATATTTTAAAAGATTGATAAAATTGCACCTCCTTGCCTGGAGGCAAAGGATTGCCTCTTTTGTTCTCCATCATATTCAGTTTTCTGTACTGAAATGGGCAGTTTGCAACATTACCACATGATAAAACTACTCCAATAAATGTAAATGATGTTTATCCTAGGAGGTTTCTGCTATACAGCAGAATTATCATAACCACAATCAAAGCAAATAAAATTAAACTTTAAAAAAAATGAGCCAAATTGAACTTGGAAAGTTAACACAACAACAATTATGTAATAAAAACAAAATAAAAACAATGTTCTTAATCTCGACAAATTGGCTAGAAATCTTAACTAGAAACAGAAATACTTTTTAAAATTGTACTTTAAATAAGGAAATTATCTATATCCTAAATCAATAGATTTACAGGAGGGGAAAGGGAACTCAAAATTCTGAAATTATTAGTAATTTTTCCTAGATTAACTTAAATGCATTCAATTGAGCCAAGAGAAATGGGTTTATAGTGAATACTCTTGACTATTCTTGAGAAAAGAATGAAATATTTATACTTCACTTTCCTTTCTATTTCCACCCTTTTGACATGTCTAATAGACAATAATGGAATATACTTAGAAAATAACACAGGTTTATTGACTTTTTTTTAAAAAAACTGAATATTTGATTATTCTAGCACAGAAAATTATAGTATTTGCTAGTGCAAATAGTGCAACTATGTTAAATAATTTGTTATGAAAAAAACACAATATTGTCTATTTAAAGCAAATAAATTTTGGTGAATTTAACTGCAGTGTGCAGACATTGAACTTTTTGATTGTTTATGATAAGCAACTGATTAGTAAACCCCTTGTCTTTACCTTATCCAAGTTGTATTCATCAATTATTCAGTTTGAATTTTTCCCTAGTTTCAGGAGAAAAGGGTTTTGTGAGAGAATTCTTTAATAAAAACTCTTTAGTGAGTGTTTCAGATTTATTTACATATCAAATTCATCAAAAAATGTAGGTGAGTTTGGGTACCATCCATCCTGTTTTTAATCACAGAATTATGGAATATATTGAGTTGGAAGGGACCTTCAAGGATTATTGAATCCAAGTTCCTGTTCCTTGCAGGACTACCTAAAACTAAACCCTCTGGCTAAGAGCATCCTCCAGACACTCCTTGAACTCCTACAAGCTTCACTGCTGCCTCCAAAATTGATCCCTGGGGAAACCCACTAAGTGACAGGCTGCCAGCCTGATGTAAACCCATCAAAAATATATATAATAGACTTCCAGGATATAAAGAAAAGGGTAAAAAAAAAAAAACAAAAACCAAAAGTGTTGGGTCCTAACAACATATAACATGAATTGTGAAATTCAGTGACATTTTTTCATTCATGGTAGCATAAGGTCTTACATCAAGGAGTCCTTCATCCTTACCTCCTGATTTCATTTTGTCTTTTTCTTGTGTCCAGGAGAATCTGCTACAGAGATCAAATGACAGATTCTATTTTTCAATTCTGTAATATTTTTGAAGTGTCTGTATGCCCATGAAATGTCACATTTTGCCTGTCTAAAGAATTTTAGAAAAGAAGGAATATATACCCATTTTAGAACAGCTGGACTTTGAACATACATTGATGCATAGATACAACAAATTTCCACAGGTCAAAATGTCATTTCCTTCTGATGGTGCCTAACAGGAAGATAGTATTGCTTTTTGTCTCCTCCAGTTAAGGAAAACTGACCTTTATCATCAATTATTTTATAAAATAAACATTTTAATTCTTCCATGGACAGAGCACATGCTGCCTTTGGACAAGGCAGTATTTGACTGTACTGATTAAAACAAAGCATTTCATAACGAACACTGAGCCCTGGAAGGGAAATCCTACAGTCTTACCAGGTCTGGTCCAACCATCCCAGAGCGCATGGCACAGAATTGCACCCAGATGGTTTTGGAATGTCTCCAGTGAGGGACACTCCACAGCCTCTCTGGGTGATCTGTTCCAGTTCTTGGTCACTGCACAGTGAAGAATTTCTTCCTCATATTCACATGGAACTTCTTGTGAATCAGTTCCTGCCCCTGGTCCCATTGCTGGCCCCACTGAGCAGAGCCTGGTCCCTGCTCTGACCCCTCCCTGCAGGCACTGACAGACACTGATGAGGTTCCCTGTGAGCCATCTCTTCAAAATCCAGCAGAAATGGCTTGCAACAATCTAGATGAGCTAACCCCAGAAGCCAAGAGTGTCACAACCATATATCTTCCTCCCTGACAGAATCTGAGTAACAGCATCCTAAAAGTAAACAGAAAATCTGGGTTTCAACCTCTCTCTTCCAGCACAACACACAGAGGAGGAAGGAAAGGAGAAAAGAGTCCAGCCAGCATTTCACAATTATCTCTGTCAACTACAACATAGAGTGTGAGCTTGTAATAAAGAATCGTATTTATGCATATGATCATAAATGCATATGTGTAGAATGTGTGCTCATCACAACATGTATTAATTTTGCAGTGATGCAAATAGAACAGTGGATGAATTTATACCTTTTTTTCATAAAAGTATGCATGTTAACTTGTACTGGGCGTGTATGGACAATCATTATTACTCATTTCTATTTACTTTGTTTGGAATGTTATGTAAGGCAACACAACACATGTATCATTCAGACCTAGAAACCAAACCTGGATGTTAAAATACTTTGATAGGACAAAAGAATGACCAAGAACTTTGAATAGACTGAAGCCTAAGTACTTAAAAGAGTTACAAAACAGTGTTAGCTGTTGTCTCTGACAACTTTGGCCATCAGGTGTGGTGAAGGTGTACAGGATTAAGAGCTTATGCTCTAACATGCCCTTCCCTCTGTATGAAAATTGTTATACTGATGGTGGATTAAAATGTTTTAAATAAGCATGAATAATTATTTGAATAAGAAATTATTTTAAAGCTTAATATTGTCAACAACTAATTATAAGCCAATGCTAATTACATTCCTTCAGCCTAAATATAATATTTGGATTAGTAAAATAGAAGGATGCATTATTTGCCTTGAAGATCTAGGAATGGCAGCAATGTCATTTAAGAAAAATTAATTTCAAAAAATCTTCCAAATTTCAGCCTCTGTGAGAGTAGCATAACCTCTTCCTCATCCTTTCAGCTTTCCACAGAAAAAAACTTGACTCGCTGCTATGCTGCAATGCCCTGATGATGTGCACAGTAATCTGCTGCACAGAAAAAATGTTGAAGACTGTATGCCTTGAGTCTGGACTTCAGGCTGTAAAAAGCCAAAGATTCTGCTGTCAGTTGTAGTTAAGATCCTGGGTTGTGTGCTTCTTTTTCCTTCTTCTTCAGCCTCTTTTCTTTTACAAGTGGGAAATTAACTTATAACAAATATAGAGATAATTGAATAGGAAATAGAGGAAGGAAAGCCATCTGCAAAATCAGGTTGAAGTGAGGAAAAATTCTCATCTAAAAAAGAAGAGAAAGTCAAGTTTTGAGAAGATAATATTTTTTTATTTTGTCAAAAAAGGGTTTTCTCCCCAACCACTTGGCCTTTTTTTTCCTTTCCAGAGCTTTTGTTTCTATCATTGAACTAAAAAAAAAACAACCAACCAACCAACCAACAATCAAAAAACCCCCACCTCATTGCTTTTCCAGTTTTAATGCTAGTAATATGTGTATAAACGGCAGCTGAAAGAATTAGATTACACCATTTTATGGTCTGAATATACTCCAGAATACCTCAACCAAGCAATTAGTATTTTTTCATTCAGGTAATTTTTTTTTTTTGGCACAAGGTCACACTGATGCTATGGCTTTATGGTGAACTTTATGGACAAACCAAACACTACCAAGAAGTAGGACAAAAGGCAACAGGCAGAAATAGATGCAAGGAAGTTCTACCTGAATATGAGGAAGAACTTCTTTACTATGCAGGTGCAGGTGCACTGAAACAGGCTGACAAAGGAAGCTGCCAAGTCTCATTTCCAAGAGATATTTCAGAAAAATTTGTGTGCAATCCTGGGCCACATGCTGTAATCTGACACTACTTGAGCGGAGTCACATATTTATGAGGAAATATAGTAAAACCTCAGAATACAACAAGCTCCATCTTCTGTAATAGTTGTACAGGAAAACTCAGCACTTTGTGATTTCTCAACCTATTTGAGTCAAGCAAATTTTTAAAGGAAAAGTTTAGTAGCAAGAGCAAGGCACAAGACTGGAACAGTTTTTAATATTGCAATGGTTCAATGAAGAACAGAAATATTCCATGAAGAAATTCTATAGAAATTCACCTTGAAGTATAAAAATTAAAGGAAAATTTCCAAAATAGCCTTAAGAAACTCTACAGGAATATGAAGCTGTTATTGCTGTCATATTAGGGATATATAAATTTGGTAAAAGATGAAGCCCTTGCTTTCCAGCTGTTTCTCAGAGATCAAAGAGGCTGGGTGCAGCTGGGCTTAATTTCTGTACAATTAATTTGACATTATAAATTTGAATGCATTCAATAAGATTCCAGAAGTACAAATAGTGTGGGTTACACTGTAAGTCTGGTCTCATTTATGATCATAGCTTCACCAGTAATAGGATTTACCAGTTGAACACTATAAGTCTGGCTGAATTTAACAGGAACTTTCACAGATTCACAAATAGTGTAGTTTATTAAAGCAACAGATTATGGATTCCTGTTAGAGTACCAGTGATCAATTCACTAGACCTGCAAAATATCAGTGTGCAGCACTATGTACAAATGTTCCTGAGTACACTCCAACACAGCTGGAGGCAGAAATCTGACCTGCTTTGGGAAGGAGAAGTGAGCAGGCCTGCTGATTTGTCTGCAAGATGGTTGAATCCTGATCCTCTTACATGGAGGACTGCAAATGCTAATTTATATTTTCGGGAGAATTAGGAGTCAGACTGTAGTTAAAATATCCTGTTGCTGTCATATAAGGTGCAGAGAGGGGGCCACAAATTTTACATGTAAAAGAGCCATATCAAGAGAGAGGTTGCAAATTTTGTGGATGTTGTGTGAGGGCAGAACAGAACTGTGGCATGTCGGTATCATCTTCCACATGGCCAATTAAAACAGTAAGGGTCATCTGGCCTCTGCCTGATAATTTATCACCACCATCAACAGGCCATTTTCCTCACTGTAATGCTGCCATTTTATATTTCTGACATATCTCATGGAAATCCCTTCAACATGTCTCTCATGGCACATCTCACACATTACCTCAGAGGAGCCAAGTACCTCTTCCAAGTACAGGGACACTGAACCCCTGAAAGAGATCCTAGTGTAGATGAGAAATTATTATAAACATAATAACATAATTTCATATAAACACTGTCAAGGGATTTTAAAGAAATGTGTAACCAAATGCCCTTAGCATAGCATCAGAATTACACACTTTTAGGAATTAGATGTTATTTCCTAATTTTCATCCCCAGTCAGATGTTTACAATGCAAAAGTGTCTGGTATAATGTGATGCTATAGGGTTATTGTGGAACTCTCCATTGACTTTCTTGAGAGCAGGAAAAGTGAGCTTCAAAAATGGATTAGAAAAATGAAAGACAAGAACAATGTTTTGATGTGGAAGGAAAAAAAAGAGGAAGAACCTCCAGTCCTCCAGTCAGCCATTAATATCAAAGGTTTCACTTGAGAAATGGGCCCATGGAAAAAAAATAATTAACAATAGACTTATAAATGGTTCCATACCATGTAAGAAAACACAAGAAACATGTAATTCGAAAATGCAACAAAATGTATTCACTTGTTCTGAGAAGAGCAATTTGACATGACTATCATCTAGAATGATGTCGTATTGCTTCCTGTTAAAGGTGTTTATTTTTCATATTCTACAAAATGTGATTTTAATCCTTAAAATGCCAGAAAACCCAGATTTTGGCCTACTTTTGAAACTCTAAAATATGACAATCCACCAAAAGGCTTATGCTTTTAAGGTGACAATTCAAATGACAAAAATGTGATTCATTCCAACATCAACCATTATGTCTACAGATTTACAGTTTCAATTTTTTTGAAATCTGTATTAAAAAACCATGCATTTATTAGTTGTATTTGAAAATTAAATATAAAAATTAATCAGAAATAGCCTGCATTACAGGTTTTTGTATCATGACTTCATATATAATTATCTAAAAATTTAAAAAAAAAGATTCCATAAATCATTGCATGGATTTTTTTTTTTTTTTTCTACTCAGTGGCGTGGGATTTTTGTTTTTTAAATAATCTGTATTTCAGTCACATCTAGAATTTCAGGATCATTCATTTAAAAATCTTCAATGTGTAAATTATCTGCTGCAATTCTTATTTGACAACAAGATGCAGCTACACCCGTTCAATGTTATTGTCACTGTTCTTAAGGGGTGAATATCTTTACTCAGGTCACATTTCTGCTTAAAATTCTTCCCTTAAATCAGAATATTTAGCTTTGTAAAGTCAACCCCCACAAGAATCAGTCCCTGTTTAGAATAAGGCATTTTAAAATATTCTACAGAATAGAGTTTATTGCTGGAGAAGGCAGTCTTAAGCAAAAGGGAATAGAGTGGCTCACAGTGACCTCTACATCATTAGGATTTTGGATAGAGAACATGACTAGTGTTATTTAAATTTAAGATAGTGTAGAAAATCCCTACAACACCCAGAGTAGACAAGACCAAGCAGTTTGACGGCAGTAACGTTTTTCTGGTTTTTCTTTTTTATTTTTTTGGGGTTTTTTGGGGTGTTTTTTTTGTTTGTTTGTTTTTTGTTTTTTTTTGTTTTGTTTTGTTTTGTTTTTTGTCACACTAGGTGCTGTACTAGAGGTGGACAGATGGGAGTTTGCAGCACAGCAGAATAGTGACTGTGAATGCACAAAGATGTGCCCAGGAATGTGGGCACACACACAAATCTGCACCACCTCTGTGGTGAAGAGAAAAATCACTGACTGCCTACAGGAAGCAAGGAGTGTAATCCCCCAATACAAAAGTTAGAGGATTGCTGCTCTGAAGAACTAGACCCAGAGCAAACATTCTCCACAAATCACTGCTAATTACTGTATTATTTTCTCCAGAGTGACATTTAAGGAATATGACAAGAATGACAAATATAATTACAATGTGGTCTTAGAAAAGTAAGATTTTCCTTGGAGCAAAAAGTTCAAGGCAAGATTTGCATGGGAAGTGGGTGTTAGCTGTCAGAAACAAGGAATGGGGATGGCAAGACACAAACAAGCCCAGAAGGGAATCTCCTGCAATCTCACTTCCTCTTTGCTAACAGAAAATCATACTATTACTCTAAAATGCTTTTATTGCATTAGATTAATGTGTTATTAATCAGAGTGTAGTTAAATGTATTAATAATTTCCTTTTTGATGAAAAAATTGCTACTCTCTGATTCTTTCTGAATTTAATTTTATAAGGTCCTCATCTCTGGAAAATACTTGAAAATACATTTCTGAATATGTCTCTGTGGTCTGAACTCAGCCATATTTTTATCCAGATGTTTAGCTTGCATTGTGCATTCAGTTCTTGATGTGAATGGTGGCCCTCTGATCAATACTCAATATAGATGAAGATTAAACAATAAATGCAGACAAATATTTGTTTCTTCAACACACCATACAACAGTTTTGAAACCCGAAAATGGGGAGCTGTTAATACACCATGCTGTGACAGGGCTTATTACAAAGAACACTACTTCAAAGTGACTCCTAAAGATTGTCATATGATGCACACCATCTGTTAGTTCTTGTTTGGCTGGGTGTTTTGTCTGATTTAATTACAGCAGAATGAGGTTTAGCTCTGTGAGATTGAACAGGTAGAATTTGTATACAAATGAGAACTTCTCCTGAAGGTTCAAAGAAGCACGAAGAACAGACTAAGCCTTGCTATTGTTTTTTACAATGTGGGATACAGTAAAGTGAAAACACAAATCAGTACCACATATGGACAAATGTCTCCAGACAGTTGCTTTCTTTTTTTCCTTCTTTTTCCTATTGTTGCTGCTGCTGAGAAATGATGAAAGGAAGTAGAAACCCAACAGAGTAAGAAACATCCATCCTGAAATAGCCTCATGACACCTGAATCTCTCTCAGTAGCCTGAGTACTTATTATTCTCTGTATCCAGCTCACAACAGGAACTCACCATGTGAAAGCCCTTCCTGTTTCTTTAGGGATATTCCAGGGATGATGTGCTTTATTCATCTGCAAGATCAGGGAAACATCTTTGCACATGCTTTTACATTTGCAGACACATCTGTGTGCCAGTCTGGTAAAAAGGAAATTTTCTTCATAAAGTGCAAGGAAAATATGACTGACACAGAGAATTCCAGAGTCTGGGAAAGTTGTAACAGAGCACATACAAAAGAATTTTAAATGGCTGAATAGTTTGCTGTTTGTTGGTCAAATACAGAGCCTTCTTTCCTGACAATTTTTAATTTAATTTCTTTGAACTCTCTACCACATCATCCTCCTTCATCCCATCCATAGCAGACTTTTTACCAATGACTTTAATTTGTCCCCACTGATGCCACACTGAAATTTTTCTGATACATTTCCCCTCTTATTATTCAGTGGCAACCTGACTCAGTCCCAAGCTTCAGTTTTACCTCGCCAATCCTGACCCCATCTCAGTGCTCAATCCTGGTCTCAGCCAAGTGACCAGACAAGTCCATGTACTGGTCAGAAGTGACAAGGTGTCAGTAGGAGGTGGGGATGGTGGTATCCTTTGTAGGAGAAGGTGACATATGATGGTGATACAGGCTAGAGTAGGAACATGGGCAAGAGTCCATGGCTGTGGCTCACCTGTGCCAGCTGTGAAGAACTGCAGCCCATGGGTGACTCACACCAGGACAGGGATGCCCTGGTGTTGCAGTGACCTGTGGTTTCACCATTTCTTTATTAGTTTTTTAATTCTTTTTCTTACTGTCTCAATCATGGATCAGAAATTTTTGTCCACTGGCAAGCAGTAAAGTCAAATAAAATCACCATAGTTGAGAATATTTTGATAGCAACCCTGTTCAAGCAGTAGGGATCCCCCTGAAAAATGCAACCTCTGCCTGAGAGGGAACAGACTTGGGGCACCACGGCTTGGGACCAATCTGGACCAGGGCACAGACAGGAGAACAAGGTGTCAGGCAACCTGCAAGTGTAGAGTGGCAGAAAGGAGCCATTATGCCCACGATGGCCAAACATCATCTCATGATAAAACAAAACCAAAACCAAAACCAAAACCAAACAAAACAAACTCCAACATACATAATTATGAAGATAATGCCTTCCTGAAATAATTTTAATGGAGAGGGTGTACCCAGTGAAAATAGAGGTTAGGGAGGGAACAGGATAAATGGTACATAAGTACTTCTTTGTTTTATATTCTTTTTCTTACTGTCTGAATCAGGGGTCAGAACTTTTTGTCCACTGGTATATAGTAAAGTTAAATAAAATTACATGAACTGAGAATATTTTTCTGGCAATGCTGTACCTTTTGGTTTATTTTGCTTTACTTGTTTACAATGTACAAGCATGCCATCCACACCTCACCACATTTTCCGAGTTCTTTTGCCTTGCCAGCTCTGTCAAAAGAATCTATTTTCCCAGACAACTTCAGCCTTTGAAGCTGCTGTAAGTTCATGTTCCTGTTCCCTATTTTACCCTGTCTTCCTGCACCCATTAGATCACCTGTATTTTGTAGGCAAAATTTTGATTTAGTCTCTTGGTTCTTGTTTTAATGAGAAGAGTAGAAAAAAAAAAAAGAACAGGGAACAGAACAGATCACTGGCCAGCTTTGACCCTCAAGCTAACACTGCTTTGACAAAAAAACTCAGTAATTCCAAGGAGAATGTTCTTAGAGAATGGCCAATGCAATGAAAATCTTTGAAGGATTAAGCAGCAGAGCTCTAGAGAATTGCTACTGAACATCTGCAAGGTACTTAAAATCAAAATGTTAAAGCTTTACTTACAAAAACACAAGTCTGTTTGAAATTATATCAAGATTTGGGGTGGTGGGTTGGAGGGTCAGGACAGACTTTTTAAAAATAGTAGTTAGTACTAAAACATGTGACAAAAAAATCAATCCCATATGGTCAAAGTTTGGGAAAGTCAGAAGCAGCTGCAAAATCAGCATGTAACAGTAATGTAATGCTCAAGCATTACAATGTCTGTTACAAGCTCTATACTAGTCCAAACTCAAATACCTGTTGCAATAAAATAATATAGCAAAACTTTTCTTTTCCATTTTTGAATTTTTTTTTTCTTTTCACCATAGGAGAAAGATGTCAAACTTCTTTGCAGGAAGAAAAGTAAGCTCTGTGCCAACTGTTGATTTATATAAATATCTCATGTTATTTATTAGTGCAGTGTTGTGCCAGTATTGGCAGGCTTCTTACTGCCTTTAATCTTGCAGAAAACCTTGCCAAGACTGCCTGACAGTTTCTTCAACTATGTAATATTATATGTCTTGGCTATTCCAAACTTTAATGATTTTTTTAAGGTAATTACATTATATTTGAACAATTCTAATAATATATGCATATGTTCTGATACTGTCACTGTAAGGCTATCAACTATAAGTCTTTATTACTTATCGTCATATTTGTCTTCTTCATTATTGCCACAGAATGAGATCCAGAGGTTTTCATTCTTCTGAATATCCTTTACAAGGAATTCAACTCTGCTGAATATCCTTTATGTATTTTTTTTCTGCATCTGCAATAAAATTAATGAAAACAATGTGCAACTAAACTTGTTACTCTGAGTTTTAACATTTTCTGGGATTACTAGGCGGTTGTATTTCTGGTAGGTGTAGTAGCATTTCAAACATTATAATAGTTAGGTGAGTAAAATATTTACAAGGAAAAGCAGCAACCTCTAAAAGGATGTATTTTATTTACAGAATCAAAGAATATTCTGTGCTGGAAGGGACCCACACAAGGATCAGCAAGTTTAGCTCTGAAGAGAATGGCCCAGTACAGGGATCAAACCTACAACCACAGCATTATGAGCACCTGACCAATGAGCACCTGACCAATGAACTAATCTCCATTACCATCTTGATTTTTGTGTATTATCATCTATTTCTGCATTACCTATTTGTTTTTAAATTGCTTTTTTTTTTTTTTTTTTTTTTTTTTTTTTTTTTTTTTTTTTTTTTTTTTTTTTTTTTTTTTTTTTTTTTTTTGTTAAAATAGTCTTAATGAGTACATACAACTTAATGACCAGAATTTTCCTCCACAGTCTTCTGAACTGTCTGCTTTCTCTGGCTTTCTTCATTAGAGAATTTCTATTAATACTCAGGAGTAATTTTCAACTTGCATGCTCTCAAGTTGAAACACATTTTACATGTTTCAGACTACAGAGTGTTTCCTTCTGTGATGGTGGGAAAAGCAGCTGGCTTTCCATGTACAAGATTATCAAATATACTTTACAAGAGTCTATCACATGTTGTGATGTTTTTTTCCTAGCTCTATACTCAGAAAAGATTATGTTATTTTTTAAGTAACATTGTCATCAAGTTAAAAAAAAGAATTTCTGTGCCAGAGTGCTGTTAGGAAGCTGTTGAAATCTGAACCACCAGTGCAAAGACCTCAGTGGCTGGAACAGTACTTGAATACCAGAGTTCAGACAGGCAGAAAGATGCTGCAGCAACATCAGTCTACCATTCAGTTAGTACTTAGGTAGCAAATCCTCTTAAATGGATTGAAAAGGAGAAAATCAATACCAGCTCTCAGGATATCAAACATTTTTCTGTAAATATTTGTGAAGAATTGAAAGGATAGTGCCCAATTTTCATGTCAATTCCACTTTGGTGAATACTCAGCATATTTGCCAAACTGGAGTTTTACTCACTACAGCTGATCAAGATTCCCCCAGAAGTAATACAAAGTATTTAATTATTGCATACACCCACTTGTAAAATTGCCTACGGCTTGTGAGGAACAAAAATTCCAAAATCCTAACGCAGCTCACAAAATTTTTCACAGGAAGACCTTTAGCCATCAAAGGACCTGGAGAGGAAGCAAAATTTGCTGAACCCACAATTTTTTTTCAACAAGTGTATAATATGTCCCTTCATCGTTGGAAGACAAATGTGTATTTGAAGTGTGATGAATCTAAGTACAATGAAAGTCATTTTTTAACCACTGCTCTAGCAAAAGAGTATGTGCATAGACAATGTACATTACGCATCTGCTGCAGCTGACAGAGAAACAAAAAGACAGTTCATGAATATGTACTACAGGGAAATTTGATTTTTATTCTATTTTGAAATCACAGGCTTGCTGATTCCTTGCTTTCAAGAGATTATTTTATGATGCAGCAGCTTCTTAAATCTAGCTTAACCTTACCATTTTTAAGAAGCTTAGCAGAACTGAACTGCATTTTATGACCCATCTTCACTTATTTTGAAAAATTCACCTTAAACTAATGCACTGATATGCTTAACCTGAAACATAGTTCCTATCTTGGTATCAAAGATACACAGACTTGCTTTACATCAAGTTTTTAAGAGAATAGTATCAACCAGTTACAAAGTCTTGGTTTTCCTGACCTTTGAAGACACCCCGAAGTCACAAACTGATAAAATATAAAAAAGGACTTGTAAGTATGAAGGCAGATTAAAGTTTATTTCATACTCACGGAAGGGCAATTCTGTCTTTTCTAGCAAACTCATATTGGTAAGACACCTGAATTTTTGTGAAATCTAGAACACAGGGATATAGACTGTATTTCTTGTGCAACATAAAATAGCCAGAAGCCATCAGCTCACCCACAGAAAGCAAAAGTTGTTCTCACTCCTGTAGATAGTCCCTGTTCAGTTAGGGCATGCCAAAGGGAAGGTAACTAAAATAAATCCAGAAAAAACCTCTATTTCACAGGGTTCAGGATGTTTCAAATAATTTTAGTAAGTAATATTAGTCAAAATAATTCTGATGCTATATCTTTTGTTTTAAAATGTCAGTTTGGTGGAATCAAAATACATTCTATTTTTTTTTAAATGTATCTATGAGACCAGAATTTTTATTTTGATTTTATTGTTGTAGCAATACTAAGGGTAGTGTTTTTAACAAAACTATTGGAGCAGTAAAATGAAGTAAAAAATGCCATATTTTTAGGATTTGTGAAAAATTAAAAATGACACAATATCTCAAGAGAAAATAATTTGTAATGAGCTTTAATTTATGTTTGGAAAAAAAAAGTCTTCTAACTTTATTCTCTGCTTTAGCAGGGATTCTTGCATGTGAATATTGACATAAACACACACACACACACACACACACACATATATATATGGCTTTATGCCATTTATATTATTTATATATATGTATATATTTTTATCTTCAAGATGCATTTCATAGTTTGTTTTGAAAAAGATTGAGTGTATTTAACTGGAAAAAAAATAATGTCTCTACACTGTTAACAGAAATAAAACATATCATATACCTGCTGTAGACTGTTTTAGGAATAAAAGAGAAGAGCCATTTAAAACACAGGTATCCACATTTTATAATTATTCACAAGAATACCTTTCCTCCTGCAAAGCATGCCTTCAAAAGAAAAAGCACAAGGTTTTCCCAGGCAAAGTGGAGTCTTCACTAACAGGAATCCTCACAAGCACAAAAGGAAAAAGTGATAAATTTGTAAGGATTTATTTTCTGAAGATCATGGGGTTGCATGGTATTGCATGGTTTTTCTAAAGTGGAGTGCAGTGGTTGCTTTAAAGTTCATGTAGTCCAGCCTCCCTGTCACGGCCACGGACATTTTTTCATTAGATCAGGTTGTTCAAAGCCTCACCCAGTCTTACCTTGAATATTTCAAATGAGAGGGCATCCACAGCTTCTCTAGATAGTTCCAGTGTCTTGCCATCCTCAACACAAAAAAAAGATTTTATATGTCTAGTTGAAATCTACTCTCAGTTTAAAACCATTGTCCCTTGTCCTGTCACTACATGCCTTGGCAAAATGTTTCCCTGAATTTTTCTTATAAAAACTCTTTCTATATTGAAAAAACGCAATAAGGTGTCTCTTGAACCTTCTCTTCTCAAGGTGTCTCTTGCTTCTCTTCTAAGCAATCCCACCTCTCTCAGCTTGGCCTCTGCTGGAGAGGTGAGGTGTAGAAGAGGTACCAGACACCTGACAATATTTTCTAACCCTCTTTGCCCCCATTCTGATGGGTCTGTGCTATTCTGTGTACCCCAGAGCTGGATGCAGCCCTGCAGGTGGGGTCTCAGCAGAGGGGGCAGAGGGGCAGAATCCCCTCCCTGCCCTGCTGCCCACGGGGCTCTGGGTGAGCCCAGCACACGGGGGGCTCTGGGCTGCAAACACACAATGCTGGCTCATATCCAATTTTTCATCAACCGATAGCATCCACCCTTCTGCCCAGGGCTGCTCACAGATAATTTATCCCCCAGTCTGCACTGATATTGGGAATTGCCCCAACACAGCTTCAGGATCTTGCACTTGACCTTGTTGAATTCCATGAGATTTTTGTGGTCCTACTCCTCATGCCTGTCAGGGTCACTCTGGAGGGAATGATGTCCCCTCTAGCAATCTAACTGCATCAATCAGTTTAGTGTCATCTGCAAAGTTGCTAAGGCTACACCCAATCCCACTGATAGTGTGGTTTAGGACATTAAATAGTGCTGAGATTATTGAGGGACAACATCCTTTACTGGCTTCTACTTGGACACTGAGTCAACAACTGTAGCTTGTGCTCATCCAACCAATTCCTTATATACCTAACAGCCTACCCATCAACCCCAAATTTCTCAAGGTAAGAATGGTGTGAGGCATTCTATCAAAGGCCAGGTAGATGATGCCCATAGTTTTCTCTTGTCCACTAACACAGTCAGCCCCCTGTAGAAGGTTTCTAGCTTAGGCAGGCATGATTTGACCATGCTGGCTGTCTCTGATCATTTCCTTGTCTTTCTTGGTCTCAACACATCCTGCACAAGGATCAGCTCCATAATCTTCCCAGGAACAGAGATTAGGCTGACAGTTTGGTAGTTCCCAGTGTATTCCTTTCCACTCTTTTTAAAAATGACTCTATACTTTCACTTTCTACAGTCACTGAGGGCTTCACTTGACTTGCCATGACTTTTCAAATGTCAGGGAGAGTGGCAAATTGGCAAGTACATAAAAAAATTCCTTCAGAGTTTTGAGATGCATTCTATTTTGTCCTATAGACTTTTTTATATTCCTCACATGGCCTTGAACCTGATCCTCTCTTATGATTTGAGGGATGTTGTTCAACAGTCCTTGAGACTCAGGGACTTGAGAGAGGTGGGAAGAGAAATTTCCACTGGAAAATGAGGCAAAATCAGGCCTTCTCCATGTTGCTGGACACTACTTCTATAAGACTGAGTCCATTTTCTTTTATTTTTCTTTTCTGGACAACATCCTTTTGAAGATTCTATTTATGCTTTGCATCTCTTGCCAAATTCAGCTCCAACTGTGTCTTAGCTTTCTCAATTTGATCCCTACAATTCTAGATGACAACACTATATTCTTCTCAGGAGACATGTTCCTGGTTCCAGTGCCTGTGCATTTCTTTCTTGTATTTTAATTAGGTCAGAAGGTCCTTATTGAGCCATGATGGTCTCATGCCATCCTTGTCTGTTTTTTTTATGTGTAGCAATCAAGATCTCTTTTACTCTAAACATGCTTAAAGATCATCTCCTTTGTTCCTGAGGGCAGTTTCCTGGAGAGTCCCATCCACCAATTAGTTAAATAACGGAAAGATTTTTTTCCTAAAATCAGTGTTGTAACTCTCCTCATCATTGTGAATTCCACCAAGGTTTGATCATTGTAGTCTATACTTAAATCTCTAATTAGCTCAGCCGTGTTGGCAAGCAACTGGTCTGGTAAAGGTTGTTCTCTTTTTAGGCTATCACCTGAGAAAAGAAACAATCCTCTATGCAAGGAGGATATCCTTGGAGCAGGAGTCCCCTGTTGCTGACAAACATTCCAGTTGAGTGATTCACCCCATCATGTTAAAAAAAGCAATTAGATCACAGATTTGCTGGTTGCTCTGCAGCTTTCAGCTCCTCCTGCTCGTTCCCTATGCTGTGTGTATTTTCATAGAGGCACCTCAAATGGGCTGTTGATCATACTATTAAACATATACTGAGAACATTTGGTCATGAAAATAGATGATGAGAGCAAGATAGAGGTGGAAGAAATGTTTCAGAGCTCCATAAAGAATAGTAAACATTAAAAATTTGATAACATAATGTTTTAACACTATATTGTATAAATTCTTGAATGTCTTCACCAAATGAATATTTTTCATTAGCAAGATGTGAGATCATGGTAATTCTTTTAGCATTTTTGCCTTTATTCTACTTTAATGCAAGGAGAAAATGAAAGAGGAGGCAATAACTAACATGCTTCAGATGAATCTTTGGGTACTTTTTAGCAGGCATTCCTGCAGTGCCCTCTTGTGATAAACTGAGCTGTGGGCTCTTGAAATATTTTTGACAGTAATATAAACTAATAGAAATTGCCAGACTTGTTCAGACCTGCCAAAAATTTGTCAGGTGTTCAGACTCCCAAAATGACAAGTACCAGCTGCTTCAGAAGAACACGAAAAGAACTCATATGGCTTCCATATCAGAAGGTTCCTCTGAAACTTTGTCAAGGTTAATTCTTGTTAAGAAAATGTAGAAGCATTTACTTGAA
Organism: Ammodramus savannarum pratensis; assembly: GCA_020466415.1. Lineage (NCBI taxonomy): Eukaryota > Metazoa > Chordata > Aves > Passeriformes > Passerellidae > Ammodramus > Ammodramus savannarum. Next base: position 6,377,805 of record JAHXMQ010012338.1, on the reverse strand, counting down.
GTTAAGTCACTATCCTTAGCTGCAAATTCTGTTTCTGGCCATGAAGATTTTGAATTTTTTTTTTTAAATCTGATGTTCTTTAGCCTCATGAACATATTCTGTTCCTGAGTCTACCTGCTTATTTCTAAATAGTTAATTTATTAGGTTTTTTTTATTTCATTGATTTTCCATTGTTTCCCTTACCATAGAAAAAATAAGATTTATAGAGAGGAAAGGAGATATGGACAATTTAAATTCTTGGGCACTTAATTACTGTTTAAAGTGATTTCTAAGCCTTTTTAGATCTTTAAAATCTTTTAGTCTCATGGGGTGTGTTGAGATTTCCTAAATAAGGTAAATAAGATGATCTGACAGTACTCCATGTGAAGACACTAAGAAGTGTCTTCACTAAAAGGCACTACTAATGATTGGAAATTTAGGGTTTTTTATGCATAATAATATTACTGACTTTTCTGGTTGTTGTCTGATCACAGGTTACATGGTATTTCTGTCAAGATAAGGAAATAACCTTGGCAGCACTGTGTTCAGTTTTAACTTCAAATTTGATAATTTTAGTTCAAAGTCATTGGAAAACAAATGCTGGAGCAAAGTGAAATTACGAACAGAAAGTTTGTTATCTCTTCCATGCACCTTGATGAATCCCTCTAGGAAACAGAGTGGAACATTTTCACTAATCTTTTCCTTTATTTACTCATATTCAGTAGCTATCTATTTTTATTTTTCTGTTTGGTTAAAATGTCTTTCATCAACCTCAGTATTTGAATTCTGGACCGTAGGCATTGCAACAGGCACCCCAAGTTCATTACAATTCTTATATTCTTATATTCTTTAGCTTATCTTTTTTTATTTATCTAAGACAGACAACTGTCATAGAGACTCTCCATGAAGTTAAAACAAAATATTCTTCTGAATGTGTACTGTTCCCTTCAGCTCCACCTATTGATCCCTCTACTCCTTTTTAGACCCTAAATTAACTAAACACAATTAGACTGGAAGAGTTTATTTTGGTTTATGGCTTAGAGCTAGAAAATCAGTTACCATCCTATTGTACCTATCTTGTGAAACATTCAGTGAATAAATTGTGATCTAAGCTGAGTACATATTTTTCCCAGTCTTCTTTATTTCCATAATATTGTTCTTAATTTAACAGAGTTATATGTGTTATTTGTGTCCTATCTTTTTGAAAATTATTTTTATTTTTTCCTTTTTCCTTTTAAACTAATATTATCAATACATAACAAAAACCCCCACAGAAATGGGTCTAATATTGGATACTAGGGTTCAAGTCAATCGTAAGAAAAAAAGATGCATTTCAAAAAAGTTGCTGCTATTAACTATGAAAAACAGATTGAAATATGAAATCTGACAGATTTCTTCAAAGTCACATCAAAATTTTTACAGCAGTGTTACATAAAATAAGAATGCTTTTCTTTTTAAAATATTTTATTTAGTCACTATTTTTTTGATTTTTTGTTAACAATTGGTGTTTGGAATTTCAGTCAGCCAGCCCACTGATGCTGGTATAAAAGATGACATTTCAGGCTAAATGCACCTTCTCATTGAAAGAAAAATTGGTAGGAAATTCAGAAAAGTAGGAGAAACCCATTCAAATTCATCTAATAAGGGACCATTGAAATTACAATGAAAAATTAAACACTGCTTTCTTCTCTTACAGCAGACTGCTGCCTATTTTTCTTCTACTAGTCATAATAACTCCTCACTCATGCCTACTCTTATCTGACTGTCATACAAAGGCTACTTATTCATGTCACATAAACTCACATTGTATGTATTGAAGTATAACAACTTGAGCTATTAACAAGATAAATGCATGATACCAAGATGTAATACATTAACCTGCATAAAAATAATTAAATAAAAGAAATAACTACGCTTTTAATAATACTTATCACATGTAATTTTGCCTGTTTTGTTAATGAAGCTGACTAAGATTTTGTAAATGACAGAAACTAAGAAAATACATCTGAAGACTTGACCAGGTCATTGTAACTTTCCCTGCAGGGGCCTCCAAAACCAGGGATGAAATGCAACAGCATTTGTCACTCGCTGCCATCAGCAACCTTTCATGCTGGGCTGGGGGCATCGTGGTGACCCCTGGTGAGAGCAAGATGAGGCAGACCAAGTATTCTTCAGTTCATTTGCTGCTTATGTTTCCTTTCAATCACAAATGCAAACCTCATTGCCTGTGCCATGATCTCTGATGTGAAATATGAATTTATGACGTGATCTAATTTGTGGAAAAAGTAGAAACGTAGCTCTGATTGTGGGTGTTACGACATGTAGCACCAATGAAAAGTGGTAGTTCCTCATGAATACTGTCATTTTGTCAAAATAAATTTTTAATTTCCTTTATGGCTGTGTTTTATTACTGCTGCTCATTACATGTGATTCTTTGTCTTGTAAAATATCTGTGAGAAAAAAATCAAAAAGGTCCCCAAATGTTCTTCTTCTAATTGTACATCCCTTACACATTGATGTACAATTACCAATGGGAATTCAGGACTTTTTAACATCCCAAGAACACAAATAAAACTCTTTCCTTGCTCTTTTGGCCAGGCATGTAATACACATCAAATCTGCCACTTGCTATATTACGTAATGTGACTGGCAATAAAAGTGGCCCATGTCTTACATTAAAATTGATTAATAAGTATTATGTGATATTTTAATCTTTTTCTTTTCTTTTCTTTTTTCTTTTCTTTTCTTTTCTTTTCTTTTCTTTTCTTTTCTTTTCTTTTCTTTTCTTTTCTTTTTTTTTTTCTTTTCTTTTTCCTCTTTCGACTCCTCTCTTCTCTCTCTTCACTTCATTACTCTTTGAGTTTTTACACTTTTTTCCTTTTTTTCTTATTTTTTAAAATTGTTCTGCTGTCTGATCTCTTCCCCAAAAGGAAATAACAAGGAATATTCTGCAAAAGTTTTCCCCTTTAATTCTCAGACTGAAAACGTTCCATTGTCATTTAGCTACAGTAAGGAACAGGAGGCTGAATGCCTTGGGGACTTTCTTTTGCAAGGCAAGAATTTGGAGAAGCAAAGCACTTTAACTCTGAAATGATAAGCAGGGGAAATGGCTGGAAGCAATAATAAGATTGTATTGCTGCAATAAGATCTTAATAGGCAGGGCAGGACATCTTTGCAGCATGTCATTTTAAAATGGTCTTCATTTTAAGGGAAAGAGGTTTAGTGCTTGACTAAATGCAGATATACATGGAAGGTGTAGAAATGGGACCTGAATCATATATATTACAACTTTCTGTGCTATGTCACAGGAGCAGTAAAATATCTTTACATGTAAATGCTTTGGGGATTACTTATTTTATGTAAAACTCCAACCACCTTTACTGCAATAGATTTACTAAAGAGAAATCAAAATAGCTGGGTAGAGTAGAAATTGGATTAACTTATCAAGTTTTTCAGTTCAAAGTGCCAGTGCAGTTCAGATAAAGACAGCCACAAAATTAGAAAAGGTGCTGTAATTATGTAAGTAGAATAATCTCATACATGAAGTAGAGTCTCTAGCTGACATAACAAAAAATTAAATGCTCTTGTCTACATGATAGACATGACACCAAAGTTCAATTAAGCAACTGGCCTAGATTTACAGATAATTTGACCAGGGGGTGAAAACACTTAGTAGCTGGTATGAGCAATGTGGTTTGGATTTGGGTTTTTTAAACAGAATTGCTTTCTAGCTAAGGATATTACATTATGTCACATTTGCCAATGGAATAATGAGCATGTAGGCCATTCAGAGAAAAACATTCCAGAAAATCAACTTCGTTTATCATTGTTTTCCATGAACTTCAATGGAATTCTTGTAGACTGGGGAAAGGATAAAATTTAGCATCTGAAATACTGTATCCTTATAGGGATAGATAAGTCCTTAGCCCTGTGAAGTTTCTAAGCTGGAATTTCTAATTTACTAAATTATTTTGCGATGATAAGCAAATGACTGTGGAGACAACAGTAGTAACTCAACCCAGATTTTATTTCCTTTTATTTTTTTTAAATTAAAAGTCTCAGGGATTTTTTGAAAGGGAATTGCACCCAATGTTCTGTCATGGCACAATCATTATTCCTCACACATAATGCTTCTTCAGTGATTGAAAATAAAGGTTGATAATCTTTCATTCCATTCATCCTCATTGCTTGTCACATTCACTTGACCAAAATTAGGTTATTGATTAGATCTGTGATGCAAGGAGCTGTTTCCAATATATTGATATAGCACCTGAATATTAATGTTTTATTCTGATACTTAAAACCTTTTACAGTGCTCTGGGACCGTTGACAGGTATCGTAAATAAACTATGTTGCCAATGCAATTCATTAAGGCCCAGTCAAGCTACTGACAATTTAGGTGAGACAGTAATTAATATTTCTCCTTTCCCTATTTTCTCCATTAATCATATAACTATCTGGCTGATAATTTGAGGACAAAGATTTTTTTTTTTTAAATGCCAGTCTATGGGTTGAAAATTTATAGGATTTTAAAAGTCTGAGTCAAAATTAATTTAATAAATCTGCATTAGAAATCACCATGAAGTGGAAAAGATTTCACACACAGAGAGCGAGTCTGCTGGTGAAGGA
>JAHXMQ010012338.1:6347803-6373097 GCA_020466415.1 Ammodramus savannarum pratensis | reverse complement strand
TCTTCTTAAAATTCCCTCTCCATCTTTCTTGTGCCATCCTTTAGCAACTGGAAGGCTGTCCCAAGAGCCTTCTCTCCTCTGGGTTAAGGAGTCCCAGCTTTGTCTTACCTGTCTCTACAGCAGTGGTGCTTCAGCCCTCTAATCATCTTCATTACCCTCCTCTGGACTTGCTTCAACAAGTCCTGGTCCTTATGTCAGGGTGCAGGAGCTGAAATCCCCATGCAGAAGGAATCCCACAGTTCTTGGACACTTTTTCATAATAATGGATATAAAAAACTCCACTTGACAATCACTGCAGTGAATGTTGAGCTTTTAAACAGCTGCATCATTTATATTTACTAGTTTTTTTGCAATTTTTATGTGTAATTCATTTAAGACACAATGAGGAGAGAAGAGGTCACAGTGACAATACAGCAGTAGGGAATTATTGTTTATTTTGCATAATGTCCCTAACACTTCGGAGCATGAAAACTTTAGAATCAGAAAAGAAAATTATGTTTTACCTGCACTGTTAAAACATTTCAGAGAACTTTCTGAATACATGTGTTAAAAATATTTATAAGAAAAAACACAGAGTAAGCAGAATGACCTAGAGTTCTTAAATGATGGCTGCTGGAAATCTGATCAAAAATGAGTACTTGTCCAGTTTTTGTGCTACTTTTCCCAAGCTCCCAGCCACACTGCAGTGGCTGAGAATTTGTGTGTCAGTATGGTCTATGTTGTTGGAGAGGAGGTTGATCAGTTGCCACAGGACAAGTTTCATCTTTTTGATCCACACTTCTCTCCAACTTCTCTCCAGGCTAATCCACCTGAACCAGATATTCAGAATAATAGGGTGATGAATGAAAGAAAATTTCCTCACATTTTATCCAAAGTATATCCCAATCTATTAGAGGCTTTCTATTGTCATCAATAGACTTCAACGTTTGAGCACAGTAAAATAGAAATATGCTAGAAACAGGAATTCATACATTCAAAGCCATTTCAGGTCTGCTAGTCCTTACTTCAGCACATCAAATTTTTAGAAAGTCCTTGGCAAAGACTTCAGAAACTTCTCAATATTTTAAGACATTTGTTCCTAAACTTTATGGAAAGTGGAACACACGTAGAAAATGTAGGTTTTACCCTGTTTAGTTGGCATTTATTTATCATTGTACAGAACTTTCTGCTATTTCACTGTGAAAGATGTTCTCTACAGTGTTATTGTATTAGAGTAAATTCCACCCTTTACTGAAATAAGGATCACTGGAAGGACATTCTAATAATCATGATGTGCAGCCATCACTTTCTTGTTCATTCTCACTCTCCCCTCCCTAATTATGAAATAGAATAGCAGCCATGTCCTCTACTAAGTCTTTAAATTCTCTGCTCTTCAGTTCTATAACATGGATAAAGATGGTATTGGGTACAAAGCCTAATTCTCTCTCCACAGATAATCATTAAATAATATAAGTCATAAGAAAGGGAAAAAATCAGTTCTTTATCTGAAATGGCTTTTTTTTTTCCTGTATCTCGTTATGTCATTAGAAATGAAACACCAGCAGCTTGTAGAAACTTCTGGTAAAGCATTTCTTTGACATTAATGCAGTTGTATAATACCACTGCCATAGCCTCACTTTTCATGATCTGCCTTCTGTTCCCACAGCATTCTCTGGGTTATAATGGACAAAATGTTCCCTTTGAGATCAGAGAAAATGGGAAAAGGTTATCAAAACCTTCACTTGGCCACCTTTAGCAAATCACATTCTTGTCAAAATGACTATGCATAGAAAAAGAGACCCACACAGGCACCCTGGGATCCCAGCAGCAAGCAAGAACTCTGGAGGTGTTCAGAGGCCTAAATCACTACCCTGAAGACCATAATCAAGGTTCCTTCTCCAGCACAATAAACTTCTATTACAGGATGCTAAAAGAGGCTTTCTATGTAAACATAAAAGTAAATGATCATGAATGGTTTTTGTTACCCTAGTTGATGTGGACTACACAGAATGATTTGAAAAGAAATCAATGCTGGATAAATATAAATCTTCTTTCAGTTTTTTCAATGGGAGTGAATAGATAAAGGATGAATATCTACACACTGGGTGCTCTCAAATAGATCCTAATTTTCCATTCAGAAAGTTTTGGTGATGAAGTATTTTATTCATGAAATTTCTTCATGTGAACTTGTAGAGTTAGAATGAAAAAAATTATTTTTAAAAAAGGAAAGCTTAAATATAACTGTTATTTTATTTAAGTCTAAGAAGGTAAGAATGATGAAATAATGTAACATCCTAACATTCTATTAAAGAATCTTTTATACTCTCTCGCCAGTGGGACTTGATTGTTTTTTTTGCTCCTTTGAAATTTTGACATTCATTGTCAAGATTTAATCAATCAAAACATAATATCTCCAAAATTAAAGAAAAATACTTGATATTATTTTGGTTTCTGCAAAGTACAAAGATTCTGAAACGTTTCTACAGCAAAACCAAATTAACCTGCTGTTCACTGAATGGACAGACAATCAGCCACTGTAAATTAGGAAAGTATTCTAATTATTGAGGAATGGATTTGGAAATAAAGCCCCAAAGGTTCATTTTGTAATACATTCTATTGGATTTTGTGTGTGCATATGTGTGATAGAGAGACTGATTTTTGGATGATTTCTAACTTTAATGAATGAGGCTTCCCAAAATTTGATAAATATTTTCATACTTTGAGTTCTTTGCAAAGTCATCCACAGGCTCTATCCATTTCCCTTGCTTTACTCACAAATTAAAAATAAATCTGTGGCATTGGCTGGCAGTGAAAATTAAGTATCAAGCACCGGAAATTAAGTATGATATACAAATACCCCCTCCCAAAAGATATTTTACTTGTTTGCATTGTATTCACGGCATTCCAAAAAATCTCTCTTTTTTAAACAGAGGTCTCTTATTTAAAAATTCCCATTAAAAATCATGGAACTTTATTAAAAAAATAAAGTTTTTGATAAAAATACTTTAAAACTCAAGGAAAACAAGGTAAGGTGGAGAGCTGATAATGTGTGACGTAAAAAGAAAAAGGAAAGGAAAACTTAACACTGTCAACACTAGACTAAAAATAATTATAAGAACAGCCAAATAATTTATGAGATTTCATCTTGTAAACAGGTTTTGACAAGCTTTGGCTTGTCTTTTTTCTATTTGCTGCTATTTTTTCCTTTAAAGTTTTTTCAGATGCGCTTAGATCCTATTTTCAATCTTTCCCCTTGAAATTGAATTGAATTCAGCCTAATATTAGTTACATGTTACATTCAAACTAACATTAGTTAAATAACACTCAAAAAATCACTGAGGATGACTCTTTCTCAATTTGTATATATCATGAAAAAGGTAATTAGAACGGCTAGAAAGTGAGGAATAAAGAACAACATTAAAAGCATAAGAATCCTAAAAATGGTATTGTCTTGAAAACTTCACAGTGCAAATATTACCTCAAAAACCAATTGTGGAACAAAAAAAAAGGCAAATAAGAGTACGAAATAATTAATAATTAATAATTAGTATTTAAATTCCTTATGGTGATATGTTAGAGACCAGGGCCTTTCATTTTAAAATCAAGGTAACTCCACTGCTTCATGACAGATGTTTAGTTGCAGAACGATATTAATGAGAAAATATTCTTTATTATTATTTCTAACAGGAAAATGATGTCATGCTATACACAATTAGGTGACAGTCAAAGGGAGTTTGGTTTTTGCCACACAGTGTATAACATTTAAACTTGAAAGAAAGATTTTTGAATATATGGAACCAACATATTGGTTAAAAAATAAAAAAAAAAAAATCAGAGAAGAAATCTGTGAATAAAAGTTCCATCAGAAATGATGATATGCTGAAAATCATCAGAACAAGAAAACTGTCAGGGAGGGGATCATGCTGCAGCTTCTTCATTCTTTTCATCGTTCCCTAAACAGCTATTGAAGGCCACCATCACGAAAACAAAACTAAAAACAAAACGAAAAAAACTCAAAAACAAACAAGAAAACAAAAAAAAACCCTCACAAAAAAACCCCCACAAAATATCCAAGAAACCCAGAACTTGATGTCTGAGATTTTTTCAATTTTGTGTTAATGACAACTATGTTCATCTCTGTGCATACATCCCTATCTTGATCATTTTCCTTCTTTGCTTTCAAGTACACCTGAACGTATTCCTGACTTGCTTGTGAATGCCTTGACCCAGAAGTAAATCAAGTCTGCTAACTCTGGTGTTACAACAGTTCTATTACTTTTCTGCTTTTTGGCAAAATTCAACTTGACCCACTTAAACCTATGTGCAATGTATGACAGCCTAGAAGATCATTTTAAATTGTGCAGTACTAACTATTCATGACAGATGTGGAAGTCTGACTCCATGAGGAAGTAAGCAACAGCTGCAGTTCATCCAGCTTCTCAAGAGAAAAGGTCAGGAAAGTAAATGAATAAGCAAATATTGAAACAAAAGAGCAGAAAATTGTCTTTAAATACATCTCTACTAGTGCCTGCCTGGATGTAGTTATTATTTTACTGCTATCTGAAATCTACAGACTCTGTCAAAAAGACAAATAGAAGCAGACTTTCTATTTACTTTTGAACCTGTTTCAGAACAATAACCTGAAAAAAACAAAAATCAGGCAAATAAACAGGTGACATTTAAGACTTTCTTAATGCACATTTGCCTTCTTTGAAGGAGATAAGGTCTCTTCTTACACTGGGATGGGTTTGGAAAGTACATCAAACAATCCTAACCAGGACTTGCTAGATAGCATCAGGTTTCCTTGGCAGTATCTATAAAATGGGTTTGGATTTGTCCTGACTGTGAAAATATTGAAGAAATCTTCAACTCAGTTCATGGAATTTATGCATGCCTCTCTCTTCTTACAAGTGAAAAACATATTGGTCTATCACATAAACTTCACTTAGAGAATAAAAAACTTTTTCTAAATATTATTTTTTAAAAATCCTAAGGAAAATATTCATGTTCTAAAAATTAAGACTTTTGTGGTTTGTATTTGTTTTTGCTTTCTATCCTATAATATTTTACAAATTAAACATTTGCAGGCTGCCCTGAAAATGTCTTTTATTTCTGTCTGCAGACACTGCTATTGAATGCTTAGAGACATATTTACCTTGCACCATTTGTTAATTGAAAATAATGCTTTGCTGCAATTAAACTATCTTTTCACAGCAAAGAAAATTGATTAGATATTTAGCATTAGCAAGCACTCATGATCAGATATGAGAGCAAAAATATCTAATCTGCCCTCAATCCTCATCCTACTACTGTGTCTTCCTTCAAGGCAATAATCTGTCAAAATTCACTGTTGCACAGTGAGGATGAGTGTTATGGGATTTATGGTTAATCATACACTTTGTATATTTACAGGACTTGATATTTCTACCTTTTGCTGAACTGGTGATAGTCTGAAAACAGAAAGACATATTAGTCTGTACTTTCAGTTTACAGGAAACGACTCAGCAGAAGGAGGAGAAAACTGACATTTTGTTATATTTTTCCTTGCCTTTCTTATTTTTTTTTTGTTTGTTTTTTTTTTGTCTCAGTGATTTTCTTGCTTGATTTTTAAAATTTATATAATTACTAATGCTGATAGAGCAGTTTTGAAGAAAACTTAAGGGAGTAATTTTTGTACCTTGCTTGAGAATCTATTGACTTATATCACTTCCTCATAATGGGTTCAAAATTTAATACCAGTGGACATTAGGGTGGAGAGAATACTTTTTATCCCTTTTTCCTCCAACATTTTTATAAATGAACTGCAAGGAGGGAATTAGCCACAAAGTTCACAACCTTCCACTTAACTCTCTAACCAGCCAGATGTTGTGACAACAATTATTGTAGACATCATCCCCTTCTGGTGCTCATTTAGTAAACAATATATCTTTAAATAATGTTGAAATAAAAAGCCAATTTATTTAGTCCCTATCAGAACTTTAGTAATTACTACAGTGTGAAATTTATAATTATTCTTGTTGTTGGTAATTGAATTTAAATATTTTTAAATATAAATGAATTTTTAATGGTCTTGGAATGTAGGCTATAGAAACACGTAGGGAAAAAACGATAGCTGTTCCAACACCAGTATTTAGGCACTATTCCATCTCTTGGGAGAAAGAAGAAAAAATCTGTTTTAAATGATGATTTAACAATGATTTTGTCCATTTCAACCTTTGGAGATTTTGATCTGTGCAGAATACCTGATCAAATATTCAGAGTGCTTTTTATTTACTGTTTCTGAAGGACAGAGGAAACTGCAATAGTAAAAGGTGCAGAGTAAGTCATGACTTTGCACCTCAGTATCATTACCTCACAGTACTGGTTGAAAAAATGCAGAATTTGGTTTAATTTAGTGGTGCAGGGTATTGAATTTATTATTGCTGTTTGCAGTGGCAGCAAAATTTGCCAACTTAAACTGAAGAAGATATTGTGCAGAGAAGAGCTATCATTTTGCTTCACACTGGTCTCCTTCACTTGTTACTGCTCCCCCACAGAAGAATTGGTAGCAAAATGCCATCGACTTTATAAGAAAAAAAAATCAAAACAAAAGAAATTCAAAACCACAAAACCAAAAACAAATAAAACAAAACCCAACAAACAAAAGCCAACCAAACAAAAATACCCTATTTAGTCGTGGCAGATTTTTTTTTCATTCATCTAATATTTAAAAGCTATGGATACATAAAATATCAGTATATTGTGCCACTAAGCAACAGGAAAAAAATCTTATTTTTTTCATGTTTCTCTTGCCTGAGCAATAAATGTCTCAGGCAAAGTATTTTTTCCTTTCATGTTTTCCATAGCTGAGAAAATACTGGAGATATCTCTTGTGTGTTCCTTCATAGTTGTCAAGACTCTGAATCATACCAATAGGGAGATCTTCATAAGTTACCACTAGAGTTTCCACTGACAAATATATTCCTCAAACAAGCATCTCTTCCTGATGAGATGTGCTAAAAAACTGGAGCATTTCCCAAACATTTTATCCTCTGTAAGTACAAAAATCAGATATAAAAATCCTGAATGAGACGTCTCCATCTGTGTAGTCTAGAAAACCATTTAAAATAATCATGAACAAACTAATCCTTCAAAAGTAATTTATAGATTTGGATCAACCCAACTACTGCTACTACTCTTGGGGTTAGATGGTCATATTGACACAGACATTCATGAAGAAAACATGTGTACTAAAGGAATTATTTCATAAAGTATTATCAATAATATAAATTCAAAGGGTATAAAAATGCCATTTGAACATTGACTCAGAAGCAAGCATTTGCAAAAATAGGTCAGGAAGCATAAAATCCACACCTCATTTAGGAATCATTTTTAAAAGAAACTCTAGACTTGTCTTCTTGCCTTGTGAGTCCCCAACTGACGGAGCTGAAAATAATTTTAGCTATTGCTGAGGATGACAGATGAGCCGAATCTCTGTTGAGAGAGGCAGAAAAAGAACGCTGAAGAGGAGGGAGCGGGGAGGCTGCTGCTCTCTGGCACTTCTGAAAGATGCTGAAAACAGCAACTTTTAAAAGCTGTTCACAGGCAGGCATTAAAAACCAATTGCCACACAATCCAAGAAAGTACACGTTTGCATGTGTGTGTGCATATTATATATACATCACTATGAAATAAATGTATTTCAATTATTGTTTTGCAAGGAATGCTGACTATTAGGACAAAAAAACAAACCCAGACCAAAAAATAGATTCAAATGCATTGTCCTTTTTGAGATTTCTCTTATTATGTGGTTAAGTTACATTACCAATAGCTGTCACAAAGTTTAGTTTAGTATGCAGAATATGGATCAGCTGAGGAATGGAAATAGTTTTTTACACTCTTGGAAAATTCAGATTTTCATTATAAAGAAACCCATCCAAACCCATAAAACAGAGAGATTGGTTATTCTGAGCAATGCTTTATCCTGTAGCAAAACATTTAAATTAGGATTTTTTCAGAGCCAAAATTTCAACATTTTCCAAAAAAAAGTTTTTAAAACTAGTTTGATTTTATTTCAACTAATTTTATATTTACTTGTTAGTGTCAGGTGACTTAAATATTCTGTATTGCATGCTTTGTCTTTTCCTCTTCTTTTTCATCATCAATGATGTAAAATATATTTAAGGATTCCAAATACTAAATGTAATTTTCACAACAAACTTGTTAAATCTGTTTCTAATTACTTTGGCACTTTAAAAATTCTGTAGGCTGCCAGCTGTGAGCATATTCAGAAAAGACAGAACGAGACTCTCAGTTGAAAACACCTGGATAATTTTTGTCTCCTGTTTTCTTCCACATCATCTGTATGTTTTCCCAAGTGTGCATATGTCTGAAAAGATTGGTTCTTGAAGACTTGAGCAGTTCTTTAGTATGTCAAGGCACAGCAAAAATTGGATTTTTTACTGCAAGCACAATAATTAATAACATTTAAAGACCAGATGAAACATACTCCATGGGTAGTTCTTCCAAGCAATCACACCAAAACAGATCTGTAAGTTTTCCTTAGTGTTTCCATCAATACATCCTTGCAATAATAAAACCACTAATCTTGATCTGATTAGGACAGTTACAAACAGAAATTCATTTTCTGCTCTTCCTAAAAGACAGGAGATTGGTTATGTACCATGTGGTTGATTTGCTTTCTGCAGGATTCTATTAAACAATACTTGATTATCCTAATTGAAGCAAGAGAAACCTCATTTAATTAAAAAAAAAAAAAAGAAGGAACAAGTAAGAGATTTCAAAATGAGAAATTCTCAAAGCTTTTATCAGATTATATCAAGAACTTGTACCACAGATATTAAAATTTCTGCATGGCATTGTATTTACAGCCTGTGTTGCTTCTCTCTAGAAAGACATTCTAAAAAGAAACCCAGTTTCCCCAAGCATTTAACATAACAACAGTAATCAGATAATACTCTAAATTTAAATTCAGACATAACTAATCAGAACAGTTTATTGTCACCAAAAATGTTTGGCCTCTCCTCCATGTGAAGGTGAAAGAATTTTCAAAGATTTTAATGATTAATTCTATAAAATTATTAAGAGAAGGCACATAAACACTGAAGAGCTAAAAGTTTGTAATAATTCTAAGATGGGGAAATTCTTGTTGATTTACCTTAAAAACAGCTTTTAATTTTTTTTTTTTCAGTCAATGCAGCAGCACCATAAGATTTATTTTCTTTGCTTTTTTTTGTACACTTTTTCACATATTTAGAAAAAATTTCAAATCACACAGGCTGAATACATGATTGGTTGGACATGATGATTTTGGAGGTCCTTTCCAACCTTAATGATTCTATGATCTCATCACACTGCAAAAGGAAAAAAAAACATTTCATTTTGCAGAAAAAGTGAAGAATTAGCTATGCTCCATCTGAAAATCCAAGGTACTGTTTGTTCAGAGATTAAGTGAATTGACATGATGTGTGGAACTTTAGAAAGACTAGTAAAGACATTCTTTAAGGAAAAATGTATATCTATATAAAAAATTCAAGATTATATGATAGAAACCCTCAGATCATCCTCTTTCCATTGATTTTTATTTTTAACAAGTTTTATTTCCCCAAGTACATCCCACTTACTTCCCCTCCCCCAATACACCAAAAGTTGTCAAGGCTAAGTATGTAAATTGTCAATGCTAAATATGTAAAAGAAAAATATTCTTTAATAAATCTCAATATGCTGTCAGGCTATGATTGTATTTCCTTCATGGAGGAGGAAATTGTTCTTTCACCAGCTAATAATAATTGAAGAGAAATAATCTAAATATGAAAACACATTGCAAGCTAATGGAAAAGTAGTTGATTTAAGGTCATCTGTGCTCAGCCATTACAAAGAAATTGTAAACTTGAAGAAAAAAATTCTGTTCTCAGCATTCTCAGCTTCTTTGTTCTGTTGCTGATGTTCATCTCTCCAGCTGTTATTAAAGTCTGAACATGTATAGCAAGCTTAAAATCATTAAATAAAATTATTAAGTGTGATTATAACAGTATTAGTAGACACACATAAGCAAAAACCAAAGCTCAAACAGCTCAAATAATTCAATGAACTACATTAAAAATTAAAAAAAATAACATTAATAATCTGACTGGCTGAGACTGCTCCTCTAGTTAAGAGAACAGGTGCTTCCAAAAGTTCTGTCCTACTTTCCAAAAGGGGAAGGCAGGAGAGGCAGGTGGGCTCTCAGAGTTGCTCAAATGAGCTCAGAAGCTTTCAAACAACTATCCACATGTATTCTTCTGCCTACTGTTAGTAGGGCATAATGTAAATTTCTTCCCTGAAGTTCTTGCAAGAAACAGTGTTTAAAAAGCCAAAATGACAGAGAGTGCAAGACTGAAGGTAGAGTCATGTAAAAAAAAAAAAAAAAGAAGAGAAAGCAAGAAAGGAACTTAGACTTATTAATGGCCAGTTTAATAATTTATGTATATGCAAAGTTGCCACTTTAAAACCCCCTTGATGGCATCTAAGAACTGTGTATCTTGAAATTAATTATTAAGAATACTGAACACATTAAATTGCTCTTTTATTTTGATTACAGCATTGCCCAAAGACTTTTTAGAGACTGGGACTCTTTCCTGCTAAAGAACAATAAATACATGAACCAAGTGACAGCTTCTTGTCTAGGATGGAGAGTATATATTTCAAATGAGATATGAAATAAAACACAGGAATTAATTTGGGGAGGACAAGAAGGGCAGGAGGGTATTCTCCTTGCCTCTCTACAGGGCCACACAGCACCACCCACAGAAAGGCATTGCAGCTCTCTCTGACACAAATTGCACCTCCTGTTCACCTCAAGTTATGGGCAGATAAATCAAATTACTGAAACAAAACTGTGTTGCATCAGCTGCGTCAGGAATTCAAAGAACATTCTAAAATGGGAAACTTCACCAGCACATCACTTGAGCCCCTCTCTGAGCCTTTTCCTGTTGTAGGGGATGCATTGGTCAGTGACACTGATAAGAGGTAACATTCTGTCCATACATGCACTCCTACATAAATACTAAAACAATAAAAGCCTGGTTGCAATCTCTGTAAAAAATGAAACTATAAATCTTTTCTATTTCTCCTATGGATTTAAATTCAAAGCAACCTCAAAGTTTTTCACTGCATCATCTTGAGCCTATTGATGTGACACTCAGTTACACAGCATGAGTTATAATAATAGACACACTAGCAAGTAAAAGATAAAAAAGAGACTATTTTCATTACTGAACCAAAGACTGTTGTTTAATAAGTGAATTTTAGCTAATAATGATAAAAAATTGCAGTTCTATCCACTGAAACAGCATGTGTCAAAAATAAAGAATTTTTTCTTAAAGTTTTTATGGCATATCCTGAGTTCACTGCTTTGATCACAAAGTTAATAAGTGCTCAGATCCTTAAAACAAGGAATAATAAATAAGAGCCATAAGAATTAGAGGTGAACTTGGAAAAGAGTTTATGCCAGCAAGCATTGTACTGTGCCTTTCAAATCTTCTTTGAGTATTTCTTTGAAAGCAATACCTGAAGTTTTGCTATCTTTGGATGTTCTTTTCTTATACTTCTAAATATCTGATACTTGAAATATGGGAGGGAAACCAAACCAAACCGAACCAAACCAAACCAAACCAAACCAATATCCCTACCCCCTCCTTTAAAAAAAACCCCAACCAACCAACCAATCCACAAACCCCGCAAAAAAACCCAAACCTCCAACACACAGAATCATAGAAGTAGGTTGGAAAAGACCTTTGAGATCAAGTAATCCAACTGCTTATCTGGCACTGCCAAGCACTAAACCATGTCCCCAGCTGCTACATCTTCATCTGTTTTAAATACCTACAGATATGATGACTCTACCACTTCTCTGGACAATATGTTTCAATGCTTGACAAACATTTCCATTAATATTTTTTTTTTCCTAAAGTCCAATATAAACCTCTTCTGGAGCAATTTGAGACGTTTCCTCTTCTATGACTTGTTGACTGGGAGAAGATCCTGACCCCCATCTGGCTGAACACTCCATTAAGGAGTTGTAGAGCACCAGAAATTCCTCCAGGTGCTTCCTTTTCTCCAGCCTGAGGCTACCCACTTCCCTCAGACAATCCTCACCCAACTCTTGCTCCAGATCCTTTGCATCATTTAACTAAAACCAAAACGAGAACTTTTATGTCTGTGGCTATTAAAAAGAGGGAAGGGGCAAATCTGCCTTCTGTAATTAAACAGAGACTGAATATTTAGCAATGAAACCCATACAGTGTACTGCATTTACAGGACATGCTTTATACTAATTTTAACACATTTTGAATTCAAAGATGCTAAAAAGCAAACATATTTTAATTCTGGCATCTGCAGAATTCAGCATTGAAAATCTAAATTTCTTTTTGGGAAATTTTGAATTTGGAATTTGAACAAAATTTTATGTTAGGGCAAATATTAATATCATGTTCATAGTGAATGTACTATTTTATATTAACAAAATGTTAGCAGCAGAGGAGTAATTACCACCTACATTGCTGTGGTGTCTGAAAACAGTATTTGAAGGAAGTGCACATTTTGACATATGATGTAGGTTTACATTCTTTTAACTTGTTTATTGGGTTTTTTGGGGTATTTTTTCTGTGAGCTGAGCACCAATACAGGAAAACCCTGCTGTTGCATTCATGCTCTATAAATCTGTATCTTGAATTTGTGGCCCTAAGATGTTAAATTTAGGTTTTACTAAAAATATGTTTGTTTTCTGCCAACAGTGGAACTGCTGAATGAAAGCAGAAAGAGATGTAATGAATGGAAGAGATGCTTCAATATACATAATTACTACTGAATTTGTAATTAAATGTTTTGCTTGAGGTCTTGTCATGGAAAGAATGAAATTATGTCACTGTCCTGGCTTTGGCCAGGACAGAATTAATTTTATTGGTTGTAGCTGGTGGAGTGCTGTGTTTTGTATTCAGCATGAGAAAGAGATTGATATCACATGGATTATTTGGCTGTTGTTAAATTGTGCTTATCCTAAGGACTTTTTGGCTTCTTATCTGTGCCAGTAAGGGAGCTGGGAAGAAGCACAGGCAGGATGGGTGATCTGAACTGGCCAAAGGAATGTTCCACATGCTAGAACATCCTGCCCCAAAGATAAACTGGGAAGAGTTACCTGGAAGGGAGCTGAGCTTTATTCAGGGACAGGCTGAGCATCAGTCAGTGCTGCTGAGCAATTAGGTTGGGTTCAGTTACTCTCTCTCTCTGTTCTTATCATTATAATTATTGTTAATATGATTATCAGAATATTTAGTATTAATAAAATCATTATTAATATGATTATCAGAATATTTAGTATTATGAAGATTACTAATATATTGATGATATTAATTATTATTTTATTATTTTTTATTATTATTATCACTGATATTTACAATTATTATGTGTTTTTGTCTCAAACCATGAGTTTTATCTTTTCTTTCCAATTCTCCTCCTCATGTGAGAGGTGGAAAGTGGTGGGAAGTAAGTGCCTCCACAGCACTTTGTTGCTACCTGAGGTTAAACCACAAAAGCCACAGACCCATGAATTTACTGGCAATTCTACTAATGTTTTAATAGTTTTACAGTACAAATCAGATTAACTCAGATTCTAATTACATCAGAAAAGAAGCTCTCTTTGACAGTAGAGTTATAGATCATTATACAATTTTTACATTAAAAAACTCATGCTATCATATACCTATTTTTACTAGTTTTACACTCAGTCTTCCAGAACACATCTTGAGAACTTTCAGTTGGCTGTTGCAGTGTATTTTTGAGAAAAGGGAGACTGGCATTCAGCATCCTGTCTTTGCCTGGAGGAGTGTGATATTCATGGAGGAGGGAGAGTATTCTTTCTCATTCATAGATCTGTTTGGAGATGTTTTTATTCAACTGTTTTTCCCCTGCCTGCTCCTGTCCCCCTGCTCTCAGCAAAGAGGTGATAGGTACCCTCACCTCACTAATAATTCCAGAGGCTGTTTTCCTGGCTGGAGCTGCCAGGGTTGCCATCCCTGTCCCTGGTGTCTGTCCCAGGGCAAAGGGAAACCCAGCTCAAGGCAAGGGCAGCCCAGACACCCCTGGGACCCAACACAGTCTGCCAAGAGCTACTGAAAAACCATATTTACTCAGTTCCTACACATCTGTAAATAGCCTAAGGCTTGTGCCTTCTTGATTTCCTCTTTTTGTCCACTTTCACCTGCTGAAACTTAGAATTGAGCATTAATAATTGGGATTTCTATACTCTTGCCACTTTAATTGGATCAAGCACCCTCTGGTTCGTCATCTGCCTGTGCTAAAAGGATTTCACTGCTGGTTTAACCAAGAGCAAATATTCAACTCTTTGGAACAAATAGAGAATCTCAAAATGGCTAAAATAATTGAGGCAGAGATCCTTGCCACAATTTGAGTGATATTTCCTCCACTGAATAAATGAAGGAAATAAAGAAATTGCCTCCTGGATGCATGTTTTCAGACTTTCATTAAGGAAATTTCAGAGGTAAGTATCCCATACCCAGGGAAATTAAAAGCTGAGCATATTTTCTACTACATTGTAAACACAAGATATTTTTGAAAAGCACACATTTTACATATTTGCATGTTCAACTAAAGATGAAAAGAGGCCACTTGCCAAAATCAAGTGGAGCTCAAAATACCGACTTCTAATAACCTAAAAATTTTTGTAATAAAAATAAGACCAATTAATTTTTCTGTTATTATTTAAATTTTCCCATCATATTTAACTAGTCTGAAGAGAGTGAATAAAAATTAATTCTGGAGCAAATAAACAAAAAAATAGCACAAACCTCCCAGAATACAAAGGGAAAGTTGCAATGACAATATAGTAGGAGGACTTGAAGATAAATAATGAAATAACACTGGCGTAATTTCAATGAGTGTAAAACAAAAAATAAGATTCAATGACAAAAAGATCCATTTCTGATAGTAAGCAGTGTATATATTGCATTTCTAATTGTGCTTTTCTTCATTTTCTAATGTGCACTCTGGGGAGTCTTGTGATCCTTTTCTTCCAGAGATTTTATTTGCATAATTAAATCCTTAACATATAATTTGTCAAGTGCCAAATTATGTTATATAAAGCTCCAGAATCCCTATTCTTCCTCCTCCCCTGACATAGCTGTTATCTCTTTTATGCCCATACTGAATGTCTAAAATATTTGCATTAAAACTCACGTTTAGACTGAGCTTTCAGAGTGTATTGCTACGCCCTTAAGGAAAAACATCCTGTGATGACTTTCTCCTGCAATGGCAAAGCTGAAGGCAATGCAGCAGGTGCTTAAGATGAAAATGAATTCATAGGTATTGCATTAATTCACATTCTTGTGTGTAAATATGCACGTGGGCTCACCATTTCCATAAATGCATATTGCATGTGGAACCCTCTGTCCCCAGAGGGGAATTTGTGCACTTGCAGTGATCGATCGCTTGCCCAGTTTCAGAATGTTGTAGGTGTATCACATACCTGAAGGTCAAGAATAAAGTTTTCTTTCAGGACAACCATGCATTTACCCACCTCACATAACACAGCTTTCCTCAGGTGCTGCAGGGAAGGCACCATTTGGTCTCAGAAATCATCATCATCTCCTTTTGGACAGAATCATAAGAGCAAAGTATTTAGTTGAAGCTAATTATATAGGCTCTCTCTCAGGCAGAAAAAGAGAAGTGAGATGATATTTGCTCTAAAGGGACATATCTTCCTCCTTCATTGCCTGCAAAAAGACCTGGTACAACTACTTAGGTTAAACACTTCCATTTCTGACAGTTGAATTCAAGTGAGATGAATTCCACACTGACTAGCAAATACTGTTGAAAATCTAACCCAAGTAATTTATCTAAGGTCATATACAAATGACAGTGTATTTAATTGAATTCTATTTTCATAAATTCATGACTAGTGCTCTAATTATTATCCCATTCTCTCTGTGACAAGAGACTGAATAAATAAGTTTTATGGTTTTTAATGCGTGTTTGGATTGAGTTGATGATGTCAGGCATTAGATCAGCTCATAAACCATCACCTACCATATGTCAACAGTCAAATTATCAATTCCTATTTATCAACTCCTCATTAGGCATTTAATAGTGTCAATGGAGGCAGTAAGAGACAGCCAGAGATTGCATAGAAATAATGTGAAAAACTTGGTCTCAACAAACATTTGGCTGTCTTTCAGAGGCAAGAAGTCCAGTATAATATTCCATAATCTACCATAACTTTGTAATTTGTACATGCTCTAACCGTATCAAGGTGAAGGGAGGTTTAAAGTTTCCTAATTATTTCTGGAAAGTAATAATTAGATAATCTGTCAAATAAAAAAAAAAAAAAGTAGTATATCTTTGGGCAGGAAGGACATAAAGTGTAGGGCTGAGAAGTCAAAAGAACAATCAAAACTGTAAGTAGGAAAGGTTTCTTACAGTTCTGTTGTTTCTTGTTTTTTTCTTAATATAGTAATAACAAAATAATTTAAATCCAATGTAAGTAAAAAATTACTCATAGGGGAAGTGTGAAAATGGTCATAACCAGCTGAAAAATTATTAGGAAAACTTCCCACAGTGAAATATCTTCTAAACTTTGTGAAATTAATATATAATAGTTCCAAGAGATTTTAAGTTAGAGAAAGATTAGGAAACAGTCTAATCTTCACTTTGCAGAGCTTTTTCAATTTGAAAGTGTATATAAAGAATAAAAAAAAAAATTGAGAACACTTGGGAGTTTCAAAGCACTTTTTCCTGGAAAACATTTTCACATTCTTGCCTTCCAATTTCAGTTCAGGATTTCTTCTTTTAAAACTCAGAAAGATTTCTGGACAGACTCATTAAAAGACAATATGATCTTAAAGGAAATATACCTATTTCTTATAAACTCTGTACAATTTCTGTGCAACACCAGCTAATATAATTTTTAGGAAATTCTGATTTTCTTTTAAAGAAGTATGATGAGAACCAAAGTTTTTTCAGCAATAAAATCTCACTAAAATTTATCTTAAAAAAAAACTTAGAAACATCAACATTTTTAAACTTGAAATTTACCATGTACCAGATCAGAAATAACTTATACTTTGAAGTATTCCCCATGTGGAGCAAACTTGTAAAAAGTGGAAATACTGCTTCTGTCTTGAAAAGAGCAATGTTGAACTTCGAAGTATGAAATATTTTGGGGGGTTTTGTCAATAAACTGTCATAAGAACTGGGGTATTTGTATAATCAACCCTGCTCCAAAACAATATTTAACAAAGTTTTCCAGTAGTAAAGAATAAATATATTGGTATTTCTAAGGCAGCTCTGGAAAAGTTCTTTTTTATAGGTTACATTTTCTCAATTGTCTCAGTCACAAATGTAAATTATGTTAATAAGATAAAGAGCAGGAGTCTAGGAGAATAAGAGCATCATAATGATCTTAAAGAAAAAAAAAAGCTTTCCCCCCCCCAGGTCACATTAGGTTCCAAATTATTGTATTATCATGATTTCATGACATATTTTACTTGCAAGAGTCATAAAGTAAAACAAATCATACAGAATTATTACTATTATCATTGTAGTATTAAATTTCCATTACATGGTAGAAATAAAAAAATCTCTTAAAACAATACAAATATAGCTCAAAGAAATCCTATGTTTCCTGCAAGCCCAGCAGCTCCTCTAAGTGACAATACAGGAAAACAAACAAATTAATAACATGGCTGTTCTAATTCCACAGAGTTTAAATGCCTGGATTCAGAGATGAAGTTGTACAAATAGCAAAATTAAAATGACACAAACCCAAAAGCAATGAAAAAAAGGCTGACAACCCTTCTCCTCCCACACACTTTTAATGAGAAAATCCAACAATATTTATTATTGAGGCTGGCTTGTTTGAGGTCACGCAATAAATAACCATCTTGAAGGCAGAGTGTTCTCTAAAGCTTATTGCTTTGTTTGAATTTTTCATTATTGCTATAAATTCAGTGAATGAACTTTAGTAAAAGGTTTTGTAACATGCACTTGTTTTAGTAAACCTCAGGAGTCCCTTCACCAACACTGCACAATCCATACCTCATATATTCATGAGTCATTTTCTTCTGATGCCTTGAGTACCTCCTCCAGAGGTATCTGCCTCTGAAAGATGTTAATCTTTGTTTTCACTGAAAAAAAAAAAAAAGATAATTGCAAGTTTCTTAATTGCCTTAAAACAAAACAAAAAAAAGTCATTACTTTTAGACAACAGAACACAATGTTCAAAAGCATACATTTCCTGGAATTCTGTTTGAGCCCATGTCAAAATCCAGTTCAATAATTTGTTTACTGGTGTTTTCTGCACTCATTTGGATCACTTGAACAGTTTGCCAGCCCAATCAAGGCACAGAGGAAAACACTGTGGTATGGTACAAACTGAGATAAAAATATCTATGCTGAAAAGCAATCTTAAAAAAAAAGAAAAGGTGAAGCACTGCTAAAGGCTCTGTGAAATGTGTTTGAGAAAGATACTGAGAGACATAATTAAATACTCCAAATGTACTTCAGAACACATATGTTTATAGAGCATAGAACCTCACTTCTGAAAACTATTTGAAAATATCTCTAAGTAGATATATTTTATCACTGAAGTATCAATCACGAGGTTTATCTTATTTCCCCATTGTCCCATTAAATCTAAGCCAATGGAACATCAAACACAGTAACCCAGACAGTGACTCATCAGCTCTCAGCACACATTTTTATTTCTTTATAAAATTCAGTAAGGTAGGAGATAGCATTGTTATGGTAGGCTACCTCAAACAAAGATTTTATAATTATTTATAATGGAATACTATTTAAAGGCTACTAAAATAAGACCTGATTTTGCAAACATACTTACCCAAATGTATTTATACAAATATGGTGTGTTTCTGGTTGTAGAATTTTCTTTTTAATATTTTTGTAGAGTTGAATGCTAACAGTATTTTGAGTTGAACACTAACAATATTTACTGCTTCAATAAAAGAAAATGTTAAGGAAATTTAAAGTCAACTTAGCCTGCATCCAGCTGTGGTCTTTCCTTCTCCTTTGTCACCACTAGCAACCCAGTAAATGTGGACCACTAAATTTAATCCCCACACACTTGCAGGATTTTATAACCTGGTATTCAGAATTTCATGGAAAGATTACTCTGTAAATTCAAACCATTCTGATAAATAAAATTCACATTTTATATATATATTTTAATGCAAACTGACATCAAAATTCAATTTGAAGAAAATTTTTAACACCTCATCAAAAAGAATCCAAAAAACCAACTAAACAAAACAAAGTTAAACCAAGCAACCAAGCAAACAAACAAAAGGTTAAGTTCCTTCAATGGGAGAAAATATTTCATCAAGCAAAGAAACAAACCCTCAACATACCAAAAAAATAATTATTTAATTAAGTTAAATACCTGCTAGCCTACTTCATTAGAAAATTTGAGAAGCATCAAACACTTATTAGCACAGAAACTCCCAGGGCAGGATTTTTGCTGTCTAGACTCACCTCATCCTCTGGGAATGTCTGTAATTGACATAAGTCCTCTGTGTATTATGCACCAAGGAAATAATTGGATAGACAACAGGAATGATTCCATTTTCCTGTCTTTTTCTGTGCACATCTGGAATAAAAGGATACTTTTCTGCCTTTTCTCTAAGCTTTACAAAGCAGTGATTTAGGATTCTCTGTGTTGTTTAAATTAATATAGTTTGTTTCCTTGAGAAAATGTCTTCAGAGAAGTAATGATATATATATTTTTAAGATAACTAAATAATACTTTTTTTCTAATTTTTATGTCAGAAAGCCCTGTTTATTTCTGCTAAAGGCAATGTATGAAATTATTTTAATAACAATAAAAGAGAGTGAAAATTCTTCTCTGCCTTATGAGGATTGCAGTATGATTAGCTTTGTTTTCACATTCCTCTTCAGGCCAAACTCTCAAATTTTAATCTATTTCCCAAAGGGTGCTCTCATATTTTCTCCTGGAAAGAAGGTTGCTGTGAATTATCAGAGTGATACACCACAGGAAGTGTTGTCCAGGTTGGGAAATGAGCCTGATGAAAAAAAAAAGGAACGTAAAGGCAACTGAATTACAATTCCTATAGAAGTCTTTAAAATTTACAATAATTTATTTGAAAATTTATTCTGGCTTGAAGCCTTTTCTTTTTTGTAATGTCAACAATAAGATATTTTCTGAAGACAACAGGTACCACTCATTAAAATTTTCATTATGATACACAATTTTTTTTCAGGATTCCTATTCCAACATTTTATGACAAATCCTTACTGGCCTAATATGGTATGCACTTAAGTTGACTTAAAAAATAAAGGAGATCTATCTAGAACTAAATTTTAGTTAGATGTGCAACAAAGAGATCTTAGTACAAGAAAAGAAAAACAGAAACAAAGAAAAATCTGAAATAAAAAAACAGCTTTGTGGGACATTATATAGAAAATTAATAAAAATTTAGAATTATATATTTTATTAGTTTCTTAAAATTTATTTTTATTACTTTAGGAAACAGAGATTCATTCATCTTCTTTTAATCTTCCAAAATTTAATAATTAATCTAGGATGCATTTTAAAATATTCCTTACTACAGTGTCAGAAGTTCAACTCCTCTTTTAAAGACTTGTTGTGGAGCTTTTAATCTTCCAGTAAACCATAAATATCTGCTTTGATTTATTTTTATGTGTTATAACTTATTGGTTTGTAAATGCACATAAGAAATATTAGATAAAAGCAAAGGGAAAAGCTACTTAATAAATTATATTCTGTATTTAGCAGCTGCAAATTGAAATTGTCAGCTTCATATCAAGATGCCATTTCTGGGGTTTTTAAGAGTGAAACATGTATGACTGGTATAAAATTCACTGTTGTTGAAGTATAGAGACACACAGACCAGAAGATTTTATTAACTGGAATAAGTGTCAAGTTTCTGCTTTCTTTGCAGTCCTGTCTCTTATTCTTAACAGCTATTTTAAACCAATATTCAACATTTTATTTTCCCAGTAATTTTACTGAAAATTTGTAGAAGAACATAAATTCTGAGGTATATCAATTAGATTTTTTTTTTAATAGAATAGTTCTGCTGCCACAAGAGTAGCTTTTTTATGAAGTACTCCATGGGAAATTACATTATTTTTATTTTTAAACCTTTCAAATGTTATTACCTTCTCATTTCTATCACTTTCTTATAAGTTTATATTACTTATTTTAAATTGCAGTTGGCAATTTCAAATACACTTTAAAAAGGTGTACTTTTTATAAGCACATAAGGAAATGCAACTTAAAAGTACCGTGATTAAAGGTGATAATTTCCTAAAAGTGCTTCACAATATTTAAAGTAATGATAAAGGATGAGCTATTTCTCTGCTTTTCTGGTCTTGTAACACAGTCATAACAGGACTGGTTATTTAAGCTTTCAAGTTCCTCAGTGTTTTGCATGTTTACACATGTAGACCTTGGCCAAATGGCCACTCTTTAAGGTTTAACCTTAGAAATCACTGAAAATGTCTAAAATTACAGGAAAAGTTTAGGGCCATTTGTTTGAAACAAAAAATTTCTTAGATTGACCTAAGTCTGACAAATAAAAAGAGGGCTGAAAAGTTGAATATGGTGTGAAGTAAAAAGTACATAAGTTTGAAATTTCTCACCAATATCCTCGAACAAGGAATTTATGCACTGCAGGAGATCACACTCCAAGCCTGCCCCCTGAGGAGGGGTGACCTGATTTCTGACACACTGCTAAATCCAATTTTCAGTGAGGTCCTGAAGGGCCCAACAGAAGGGAGCTTGATGCTCCTGATATTAATCAGGGTTGCAACTGGGAAGTGGCACTTTCACAAGGGAGGTGCACATGGACAGCCATGGGCAGGAACAGGACGATGTTCTGGGTTTCTCAGGAAGGACAGACACACTCAGTGCCTGCAGTCACACAGCTGGTGTTCCCATGGTGTTCCATGGAAAGCAATAAAAGCTGCTGCTGCTGCTCTCCCAGAAGATCTGAAAGTATTCAAATTGCAGCAAATGCTCCCACACACTTTCTGGGACTGCAATAAACAGTCAGCTATAAATATAAAATAAAAGACAGCTAGAGGCTAATAAATATTTCTGACACTCACTGTGGATCAATAATTCTGCTGTCACTTCTCTGGCTGCCATCCTTGCCTTTCTACCATGGACTTGAAGACTCAAAACCAGTTGCCCATTGACTACAGAAAGTCAGAGACAGAAAAGCTCAAGAGAACAATGGAGATTCCCTTCTCTACAAATAAGGGGTCATGGAAGTGGTGCTGAGGAAGAAGATTTCTTGTTTCTGATGTTTAGCACCAGCTCCTGTGGGAAGCCACATTTATCATGCAATGTCTTCGTCAAGCTCTGAGCTGCAAGCTGGGAAAATGGAGTGAGCGTCACATTGTCCAGCATGGACATGAGCAGAAGCTCCAGGAAATCCAGAAGCCTGAGTCCCTCATTGTAATTACTGAGAAGTTAATGCTCTTATCAGAGGTTTTATTACAGAAATCAAATAAATTCATTAAATTAATGAAAATTCAAAGTAGTAGTTTACAAGATTCCTTCTGCCATAATGCTCAGTGTTTCCCTGATTTTAGATACCGACTAATATGGACAATTTTATAACAGAAATGCAAATTTTGCGACCATAACTGACAGAAGAGTTCTTTTAGTGTCCAGTTCCTATTTTGCAACCATAACTGACTGAAGGGTTCTTTTAGTGTCCAATTCCTATTTATCACTAGCATTGCAAATGACATTACACACTCTCAAATCAGTACTTGACCTAGTCTAGCCAAATTTGAATATGTTTTCCCCTTAATCTTTTGCAATGCATGAATACAGGTTGACATGAATTTTAATTCGTAATTTTGGAACCTGCTCATGCTGGTAAGAAAAATGCAAATAAATGCCAGTTTCTTGCAGAAACACTTTATCAGCAGCAATAAATAAAGTAATGCTTCAAGCTTTATTTGAAGTCATTGTTTGAATGCATACGATATACATTCCCTTTCTGTTTTCCAGATTTATAGGGGTTTAAATCCTATATCAAATACAAACCATTTTTCAGGGCCCAAAGTCCAGCACCTATTTGTGTTAATGGAAAAATCTCTCTTGACATAATTAATATCTAGTTAAGAAAAACATTAATTGCTGAGGTCATGTTCATCATTGTACACTTATGTAAATGAAGTGATTTACCACCCTCACAGCAGAATTAAGAACAAACATCATTTCCATGGAAGGACAACAAAGCTCACTTGTTGTTCATGATTTTACTGCCCATGTACAAATCCATCTCAGCATAAGAGTAACATGCAGCTGTAAAATCTTGTGTGACAACTGTGCACACACCCACACTTAAACCCATCCAAGAAATTTCTTTATTTCAGAGGATTTTGTGAATCTATTTGAAAATGGAACCCTAGTCAGTTTTCAGCTCTATTTATTTGAGAGAAAGGCCACAAATTCAGCTCCATTATGACACTTATTCATAGGGGAGAAAAAAAATTGATATGGAAAGAATATGGAATTTAATTTTTCCAGTTATTATCAAAGAAAAAAAAAATCTTTCCTAATTTTTTTTTTCATTTGCTTTAAAAATATCTGTTCTTTTTTAGGCTGTTCCTCCATAGTCCATGAACTGGTGTTCCCTGAAGTTATAAATATATTTTTCATTTACTAAAGCCTACCAACTGAGAAAATGTTCCTACAAGAAATTCTTGCAAGGCTAAAGATGAAAAAGTGCTCAAGCATAGGTTGAATAAGGCCAGATCATGAATTTAAATGAAAGCATTTTTTGATGCTTCTAAACTAACCCTCTGAGACCTGCTGGACAGTTGTGACACTCTTTTATTCCAACCAGAATATTTGGGTCCAGAGAAATAAAAGCTGAGAGCCCTTAAATTTAGTAGCTCATGCTTATTCGCCTTTGTGATGGTTAAGTGTGCATAACTCATAACCTCTTATATTTAAATGAGACATATGATCCTTTATTTCCTTTTAAAATCTCTTCTAAATCAAGTTTAATTTGGATTAATTAAATGAACAAAAGACCATTAGATGAATCCTGTTAATTTTAATGGATTTTTGACCACTGATCCAGATATTTGCTAGAATACAGGGATTTTTTAATAGTACAAGATTACCTTGTTTCTTTTCCAGTGTTTTGTATTTTAAAGTTGAAACAAATCTTTCTTAAAAAATTTAATTTGGACTGCTATATTACTTACATAGTGGTAAACAAAACACAAGTTTTTATATGTAGATTTAGAGGGGTTTAGGCTTTGTAGAACAACTTAAATTGTGATTTTGAATTATCATTGAATACTTAATAAAAGCACATGGAACAAACTGTTCTTGCCAAACTGCTAATGGTTAATTATTGTGGTCTCCAAAATTGTTAACTTTCCCTGAAAAAAATTCCTGATTGGATAGAACAAAGGAATAAAGAATATAGGTTTCAGAAGTGTTGTGTGTAAGTGATGCCAGATATGAATATCAATGAATCTGGCAACACTTCTGGAATCTTGAGAAAGATTTTGATAAATATGCTAAAATACTTAGAAATTGTAAACCATATGCAATCTATAAATTGTAAATTACAGTCTATTGTCATTTAGTTTTGTGGTTGCAACTATTGCAATAGGCTAAATGAGCCAGCCCTCTTAGCTGCCTACCAAGTAACAAGACTTTTTGGGGTCAGCAGTGTGATGAACACAGGCATTATGTTTGACATTAAGAATTTTTGGTGTCTTATCTATTTCACATTGCTAATGAAGCTTAGAGGAAGAGAGTTTTCATAGATTTCTGGATTCTGCCTTCTAGAATGGTACAACAACAGAAAAGCAGGATTAAGGGGCTTAAATACTGGGCATAAAGGAGCCTGAGGAACTCAGAATGTGCTCTGAAAACTGTGAAAACTAAAATGGGCTCCCTGAGGTTATCTGGTCCAATCACAAGTCATATTTTGAAAATCTCAAAGTACACAGATGTCAAATTCTCTATGGATAGTACAATACAAACACCCAAAGTGGCTAAGTTTTTATTTGTGTTTAGTTGAAATTTCTAGTAAAAATCTGAATTAATTTTCTCTCTTTCCATTAGCCAGCATGAATACAGCAATTACGCTGTCGTTTGTCTTTACTTGAGAATGGAAAAACTCAACTATTTTAATCTCTCCATATATGCCATGTTCTAGCCCTATAACAATCTTCTAAAAGACTACTGGTCTTCCAAAATACCATTGTTCCTGTATGTCCATGA
>JAHXMQ010012338.1:6330645-6342961 GCA_020466415.1 Ammodramus savannarum pratensis | reverse complement strand
GTGTGGCCCCATCCTCTTGACTCCTGCCCTGAGGATATTCGTAGACATTGATAAGACATTGATAAGATCCCCTCCCAGAAATGAACACTGTCCCAGCTGAAACCACGGCCAAGGGGCAGCTAGGGACGCCACTGGCTAAGAAAATCTCATGTCAGAAAAACAACTTCTATTGAAGAGTTAGAAAATAATCTTTGTGTACTTTATTACCAAGATACTTTATTTTCTGAGAATAGGAAGATCAGAGTGGGGAAGGAAGGGGAAGGAGAGTGCAAAAAACAGGATTGAGAAGATGAAAGAGTGAATGATTTATCTTAGTTCATTAAAAGGAAAGTCATATGTGAATTATCCTAAACCATTAAAGAAGTAGAGTGTTAAAGGTATCTATCAATACTGTCAGGACAAAGATAGATAGGACAAGGAGACAAAAGTCATTCCATTGTTAGATGTGTGGTTTCCTCCATACTCATCTCCAGATGGAGATATTTCCATTATGCTAATTTGCATTTGACGTAGAGCAATACAATGGATGTTCCAAAAGCACCTGTTTTTTGGGATATCACTGCTGACATTTTTACTTGCTCAGTTCAAAAAACAAAACAAAACACCCTCTGCAAACTCTTCTATGTCTGAGCTTTAAATATACCAAGTAAGGGTCAAAGAAGGAGTCATTCCTCCCTTCATGAGACAGAAAATGAGAAAATATCTTCAAAAATGAATCAGATCCCTGTGCTACAGTCCTTAACTGCAACATGAAGTAAAATTCACTGAGCACTTTAAGTGATAAAAGAGAATCTCCTAAAGCAATTCAGCACATGGATAACTTCCCCAGGTTATA
This sequence comes from Ammodramus savannarum pratensis, assembly GCA_020466415.1. NCBI lineage: Eukaryota > Metazoa > Chordata > Aves > Passeriformes > Passerellidae > Ammodramus > Ammodramus savannarum. Next base: position 6,342,126 of record JAHXMQ010012338.1, on the reverse strand, counting down.
TATTGTTTCTTTTTGAAACTGTTAGAAAAAAATCGAGGCAAAATGCCAGATATATTTTTAGGTTGGTCTCTCTCGCTCCAGAGTGTTAGAAGATTTAGTTTATCTAAAGTAAATCTAAGCTTCTAGAAGAAACTAATAGAAGTATTAAGAAGAAACCAGAATTAATTCTGAAGTTATATGAATGAAAATAAACTTTTTTAAAAGAATACTTACTGTTGAAGATAGAGCTGAAAAGCAACTAGGATACAAATATGTTTCTTTGTTAAGGATAACAGAAAAAAAAAGAAAGATAAATAATTGGCTCAGATTACATTAAGTTTTCTATGCAAAAAATAAAAAAAAAAAAAAAAAAAAGAAGAGATTTAACATTATCCTCTGGTTGTCTTAGCTTCTATGGGCACTTTACTTCCCAGATGAAAAGTGCTATTTTAGTATTCAGGATCTATTCTTGAATTGAGGTGAAACCCAGTATCTTGAAAAAGAAAACAAAAAAATTACAACAACAACAACTTATCAAACATGCAATTCTGTGCTTAAATGCATCTGCATACATATGGAATGCTTCTTTTTTAGCACCTCTTTGTCACCTGAGATAGCCTTCTGAAGGACGTCTTGTATTTCTTCAGAGCTTGATCCAAAATAAAAAAAACTATAATAAAAAATCTTGTGTTTTTACATCTTGAGGGAGGAATTACTAGATTGCTTCACAGGGAATAAAACATAAAAGAAGAAAAATTAAGCATATAGGATAAGAGGATCCGCATCAATGCATCACATGTAATATTTTTCAAGTTAAGTGAATACTGTAATGCATGCCATTAGTGAGATTGTCTGGGAAATAATGGAGGCACATCAGCCTAAAAGGAAAAATAACAAAATTTAAACCAGTTGGAAAAAAAACCACAAGCACTTGGAAGTCTCAGAAAAAAATCACATTTTACCCTGTTTTTCCTAAAAATAGTTTAGGGACAATTCTCATAGCAGTGGGAATTAAACAGAGCGTCCAAGAAAAAAATCCCAAAATCTTACAGAAAGAAATCCAATACTTGTCCGAAATAGTTCCTCTGCAGAGAAGGTCACACTTGCTATGAAGGACTGCAAGTAATTGTTTCTAATGAAGTGGCTCCCAAGGCAAGGAGCAAGCAACACCCAGTTAAACAATCAGGCAGTAATTCTAAACTACCAGCCAGAAGAACATTTTTCCCCAGACACCACATAGGTAAACATTGGACCTATTATCATAAGCTGTAAAAATTAGAAGCATAAATATGTTCAAAAAAGAATAGGACAGATTTATTGAAGCCTGTTAGAAAAGCTTCCTTAAAGTTTTTTCGACCATCTTTTCCCTTTTCTATTCTCTTTCTATTAAAACAAAAAATACTGATTTCTGCTATTTTTATTTTGATTTTTCTGAGATGTTTGTTGATATAGTTTTCACCCTGAATGTTGTCAAAACCTGGAGTAATTTGCAAAGAAAAAAGTAATTGAAGCCTCACAGTATATATTGATTTACGTCCCTAAGCCAATGAATACCCAGAAACCAGGTAATGAGTTAGCTTGATCCTCACACACATGAGGTACAAAATTTCATGTGATGTTTTAAGCAGTTATCTAAGGTATTTCAGCTTTTGATCTGAGGAATGTAACTCTTTGTTTCTATAACAAAGAGTTTACTTTAAATTTTGATAAACACTAGTTGCTTGAATGACGCAATAGGCTTAAGCAAATAATAATTTTCCTACTTTCTGCAGAAATATGCCAATGTAAACCAGGGACATATAACTTCTGAGAAGCAATAATTTTGGACATCCTAAATTTATGATTCTAGAGGAGACAGCTGCCACTTTTTCAAATTTTCCCCATGACTGGGGATTAGATATCATAGTGCAGAATGTGACCTTCTGGGTTTGAACCCCACAGTGCTGCATTTTTTTGTGAAAAGTTTTTGAAGTGATTTGGAGTCCCTTGCTTCAGAAGAAGCAATCATCATTTTGGCAAATTTCTCCAGCGACACAACTTCTGATGTATGGCTTCCTGGAGCTAAATGAATTAGCAGAGCTGCCCTACATTGCTGCAGCTTCCCTGCAATGTGCTCTGTGCACCCTGCCAGGCTCCTCTCTGTAGTAAAATTCAAAGTAGCTCCGAAAACCATTCAACTGCTCACTTTATTTTATTATATTTTAATTAATACTTTTGAAAACTCCTGTGAGAAAAGAATCTGAACACTTCCAGCACTGAGTTTAAAGCTGAAATTAAGACAATGAATCAGACTGTGGGAAGTTGGAAGCTAATATTCAAAAAGTGTTTGCCACACAGCACTACGTACTTAGAAGCTCTGCATATCTGTTTGGAATGTTGACATATAGTGCATGGTTTTCCCCCCAGAATTATGGTTTGTTTCTGTTTAGGATAAGAATACTCTTCCATTTTCTAATGCAAGCAGAGAAGTGCCTTACCCTACAATTTTACTGTAATAATATTTACCAAAATTAGCAATCTGTTTAAAAAAAAAACTAAAAGAAGCCCCTATGTTTAAAGGTTGAAAAAATATATATTTTTGTCTATATTAAAGGTATTTGGTTAAACACAAGAAGATAAATTGCTCTGTCCTTTTCCCATGCAAAGGACAATACAATCATGTGAATAAAGTGACAATGTGACCAGATATTTTAAAAGTTTGATTACTTCCTACTAGTTTCCAATGGATACATTACTGTAAAGTCCTCCATTATCAAGCAGGCCATTTTAACATTTCAGTGATTTGAATCTCCATAGATTTGAATCACATTAGACACACTTAACAAAACATGTGTTTTTTTCCACAGTTTTTAATAGACAGCACATTTTGGGAAATGTTTTCCCATTCTCACTCCAGGTATTCCAGAAAACAATCATGGCAGAGGGCATAGCAGCAGAATAAGTAGGTCCAATAGCCCTGATATCAAAGTCAGTAAGAACAGTCTTTTGTTAGTGAGGAGACTTAAAATATTCTAGTTAGTTAGTTAGAAATAAAAGCAAAAATATTAAGTTTAAATACAAAAAGAAATTCACTCTTGGTGGAACTCTAGTAAGAGTAAAATGTGAAAAGAACACACACTCTGGATTGATGTTGTTTCATCAGTTTTCCTCTGTGGTCATATTCTGATGTGTAAGTATTTTGCTTTGAAGAGGATCTCCCAACTCACCACAATTTTAAGGTCTCCAATACTGCAGATGGGAGATCTATAAAGGCAGCCAAAGATCTTTTTTGATTGTGAGTTTCCTAAAGAGTACTATTGCCACTTGCTGACAGAGGAAAAAGAGAAATGCGTTGTGGAATATCACTCAGAGATCCAAAGGCAGACACAGGAGCTGACATTAGCAAAGTAATTAATGTAGACAGAGGACCTATGGCTGCTAAAAATCTCAACCTGAAGCTTAAAATTATCTCAAGTCCTTTTTGTACTTTTTTTTTCTTTTAAAGTTCTACTGTGTCTTGTCTATTTTCCAAACACATACTGAGGGATTATTATATTTTTTACTTCCTTTTTTTATACCCCTATAATGATATTTCACTGTTTACTATTTTCATTCTTATTCAATTTAATATTTACAGAGAAATATAATTAAGTTGTTTCAAGATTAAATACATAAAACCTATAATACCACTACCAAATAAAAACTAAATTATCAATTTAATTTTTTTAGACCATTCAATTATTTAGAACAATATAAATTAATGGCAGACACACAAGAATTTTATAAATTTTTAGATATATAAGCTAACTCCAAGTTTGAATATTGGAGGCAGTAATTGAGTAAACAAGTAAATTAGGATATCTTATTTACTCACACTTTTAAAGTATATTTGGGGTTTTGTTGCTTTATTTTGATTCTAGTAGTGATTGGTGAGAAAGTAAAAGAAAGCATTTGACGAATCTTATTGCTTATACAGACTTATAATTCAGACTCCAAAACTGGGAAAAAATACTAATTGAATAGAAAATGAACCTCATACACATGATTTAATTAAATACTGGGTTAGGCTTCTTACTTACATGCTGATTTGAGAAAGAATAGATAGAATATTCATCTCAGAAAATTGTAGAGACTTCAGAAATTGCACTTCATTTGGAAAGAGTCAGCTGGAGAGACAGTACCCAACATCTTCCCCTGGGAGGGGCCAATGAGGGCAGAAGAGGACACCCTAGGAAAAGAAAACACTGAAGCTAAGTTGATGCATGTATTCAAAATTTTTCCAAGAAAACTCTGCTGGCAGCTGCTGACTTGCCAGTCCTTATCAGCCCCATGGACGTCAGTGATTACTGGGGGCATATCCTGGCCTCCCTGCCAATCACCCTTGTAAAAAAAAAAAATAGACAAGATCAGAGGATGCCTTTCAAAAACAAAGTAGATGAAGCACAAAGCACAAACAGAAATTAGGAATAGCTTTTTATGGAAAGATGGCATTTAAAAGAGTAATTGCATGAAATGTCAAGTTTGATAGGCAAGGCTTCACTTTTTCATCTGCCAGAGCTCTGTGAGAAAAAATAATTTCTGCAAATCTCTTCAGAAGGCCAAAAGTGGTGCCAAAAATGTCTGAACCCTTAAATAAATGGCTAATCTAAATAAATTGCAAATTACTTTTCACTTGATTGTCTTACTATATTTTTTTGCGATTTTATGTATTTGCAGTTTCCAAGGCTACATCACTGGGGAAGATTACAGAATTTCTGGTTTCCGTATATGGAAAGATGAATTTCATACTGTATATTTTGCTCCTAATTTATAATGAAATCATTGAAAGAAGCTAACGAAATTATTTGCTCATTGTGAAGAAAAAATAAAAGCCTAAAAGGAGGTGATAGAAAGAGGAGGAGGAGAGGTGCTATGAAAGCAGAGCTCCCTCCACAACCCCTGGAGAGACCAAGGAGGAGCAGGTACTGCGGTGTGAGCCATGGAGAGGTCAGTGATGGAGCCTGTGCAGGTGCCATGCTGGTGTAGGTGGATGTGTCCTGAGGGAAACTGCACCCCATGGGAAGGACTTGTGCTGGAGCAGGAGAAAAGTGTCGCAGTGAGAGAGGCTTGGGACACTCAATCTGAGAATCAGCGAGCTTTGTTCATTGGAGAGAGCATCAGACATTTATGTACAACAAGTAATAAGCTCATACAGATCCTGTAAACTAAGCAATCTATTGGTTATACTATAATTATCAGCTCCTCTTTTACTTCTTCATTCTTTATACCTTACATCTGCTTTTTCTCACATCTTTTTTCTCAGCTACAGCACTTTGTTATTGTAACACAGCTATGCTCAAGGCTACAGTGTCTTTGCAGGTGCAGGGACCCAGATTAGCTGGGTCCGGCACCCTCCCAATTCTTGGTCAGCTATCCAAAATTCCTCCACAGAAAAGTCTGAAGAGGAAGGAAGGGCAGGGAAAACCTCATATAACCTGACCACAGCCTCCTCATTCCCCACCCCCCTGCACCACTCACGAGAAGGATATAGAAGAATTGCGAATGAGGGACTGAAGTTGGTCTTGGGAAGAGGAGGGAGTAATTGAAATTTGGTTTAGATTTTGTCTTTGTTTCTCAACATCTAAATCTAATTTAATTGGCAATAAATTAAATTAATTTTCCCTGAGATGAATCTGTTTTATTCATGATGAAAGCTGGTCAGTGATCTCCTCTGTCTCTGCCCACAAGCTTTTCCATCTCAGTCTCTTCTCCTGCTCTGCTGAGCACAGGGAATGAGCAAGCAGCTGGGTGGGCAGCCCCTCCTGTTCCCCTCATGGGGAATCTGTAACTGCAGGGAGTGAACTCCTCTCAGTCTCCTCTGCTCCTCTGCTCCAGGCTCAGCAGACCAAGTGACCTCAGCTGCTCCTCATGTGGCCTCCCCTGCTGACCCTGCACCACCTTCACCACCCAAAACACAGCTCACAGGCAGAACACAGCTCCTACTTCTGTTATCTCTGTGATGGTACTGCCTCCAGCTACTTTCCTTTTGTTTTTTACCCCTCTGAAGGAATCATAAAGTCCCCATTCCCTTTCAGCTTGTTTCAAAAATACCTTCAATAAATTAAATAATGGGGGCTACTAGTTAATAGGTAGCAAAAAGCACCTGTAAAAGGAGCTAAAAGCAAAGTTACAGAATGCTTTCATGGTTTGCAGACTTCTGTTCGTTCATAGAATGTAGAAGAATCCAACCTCTTACAGGCATTAAAGCTGAGGCAGATCGTTTGAAAGGTTGACCTTTGGGAAAATAGATCAATCTTCTTACCTAGTTCAGAAGCTGAATCACTTACTCATCTAAATGGATCTCTTAGAAATCCAGTGATTTTTCAATTTGTTGCACAGTGTGCAAATATTCCACATAAATCTTGGAGATCACAGTTAATACCTTTTCTTTTCATTGGAAATTGGCAGAGAAAACAAAGCAATCACAGTTAATCTAATCACAATGTGGTTGAAAAATACATTTCTATTTTAAGACAGGATTAAGACATTTAATATCATCAGCATACAGTAATCTGAAATCTTTTAACTGGAGGATCAAAACACCTCCTTCAGCTTTCTTTTCATGCCCTGAAATCATTAATATTTGATTGAAATAACTGATGGTTTCTAAAATGCAAAATATTAAGTCTTTATGTAATCCTAATATTTTTTTGATAATTTCTATTTTTTCCCACTAAGAGATAATTTTTGCCATTCATAAAAATATTAAAAAACAAACACAGTTCTTTGAATATATATGTATTTATTAAAAAAAGCCAAATTGTCAGCTGCATTTCAAAGGAGTCTTAAACCTACAGGAGCTAAGGGACTTGGAAGTTTTTTTCAAAACATGTGCCCAGTTTCTTTTTTGGTATCACCAATGATGCTCAGGCTAAAAAGTGCAACACCTAAAGCCAAAATTCAAATTCCCAAAGAAAAGTGGCATCTGAATCAGTCTGTCATTAGTAGGATCATTGTTCAACAAAAGAAGATTTAAACTGATACAGATTTTCCATGTACAACTGCCTCCTTTTCCACTGCCCCTCCCCATAATTTATGGTCTTTTTGATTTGTTTTGTCCATTTTATCTTTTTTTTTTTTTTTTTAATACTATAAACTGGGCTAGTAAATACAGAATCTGTTGACAATCTGGATTTTGAGGTCAGATTTTATCTTTTAAATATTAATAGGAAATTATTAATATTTTACCAAAGATGGCTGTAAAATGTGTATAATATATAAATATATTTAACCCAAACGTACAGACAATTATTACAATAATTTCTGCGTAATTCATGAAAGTTTTTCTTCCATCTATTGTCTCCTCTTCTTGATGTTCAGACAAACATTTTGCCGAAGAACACTGACTGAAAGATAAACACTCCATCAACACCTACACATTGCAATCACCAACATGGATTTAAGGTCATTAGCAAATAAACGAAAAATTCAAAAGATCAAGAAAACAACACCATTCCATTAAAATCAGTCACTTCTCAGAAAGTATTTGAGGTAATAAATAGCTCTACTACAGGTCTAAATCTCAAATTATTTGAAACTTCATTGAAATGTTATTGAAGGAAGTACTGCCAGTACCTTTGTTCAAAACAAGGATTAATTTGAGAAAAACAGAAGGGAATGAAGCTGAACAGCCTTATGCTGCCACATCAGAATTTTCTTGGGAAGTCTCTTATTTAAATACTAACAAGACCATATGGCTTCCAGATCTTAGTAGAAAGGTTTCAGGCTAAATTTAACACAACACAGGTGACAAACTCGCTAGTATTTTAGTCAGAACACATAAAAAATGTAAGAATATCATCTAAAAACATATTGGAAGCCTACAGGCAATTCTTGTGTATCTTCACCTACTTGTTGCCTGGTTATCCTGCTCTCTGAGTAGTTTTCCTCAAAAAAGAGTTGTGAGCATTCAGACCTACCATTAAATTACCTATTTCCTTAGCCTAACACCCATATTAAATAAAAATCCTGATGGGGTTCTGTGCCTAAGTGTTAAATTGAAGTTAAGATTAGGGGAAAGGACAAAAAAAGGAAAAAAAGAAAGAAGCTTCTTAAGAAATTATGCATTTTGTTACTTCAAATCCTATTCAACTTTTAATAAGTGACATTTTACAAATCTTTGAGTTTGAAAATGCAAGCAGCTTCCAAATTTACAAAGAAAAATCCAATAGATTGATGTACAAAGAGATTATTTAAGATGGAGACAGATATTTTTGTTAATGAAATTTAAAAAGCAAAAAGGACCAAACACTTATGCTTTACAATCCCAGATTACTTACTGGTGATGTTTGAATTGTTCACAGGGAGAATAGTTTTTTACTTCAGAGACAGAGAGACTGAATTTGTTCTTACTAATTCACAGTTGTATAAAAAAATTTCATCCAAAGTGATTTCAAAATGGAGTTATTGCAATTGTTGCAGTATGTATATAGATTCTATTAATTCTTTTTTTTTTTCCACACTAGCAGAGAAAAGCTAATATTCCACATATTAGAATGGTTTGTAGTTTGAAATTGAAAATAGCAGATATTTTACTGCCCCTTTTTTTTCAAAGGCTCTCACAGCAGCTTCAAAGGAACAACTAGCTAATGCAATTGTTGATGTCAGAGAGCTGAGGAAACTTAATATTCTGATGTACTTGACTTTGAATAGGATAAATTAGTCTGCAAGACAATAAAATCATTGTCACCCTCTGAAGTTCGGAGATTAGAGGCTCTAAACTGTACAGATACAAAGAATATTTTAGTGCCAGTTACAATGGCAAGTCCTGCTTTAAATTTCAACTGTGGTTGAAACACTGAAACAAGTTACGCAAGAACAGGAAGGGGTCAAAAAATATCATGGTACTCCCTTTGTTCCAAGATATTTCCTTCATAATCAAGCAAATTACAGTTTGCAATAACAAATTGCAAATTAAAAATCACAAATTTGAAAATTACAATTATAAATTGCCTTCCACTTAAATGATCATCTCTTAAACTGAAGACTAATTGGCATTAATGAGCTATAAGGTCTGTCTCTTGCCATGGACATACTGCAAGTGTTAAGGCATTATTCCTTATTTTCCAACTATTTCACCTTTGCTCCCAGAACCATGCAACCTAAATTTTTAAGCTTACCCATAAAACACAGAATTCTGTAATGTTTAAACTTTTTTTTTTTTTTTATTGTTTAGGTGACAGATTCCTGAGTTCAACTGAAATAGCTGCAGGCAACAAAATTCTTGTGCCTTCATGACCAGACTGTGACACCCCTTGGTTTTGTATGCTATTCCTCTTTATACATTAAGAGTTTCATATATATAAATTTTCCTGAATTTTCCAAAAGGCCTTCCAACGAGGAGTAGCAAAGTTAATAGAGCAATGTTCTTCAGTCTATGGAACATCAGATTTCCATACACTGCTTTGGCTTTTCTGTCATCAAAATGAAGACTGAAATGGAGCTAAATCTGCTACAGAAGTATTAAAAATAAACCATACAACCCAACTTAACCCAAACAAAACCAAGTTTAAAATACATGGATGGGTGTTAGTTGTTATTTGCTACTGTGACTCATTCTTATTTGAGTACAAAGTCAAAAAAGGTAAACTGAGGGAGCTATGAAACATTGCATCTCTTGCGGTAAATTCCAGGAAAATCCAACCTAGTGTTAATAGAATCACAAAATCAAATTTTTTTGAGATCTTTGTTTAAAAACAAACAAACAAACAAACAAACAAACAAAAAATCCCAAAACAACATAGATCATGTAACGGGTTTTAGGGTAAAATATAAGATTTAGTTTTCTGGCAATACAATTTTCCTGGTAGGAATCTCAAGAGACAATGTAGCTTATAAACTCCATTATTAAAGTCATAACAAATAAACAAAGGGAAACATTAAATCACATAAAGATAATAACTTTTAGTTTTTGCTATTACAAACTTGATGTGCCACAGTATGTGGTAAAAAAGTTATTAAGACTTATATGTTGTTTTTGTGAAAAAGTAAAGGCCCATTATAAGAAAGCCAGAACAAAGTAGTAATGCTTTTATGGCAATTTTAGAAGTTACTTCTAATGTCCTCATTCTGATGTTGAACAGAAGCTTCATCCAACCTCTGCTGCACAGAGAAGTTTCTGTATTGCTGCCCACCTGCTCTTGGTTTCCGAAGAACTGAGTGAGTATGAACAATACTTCCACTTATTTATTTGGTTCTGTGTTAGTTTTATTTAATATTTATTAATTTTATCAGGCCTTTGATCTCTTTTTTATCTACTGATCCTTGTGTTTCTGGAAGGCATCTTGATTTTGTGGCATTAAAAAAATCTCTGTCCAATGGTCATTCTAAAATCTTAATATTGGACAAACGTACATTGAACTCTGTAACTGCCACGAGGATGTATAAATTCAACTAATCATTAAAAAAAAGCTTATTTCCACATTAAACAAGATTTATCTGTTGAATGTTTTCTACCCATAGTAGACAGAGAAAATGAAAATCTACAGATGTAAAAGAACAAGGGAATGACATATGTTTTTTCTTTAAGAAATCAACCACTGTGACTTTTATTTATAAATCAAACGTTTGCAGTATTTAAAAAAAATTCTTCTGGTAGCCGAGATGTTCTAAAACATTGTTTCTAGTGTTTCTTTCAGCAAAAGAAATTGATGAACATTTGATGTAAAAATAGAACATGATAACAGGGGTGACTTTCTAATTATGAGATATCCATAAAATCCAGGGCAGGAAAATAACTGGGACAGAAAATGTGAAAAATGTGCTATTGTTACATTACTTTTATAGAAGTACATAAAAATTAACAACCTCTAGTGTGCAAATTCCCCTTTTACTAAAAATGATAGTTTGTTTTCATACAAAGGACTAAAATCTTGGAAAGAATCTCTTCTTATTAATTCCAGGGTTTTTATCTGTAATATAAGTCATTTATAACCAGCTCCTTGTAAATTATTGTGGAGTTAAATTAATTAGTAGATTGGCACATTAAACAGGAGATCCATCGACATCAATGCCTTCAGCCATTATTATCTTCAAAATATCTGCTAAAAAAAATATAAAAATTTAAAATATGTTTACCTTGAACAGTAGCAGCTGTTACTCTTCTGAAAGAAATGCCATAATGACAGGAAAAATAAAAAGAAAACTAGAAAGGGCATTAGAATATGGAAATAAGACATCATCCTGAGCAATGTCTTTAAAAATCTAGGATATGGAATTAAAGTTAGTAGCCAATTTTATCTTTAATGTCTTACAGCCATTTTTGTATAAAATGCAATTTTACATATTTGCATTAAGCAGTTTCAGCTTCCTGAGACCCCAAAATGTCTTAATGGAGCTGGAAGTCATGGACACCATCAAACACTGCACAGAACCTCCATGACTGAAGAGTTGCCATAAAATCTTTCAGCTTAGGAGCCAAAGGCACTTCCATAGATGCCAACTATTGTCCCATCCCTCGGCTGTTCCAATGGCCTGGAAAGGCTC
>JAHXMQ010012338.1:6303695-6316210 GCA_020466415.1 Ammodramus savannarum pratensis | reverse complement strand
AAAAAAAAAAAAAAAAAAAAAAAAAAAAAAAAAAAGAAACAGCCCAGGCCAGGACAAATGTGAATTCTTTCTGCACCAATACCAATTTGAAATTATGAGGTTTATCTGTGAACCTCGGCTCAAATGCTGGGGCCATCAAACTGAGGGATAAGAAGGGAAATGTGGGACTTTTAGTACTTCTGCATATTTTAAACCTTCACTACACAATGAAGAGAACAGTGTACTTTTATTTCAAAGGACAGGAAAATATTTTTTTTTCTATGAGTCATGTTCACCTGAGCATCCTTTCCTTTGTTCATAAAAAAGTCCAAGAATCCATTTCTGAAATAAACATTTCCAGTTTTTCAGGGGTCTTGCACAAACTACAGCACCCCTGAAGACTCTAGGACACATTAATTTTTAATGGAACTGGGTCATGAGCAATCTGAGTCACCCAGATTATACAACATTCCCTTTCCTTACAGTCCTTTTCCTTCTTTTTCTCCCCTGGTATCAAATTTCCCTCTATATTTCAAATGCAGTGTTGGAAAAACAAAGGTTGAAAAGTTAAAAATTGTCAAATTTGTTGTTAGAAATCAACTATACATGCAATTAAAATATGTATATATAATACACATATTTGTGTGTTTAACTCCGACCAAAAAAAACAAAAAAAGAAAAGCCATCATAGATTAACACAGGCAACACCTTGCCCTAAAGTACAGCACTAAGAAAAAAAGTTCTTCACTTCTTCACTTTTCACACTTTATAACCTCCTCAATCCCATCCTATTTGATAAACCAACTGCTGAATACACACTGAGGAGTTTTATTCCTCCCTCTTTACTGTTCCTATCACCTGAGATTATTGAAAAGTGGCCATGTGTGGATGCCCTGGCCAGCAGATTACAGACTTTTATAGCAGGGTGTCATTACTCCTGTCCTAATTCCCTTTGCATAAAGGAGTTAATGGCTCACTGAACCAGAAAGGACAAACAGATTACAAATGAAATCAATCTAATCAGCTAGGATGGAGACCTTGGCTCCAGTTTCAAGTTTGAAGGCCTTCATAAAACTTCAGTGAATAATATCACTACAGAAAGACTCCTTAAGGATATATCTACAAGAGGCTGTGGTGGTGGGAACTGTAAAAAATTTTAAAAGAGTAGTCTTGAACATATTAATCATCAATATTTCTAGTTAAAATACTATTTTCTATATTTTTACTTTTGTTTCTAATGTATCACAAAGGTCAGAGAGAAACTTGCTTCATTTATTCTTCATTCTAGCCATGAGCATGGTGGTTTTTTGCATAAGATTTGTAAGAAATTCAAAACAGTGGCCGTTGAGAGTATGAGGCTTTAAAAAAAACCTCAAAACCTTGAAATTGTAATTTATTAATGATATACTTATTAATGACATATAGGTTGAAATAGTCCCTTGAAATAAGGAACATTAAAATTATTATGATTTGTTTCTTGGGTAAGACGAGAAAAACTGACAGGTGGAGAACTATAACTCTAATGTTGCTGACTTAGAGTATCTATTTCTTAAAATTTAGATTTACAGAAATCCCAAGGAAGAAGAAAACTTACTTAAAGACTTCAGAACAGCAATACCAACCACTGGTATGGGCTTCAAACTTTAAAAATTCTATGTGACCTCTATAGTATAATTGCCAGTGATAGCTACACTTACGTGAAGATTTAATATAACTACATGAAAATGAAGTCAGTGTAGAAGAATTAGATTTTTTTTATATTTTTTTTACATAATACAAAATAGAGTGCCTTTTTATTCTGGCATGTTAAGATGCCTAAGATTTTTTATATGGTTGGATTATGAAGTGGCTAAAGCTGATTTTCTATAACTGTTACATTATTATATCTTAACCATATGTATATTTATCTTTAAAAAGGGAAAAATGCTCTTACATCTGATGTTTACATCCCTTTTAAAATGCCTTTTCATTTATATTCAGTCTCCAGAATCCCTCAACATTACAATTTTCAGTGTCAGAACATTAAATCTTTTCTTTTTTTGAAGTCAGCTGATATAAAAATAAGAAGACCATAAAATTCTCATGTTACTCTTCTCAGTGTAAAAAACAGAACAATTATTTCAGTATGAAATCCTCTTGGCATTATTTAACCCACATATAAAGGCACTGAAGAATACTCTTGATAGCTTGTGAAGAGCAGATCCCAGATAATTTTTGCAGGTGAACAACACTGAAGAACAGCCATTTGCATTGTTTAAAAAAAAAAAAAATCTTGGAAAGAAGACCTGCTAAGTTTACAGAAAAAAAAAAAAAAGGCGTTATTGCATCAAAAGAGGTTTAAATTAGATTCAATATCTATTCAGATTCCTAAAATAGCTTACATTGAGTCTTGAAAAACATCTGTAAATACCTTTTACTTTTAAAGTCTCTTGGAGGTGATAAAAACCAACCTAACACTGTACCTTACAAAAATTGTTTTGCAGCGTGAATTCATCCACAAAGAACTGTTTTCAGTTTAGTGACACCTGGTTGAATAAAAGCAAAAGCAGTGAATATTTCACTTTCTAAAGCATCTTTTCTGTATTCTGCAAATTCTATCCTTCATTTACAAATTATGTTCTAATTAGTTTTTGCATCAGACATTCACTAAGACGTGAAGTCATACAGTCTACTGCTCTTTAAACTCAACCTTTTTCCACTCAAATTGGAGGCTTTAAAAGGGAAAATATTTTTAATGGATTTTATTGAACGACAAAACAAAACAAAACAAAACCTCAGTGCTCTACATGATACTAATTAAGTCACCCTATGCATTTGCAGGTAATCTGGTTATTAGAGTGATTCTCTTCTAGTGAATTCTTACTGCTAATACTGAGTTTCATGATAAATACATCAGTTTATGAAGAGGCTAAATTGAGAGCTGTGAAAAATGAATTGGAAACAATACAATAAAATTTCTAAAATTTACTATAACCTTGAGTTTTCACAAAACACTTTCACTGTTTGTACTGGGCTTATTCACATGTCTCAAAGTAAACTGAGAAAACTCATTCATTGCATTTGGACAGGCTATCAGATGTTATAAATACAGAGCTCATTTCATGGCATTGATAAGAAGTCAAATATCCCTTCTGAAATGATGATAAAGTATATTATATTCTTTTTAATTTTGCTTATTATTACAAAGCTGGACACTTATACCTTTACTTCAGTATAAAAGCTGAGCCTTGATGCTTTTTAGCTACATCTATTTTTTTGTTGTGGCATTCTGTATTGCAATCACATAAACTTTCAATGTCATTTATTCTAATTAATCTTAGCAAATAGCTGTCATCTCAAATAGCCATAAAAACATGGTTGGTTTTCATCGTAACTCAAATAAGAGCACTAGAAGATAACAAAAAGGAGTAACATATAAATAACCAACGTGTAAATAACTTTATGAATAGTGAAATCTGACTTGGTTATGAATTGTATCCATGTCTGGCTCAGACTGGCACTGTGAAGGTAAATTGTTCCCAGCAAAGCCAGAGCCATGTAATTTTTTACATGTGCGTCAATTCACATTTGTGTTTGCTCTTCCTTTCATTCCTACACCTAATGGAAGCTGTATAAATTACAGAAGGGTCAGACTGGGAGGAATCACAGTGGATCATCTGGTCCAACCTCCTTCAAGCATCCACCTGCTCCATTGTGGGTCACCTCCAGAGGCCACAGGTGGATCTCTGCATCCCCTTGGACCTCCATGGGCTGCAGGGGCACAGCTGCTTCTCCATGGGCTGACCACAGGCTGCCAGGGAATCTCTGCTTCAGCACCTCCTCTTCCTCCTTCTGCACTGATCTTGGTCTCTGCAGGGCCGTTGCTCTCACAGATTCCCTTCCCTTCCCTTCCCTTCCCTTCCCTTCCCTTCCCTTCCCTTCCCTTCCCTTCCCTTCCCTTCCCTTCCCTTCCCTTCCCTTCCCTTCCCTTCCCTTCCCTTCCCTTCCCTTCCCTTCCCTTCCCTTCCCTTCCCTTCCCTTCCCTTCCCTATGCTCAATTAGTTCTGCACAAGAATGTATCTTATTTCCACCTCCTAAATACAGAAACTGTTCAAGATACAGTTTTCTACAGTCAAGTAATATCATACTTGCATTTACAGCGTCTCTGTAGTAAACTTTTTAAAATATCAGCATGAAACCAACAAATGCTATAATGCAAAATTCCAAAACAATTCAAGTTTAAGAAAAAATTTAATCTTTCAGTTGGTCAAGTGGCATAAAAGTTCACTATCTTCTCAGAAAATTTCAGTAGATTATTTAATTAACACCTAACTATCCTCAAAAGGACAAATGAGTGAATACTAACAGTTTTATTGAACAAACTTTATACTGGATAACACTTAGAGTCCTCTATGCAAAGCTTCTCTTCCAGTTACAGGTTCACCAGGAATAGAAGAATTTTTCGGGTTAAGAATGTAGAATCCAAACTTTAAAAAAGTTAAAAATCATTGAGAAATTTCAGGGAGTAAAGTTTTCAAAGGAAGAACATCTAGATATAAAAATGCCTTCCTCAGGCAAACAACACTTTCTGTTAAAGATGGTGCTGCTATTACCTTTATTTAATCCATAGTTCAAAACTCAGTTTACATTATTCCTCAGATAAGGAGACTTTAAAATGGATTTTCTTACCTATGTAAATCAGTATAGGGTATTCTAGGAAAATTTTTCAGAGTTCAGACTACAATGGTCCAAACATTCTAAACAAAATATTGCTCAGAGAAGATGCAAATAGAATTGATCCAAATCAGAGAAAAATAAAACATTTTAGATCAAGTGAACTTTAGCAATTCTTATCACCTTGCACAGGGAAAAGAAAAATCAGCAGTGCACCTTGCAACAGAAGTGTTAATAAAATGTAGAATGGTATAGAATTTCAACTTATTTCAAAGGGAGTATTTGATTCCACATCAGGTTCTCACCCAGACTCTGTCTGTCATCTTTGCATCCATGATTAAACATTCAGACTAGCTGAGAGTGTCTTAAACACAAGGCTGGACTGTCAATTCCTCTTTGGTTTAGGTAATATTTAAGTATTTCAGATGTGTTCAGCATATGGCCAGAGTGAAACCCCTTCTGAGTATTTGAATTCTTGAGCTCTTCTTTTCAATGGTGAGGTTACCAGAATCGACTCTGATCACATAATTTGTCCCTCCTCCTAAAATCTGTCTAAAAGTCTCTTTTCTATCAAAAGTAAATGGAGATCTTAGCTGCCATTCTCTGATAATGTTATATAAAATAGAGGACTCATGTTTGCAGAGCAAGAGGTAGTACCCCTCAGACATCTTGCTCCCAAGGGAAGGATTGAGGACTGACAGATCAAAGACAACATCTTTTTAAATATGTTGTAATGAAAAGAAACCTCTGCCCTTTCTTACTTTTGTTTTTATAGTACAGACAATCCTACTCAAAGCTAGATTCCCATATATTACTTAATAAAACATCATTTCTAGCTGAGTGACAGAAAGAATATTAGAGCTTAAATGAGGAGGGAAAAATAGTGTCAAGTTCTCCCCACAGTTATAACCTTTGTCTCTTTCATGCTTTTGAAGTCATTGCTGAATACAAGTTAAGTGATGAATTAGAGGGTTTCATTTTTATTACAAAGTCACATGATGTGCTCGTACTTGAAAATGTAGATGGATTCTCACAATTGAGGAGAATGAATCTTTATTCTTCCATCCTAATAGTATCTTAGCAAATGGGGTAGTTAAGAAAATTACTGTACTCCAAGATCAGAGAACTGCATTTTTAACCCCTCCATAGTGCCTTTATGACCTTAATAAGGGAAGCTATGATAATGAAAGACACCATTTCCTATGAGGACAGTCTCTCCTATGAGAAAAGTCTGAGAAAACAGGGATTGTTCAGCCTGGAGAAGACAGGACTCCAGGGGAACTTCATCACAGCCTTTCAACACTTAAAGGGGTCTTATATGAAAGATAAGGACAAATATTTGTAGTTATAGAACAAGGGGTAATGGTTTTAAACTAAAAGGTGATAGATCCACGCTATAAGGAAGAATTTTTTGCAGTGAAGATGGTTGAACATTTGATTAGGTTGTCCTAAGTGTCATTTAAATGTCCCCTCCTACTCCAACTATTCTATTAGAGCTGAGGTTATCATAAAATTGATTGGAAAGATGGGGTTTCAAATGGAATTCAAAACCAATTCACCATTCATAAAATGCAAATGATTCAGGACGTGTAATAGTGAGCTGGGAGTGATTTTGGGTGAAACTAAAGGCACTTAACCTTCAATGCTAGATTTCTTTCGAGGGATGCACTAACAGCCAACATTCCTGTGCCTCTTCCGTCAGGGCTTATTGATGATTTAGTGTCACTCACCCATCTGTGCCCTCCCCACCGCTCTGCAGCAGGAACTCATTGCCTCCTAGATCACTGCTTCTCTTTCTGTAGGCCATTAACTCCAAGCAGCATGCTTCAGTGAGCAGAGTATTCCTTCCTAATTACTTCAGTCAGCTCATGAATGAAAACGCACTCCTTCTTGTTGAGACAAGGGCTGCAGGATTTTTATCTCCTCGGAATACCTTCTAAAATATGCTCCTCACTTTGGCCACTTTCATCATCAGTGATTTAAAGGCCTAAATAACTAAAATATTTATTTGTTTAAGTTTTGAGAACAGATGAGAATTTCTTTGATGGACAGATCAAAAGATCTGCAGAAAATGCTTATCAGTTCTACTTAAATTTAGCCTGAATCAAGTTTAGCTGCTATAGCTATTTAATGACTGAGTATGGGAGCAGAAGCATAATTTATAATGTCAGGAAATAAAATAAGTATAGTTACTTTAGAAGTGCAAATTTAATGCTATCCCATAAATCAGCATACTGTAGCAGAAGTGTTAGTAGTGTTTTATAGAAGTTAGAGCTACTTTAGCAAAGCATTTGGTACTGTTTCCAGCCATCTCTTATTCAAACTCACAAGAAAAAGACTGGATTGATAGTTTGGGGGCTGAGTAGGAAGCTGGGAAATGCTGTACTCAGGGAGTGATGATCAGTGGGTTTGCTCAGGCTGGCAACCTCCCACAAATATGGGATCAGGGATCAAGTCTGGGCTCCATGACAATAAATATCTTCATAAATCATTGGCATGATGGGACTGAAAATGTTCTCACCAAGTTGGCTGGTGGGCGTTTCAGAAGGGAGAGATATCTTACTGGGAGAACCAGGCATATTGGAAGAGTGAGCCAGCAAGAACAGAATGAGGTTTAACAAGTGAGGAAAGGGCTACCTGAGGGTCCTGGTGGACAAAAATTTGCAGATGACTCACCAGTGCACCACTGTGGTGTGGGGGTACCAGTTGCTGTTTTTTCTAGGTCTGGATTGAAGGCACTTGAGACAGTAGTTCAGGTTCAGACTCAAGAATTTATTATTTCTTATTAATAAAACAGTCTCACAACCGTGAGTT
This sequence comes from Ammodramus savannarum pratensis, assembly GCA_020466415.1. NCBI lineage: Eukaryota > Metazoa > Chordata > Aves > Passeriformes > Passerellidae > Ammodramus > Ammodramus savannarum. Next base: position 6,308,764 of record JAHXMQ010012338.1, on the reverse strand, counting down.
CAGCAGTTTTTCATTAGAAGGCACAAGATGGCCAACAATCTCTTATTACAAGGTCTTTTAAGACTAAACTATCCAATTAAGAACTGACACCTGGATTATTTTCCCTTTTAACCCAATAACTGATCCCAAAGAGCCTGTAATGTGGATTTTTCTGCCCAATTACAAAATGCCTCCCCAACCCATGAAGAAGAAGGAAGAAGAAGCATGAAGAAGAATCCCAAGATGACACTCTGTGCCCGCCATCTTGCTTCCATCCACAACACACTAAAAATCCTCAAACCTCAATTTCTCACCAAGTGATACACCAACACTACTCTCTATAATCTATTTCACACTTTTGTGGATTCCAGCCTATCTCGAAGTCTAGGAAACTTTCTCCATGAATGAGGGTCAAAGTCAGTGCTCCCATGGGGGTCAGGACACGCCAGAGCAGACAGAGAAATATTCCTGGTGCCCTGGGTTTCCATATTGCAGCAGCAGAAAAGGTGAAACACATCCCAGGCTGCATCTGCAGGGGCATTGCCAGCAGAGACAGAGGTGGGATCATCCCACTCCCCTCAGCACTTGTCAGGCCACATCTGGAGCACTGTGTCCACTTCTTGTCCCCACAGCTCAAAGCAGGCAAGAACAGGCTGGAGCTGATCCAAAGGAGAGCCATGAAGATGGTCAAAGAGCTGGAGAACTCACCTATGTGTAAACACTTAAGGCATTAGGCATTTCCTCCTTTTCTCAGGAGGACTTAATCAGAGCATTCCAGTACTGCAAGAGTGGTTTCAAAGAGGGTAAAGGCTCTCTCTTCACAAGGAACTAAATGAAAGAACAAAAGGGAAAAGCAGTCCAGATTGTACCATGAGAGCTTTCATCTTGATAGAAGATATTTTTTTTTAATGCAATAAAAAGGGTTAATCACTGGAACAACCTCCCTAAAGATGGGTAAAATGCCCATCTCTGGAGGTTTTCAAGATGTGACTGGACAGGATGCAAGAAAATGTCACCTAAGCTCCCCTCTTCATTTAAAGTTAGCCTTAGACATCTTGTTTCCATACTTATTTAGCTTACTCAGTTTGCCTTAGGCTCGTGATGATTGAAAATGTCATTTTAGACCATTATCTTGGCAATCAGTGCAAGTCTATCATGTAAGAAAGAAATTTCCCTATTTATTAGTGGGAGGAGTTTTTTTCTATTCTCTGTGATGTTTTATTCTGTGAATATTGAATTCTACTCAATATTGTTGCATATTTCATTGTGTTCATTTGACACAAATTGGATGAGAAAAAGTGGTTTTTATTTCTATAAGATGGTTTCTGAAATCTTTTTTACATGCCAGATTTCAAACTGGTTTGGAGGATTCTCTGAAGAAATAGAAGTAAGGAGGTCACTTTCTATGAAGACTTAAGGGGTCCAAAAATGGCAAACCGTATGTGCTAGTCTGGAACTACAATTCAAACAGGTATTAATTTTAAAGAGAATGTTGAGTCATGAGGATGAAACCACCTCCTCAAGTCCATTTTAAATCAAAACAGCCAGTTTGGGGCAGTGACCAGCAGTTGTCAAAGTTAGCAATTGCAGTTCATTTTGAAGAAAAAAGTCAATGGAAAATCAAAATAATTTCCTGCGCAGAAGATTTCAGAACACTTGTTGTTTTCCAAGATATAAGGTTAGCTGATTTCCCCAAGGTCAGAAAATGTAAGATAGATATCAGATTAAAAGTGAAAAGAATGAGAATTATGTCTTTAACTAGAGTATCTGCTCAATGTCTATTTAATATTTACACTCATTTTGTGTAAAGTTAAAGAGAGCATATCTCTGTGCTAAGATTTAACATTAGGATTATTTCATGTACTTGTAGACAGACCTCATGGAAATCCCATGTGACAAGGAAGACAGATATCCTGTTTTCCAAAATTCAGCTTTGCATTAGTCGCTCACCACTTCTGAGAACACCAAGGACTAATTAGTTTTCCTTGATTTTGTATCTGATAATGCAGCATGTACAACCAGATACATCCAAGGGGAGAGTCATCCTTTTCCTCTCTTCTGGACCTTCCAGTACTTAAAACTATTTTTACAAGTCATTGAACCGTCAAATATAACATGCTGGTCCTGGAAACAACATTAGGATTTTTAATATTTAATAAGCATATTTCTAAAAAGATAGTGCATACATGCTTTTTTGCATGATTAAGGAGATTTTTATTTCAATATCAGTTCACAATTATCTACAATTGTTTTAAATTGGTTTCAATTTTGCTTAGGAACAACATCCCAAAACATACGGACAAACCAACTGCAACTGAAAGTTGCATACATACATTATACAAATTTGGGAAGAGAAAATATTTTGACACCTGTTAAAAATATATTTTAGTCACCAATATTTTTCAGGATTGTTTCCACCAGTCAGTATTTTTTATCATAGCACCATGAAATGTTGTTTAGAACATTGGCAATCTCGGTGTGAATGTAGCTCAACTCCACAGGCCAGGTGGGAATGTGACCTCTACTTGAAGGGTCATGTTGGCATTTTAGCAGCCAAGTATTGAAAACCTTCAGGAGTGGAAAAGCCACAATTTTTTTTGAGAAACCTATGCAGCACTGCACTTCTGGTGACAAGACTTTCCTTGTGTTTGAGTTCCCAAGCCACCTCTCATACTACATTTGAGTTTGTTGCTACTGAGAAGAGCTTGGCTCCATGACCTTTGAAATTTCCCTGCAAAGGAATTTAAGGGGTTTTTTTTCATAGGAAACAATGAGGAAACAAACCCCTTCATTTCTTCTCAAGGCTGGTGTGTTCTAGGACCCTCATCCTCCTGTAGCCCTTCCCTGAATCACTTTGAAGATGCTCCTATCTGCAGCATCTCACCAGGGCTCTACAGACTGTGGAGAATAACTTCCCTCACATTCTGTTCTGTGGGTACTTCAGCATCAATTTTAAGCCATAATTAGACATGTAGCAATACATAATTTGTAACAAATATTTATAGAAATTCTAAAAGATATATTTTAATTAGATCAAACAAGAAGACAGTTGAAGAAAAAACAGGTCCTCTTCATAAAGAGTAGTTGGCTAGAGGAATTAGGACCTAAAGGCTTAACTACCAGATAAGTTTATTCACTGAGGAATCCAGGATACACACTATGAATGCAGACATGAATACTATATGAGGAAGAAGACAGCCAAAGCACAGACTCAGATGTATGACTTCAGGAGGAAACACCAATTTTACTATAAAAATCAAGATATAGAGTTTCCATTCAACTTCTTAATAAATTCGTTTTCATTTTTTGCAAGAGTTTCATAATGAATGTGTAGTGAATTGATACCTATAAGCACTAATTTCATTTTCAAAAAAACAAAGAAAATAAAATATTACATCAAACATATTTGCCACATAATCACTAGAAGGATCATAAAATGAATGCAATTTCAATTATACAAGTACTCATCTGCTGACATTTTGTTATACATTAGCTGAGAATGTGAAGAAAGTCAATCAAAGAGCAGTAACAAAAGCCTGGAAAATTAATTAGATTTTCAAATTGAGTCTCAGAAATTCAGTTTCAAAAGAAAGAAAAGTATCCTCTTTACTCATGCCTTTTTTCTCTCATGCTACATGAATTCCTCAAGGTAGCTTGTTGCTATTTTAAACTCATAATTTCCTGCAGTTGCTCTGCTACACAAAGAAATATTATTCAAATTAGTATAATTTTCCTTCACTGTAGTTAGATTCAGTACCAAAATATTATCTTATTATGTTATCCCTAGACAGACCAGGAAGGCAATGCTTGCTGAAGTTATGCTGCTCTGAAAAAGAGGACGGACTCATTATGACAATGGAAAACCAATATTTTAATGAAGTTATTAACTGCTTATCTGGCACAGTAAAATGGTTTATAGAAGAAGTAAGAGAAATGTATTATATTTGGCAGATTCACATTAGAGTACTAAAAACTATTGTGAAAAACTTTGCCCATGAATTTTGGGAACACTTCTAGTTACATCAGTTGCTATCTTAATTCAATTGATCCTCCTCACAAAAAGAAGAAAATAAAACAAATAAACAAACTCAGACAAGTTATAAAAGTACCCTGAACACTGCTGGCAGAAGTAGTCTGTTGTAAAAATTTAATTTCCCAACATCCTGTTTGTTTTCTCAGCATGTTAAAAAGTAAGGAATAAGTAAGGTAGGTAATGTTCATTGGTGTTATTGCAGCATGCTGAAGAGTCTTGTTTCACTCATCCTTGATATATTACCTCTTCCATGTTTTTCTCTATTTCTTTAGATGTCTCATGTTGATAGATATTGCTCCATGTTTTCTTGCAGTTGACAAAAATATCTACATTTTAGGAGTGGCAGGATGCTGGAACAAGATGATCTTTGAGATCCCTTCCAATACAAACCAGCCTGTGATTCTATGACCCTAGGATCCTTTTACACCCATTAAAATTGCAGCCAATAGAATGAAAGTCATGACACAGATCATCCATAGTGTTTTGCTTTACTTTTAAATAAACAGTTTTTAAGTATTAAGTATCAATATTTGTGGATATACTGACTACATAGACATGGATATATAAACTAGAGAAAAGAACAGTTGCATTTGGAAGGGATTTAAGATTTCTTCTCACTTACACCGCTCAGTATTCATTTAAAGTTGTACAAGAGTACAATTTCAGAAGTGAAGAGAAGAGTAAACTAATTTAAAAAAAAATTGGTGATGGTTTTAAAGAAAATAGAGAAAAATATTTTATGTTTATAGAACACACCTAACAAGTTCAGACAACCATAGCAAATTCTGCAGATGCTCAAAACATTTCAGTTGAAAATTCCATATGCTTGATAGTTCAGAAAAAGAAAGTAGAGAAAATAGTTGAAAAACCCCATTTTCATGTGCAGAATTGTGTCATATTTGCTGCTTTAACATTTTAAAACAAACTGCACAACTCTTTTGAGATGAACCCATTTTGTTTCCAAAGCATATGCCCTGGAATCCTCATTCCTGTTCCTTATCTATGGATGTCTCCAAACAGAAGGAATTTTAATGCTCTACCCTGCAATCATTTTGTA
>JAHXMQ010012338.1:6287233-6303595 GCA_020466415.1 Ammodramus savannarum pratensis | reverse complement strand
GGACCTTAAAGATCATTTAGTTACATGTGCCTTACCATGAACAGGAACACCTTCCAGTAAACCAGGTTGCTCAGAGCCCCATCCAACCTATTGTCTTGGTTTGAAAAGACAGGTGTCTGCTAGGAAGGCAGGAGCCTTCCCTGAAATGGAAAAATGTAAACCCCTTCCCTCTGAATTGTTATAAATTTGAAATTAAGGGGGGGTCTCAGGCAAAGACATGAGAGTAGTTCTTTATTAGGGAAGAAAAAAAAAATAAAATAAACAATGCAGTACACTAAAACAACACCGAAAGAGTCAGAACACAACCTGACATCCTGTTGGTCAGGATGTTGGTAGCAGTGCAATTAGAAATGTGGCTGCAGTCCTCCTGGAGTGTCAGGTGTGGTTCTGTTGGAGCAGGGATCCTGTAGAAAAGTGCAGTTTTCCTTTGAAGACCCAGTGGAGGAGGCAGCTGTTCCTCTGGGAATCCAGTGGAGAAGCCGTGATGGTGTTCCAGAATCTCCAGATTATATCTGGGGAGGAATGCTTGGCTCCTCCCTCTGGGCAGAGCATCTCCCAATGGGATGCTATAGTTCTTATCAGTCATGCAGTGATATTCAAAAGCCTGTTATCAGCAGATGTCTCCCCAGAGGGAGGATTGGGTGTGGAAGAGGTAAGGAAAACTGCCTACATAGCAGAAGACAGCTGCCATACAGATGGCAAATCGTATGCAATTTTCTTGGCAATCCAGGACGCCTATTCTTGAACATTTTCTAGTATAGGGAATTCCAGTGATGGGCCATTCTCTGGGCAACCTTGCCAGGGCAGGCATGCAGATTTTTTTGCAGTAACAGCAGGTAGCATTTCAGAGACAGAAATTCCCCCTCTATTCTTCTATTTTTGTATTTCAAGCCAAATGAATTCTCAACTCCTTTGTTTTGCTGGAAAATCAAAAAAGTTCTGAACAAGCTAAAATATGATCTTGCAGAAGACTCGGGTTCAAACTGCAACCATCTTTTACTCACCTGGTGTGGATTGGGATGGGGTGGTTTTGGTTTCAGTTTTGAACTGCATGCAACTTTCCTTCTGTTGAGATATGTCAAGAACCCAAAAGAAAAGGAGCCAGAATTTTTTATGTATCACTCTTGATATTTCAAATGTCAAGAGAAAGAAGAAAAGTTTGAATGCATTATCATGTCTTACTAGTGCACTTCAAATCTCTTCCAGACACTACAGCTTAACAAAGTGAGCAGCTCTGTGCACTCTGCCAATGCTTCTCAAGCCTTGTAGATAAAGATAAAGGTCAGAGACAGTATGATCTCAATTATCAAGTTCTCAATCAAGCACAAAAATCTCACAGTAATTGAAATGGAGTTGCTATAAATTAACAAAGTTACAGTGACACTATAAATTATTTTGTACCTTCTTCTTAAGGCTTAGAAAGATTGATTTCTAACTTATATTGAGTGAAATCATTACTTCTTTTATTCATGTTTATATGTCTTAGGGGGCTAGGAAAACGAAAACCATACAAAGGGTATTTTACCTCTAAAAAGATATTATCTGAGCACTCTTCCTGAGATTTTTCAATGTGAGTCAGTTTGTAGATTTTGATAAGATTTTCAAACATAATATAAAACCTTGTGAAGTCATATTCAGTTTAAGGATTTTCTTTTTTCAACTTATTTAATATACTATCAGATTATTCCAAGAGAAAGCTTAAGAAGTAAACCCTACTTTGATTGAAAAATTCTTACTCAGAAAAATACTGCTATTTGTGAAATCTCTTTGAAAACTGGGACTTGGTTCTATTCAATTGCTTCTTTTTGAAAATCAATACAGAATACACATTACCTGCTAAATAATTTAGGATATAGAAAATAAACACACAGAGGAAAAAAAAAAATAAACAAAATGAAAAAAATCAAAGAAGAAAACTACCTGAATGTGTTGCCTGGGGCAATGATTAAAGTAGTCAAAGTTCCTTCTTTAAAGCAGAGACTAGTTTTAATTTGTGGTTGTGTTTATACATATAGAAGGACTACTCAAAGCATTGCATATTTTACTTGAAAATGGCCTTGAGTTGTCATTGAAAGGATGCAATTCTCAAAAATGTTCACTGCATGCTCCCATTAAATTCACTGGGTGAAAAAATCCCCAAACCCTCACATATTATCAATGGAAACAAAATGAAGACAGTGCAGTTATTTCAAAAATTTTATATAATTATTTTGAATTATATGAATGGACTATTCAGCTTTTATTTATAGTATAGTGACTACAAAAGGCAAATAGACTCTGAAAAAAAAATCACAACAGACCACTTTATCAAAAGTGATATTCTTGGGTTTAGTCTGTAATCAAAGATAAACAAAGGTCTAAATTAATCCCTGGCACATACATTACTTTACCATACATTACCTTAATTACTCCTCACCATAATTATTTTTTCTCCCACACACCTTAAAGCCATAGAAGTTTTATATGAGAGAACTATGTTATTGTTCCAACCCTACTGTTTTTAATTTTGTGTCAAGCATCTCTGAATTGGGTACTGCTTCTATTTCCATTATTGAGTCACAGACTGAAAAGAATTTTCTACATTTTTTCCCTTAAAAAATTATGAGAGTCATAGTCATACTCTCAATAGTAACGTAAAGCTGAATTTCATGGTTTTTATGTATTTTTGAATTATGTTATGTTCTGAACACATTCTGAAAATTTGGAATTGGCACTACTGAATAATTATTATTATTACAATCATCATAATTATTATTATTATAGTAATAAGAATACTACAGATAACTGCCATCAGACTGGTAATTAACAACTCTAATTTCAACAATTTGTGAGGAAATAGGAGGTCCCCATTTCATGGCTTTAATTCTGTCATTAAAAAAATAGTGAATAAAAAGGTTGGTTATCCTGGTTATCCATGTATGATTCACTGGCTGTCTCTCAGTAAAATTCCAAAGAATTTTAGAGATAACAGACAAAATTAATTTTTCTAGCAAAATGTCTCTGGAGTAATTGTAGCCCACCATGTTTTGTCACAGACATTTTTCAAGTGACAATTCATCTCTAAGTCAAGACCTTCAGGGGTCTGATTTTTTGAATGGATAAAGGGGTGGATCATTTCAGCCTATGCTCATGAAACTATAATGTAGCTACAATTATTGTGGATCTTTAGGCCCTGAAATTTTTTAAAGTAATGTGCAGGTGCCTGAGCAGCAAAGCTCTATGAGGCAGCTTGAAAGCTTTGACTGTAGGCTTTGAAACAAACTTTTGAACCCTTTGAAAGACTCAGCTGGACAGCAATATTCTTTTTATCAAACTTTCTGGATATGGCTTTTTTCCCTAGTAGGAAAAAACACTTTGGCAACTGCTCAACTCCTAGCCAATGTTTAAATTACAAAGGCTTCTCTCTGCTCCCTCAATGGGGACACATTCCTGAGAGTCAGTTGCCAATCTCAGTCATTTGGAGGTTACCATTTTCTTCTTTCTGTTTCTTGTCAATTTTAACTCAGATTAAATTCCATTTGGGGAATGCTGTCAATAAAAAAGAAAGCACTCTTGATAATGTTTACTAGTAAGAAATACGATCCTTAGTCATTCTTCCAGACTCAGTATGATAATTGCTATTTTAAAGAATCAGGATGCTGCCAGTTTTAAGAGCAATGAGGCTGGAAAAAACTAATTTTAAAAATTATTTTACACACTCGATATTTTTTCTAAGTGTGAGTTATTACTTGAGAGAAGGGAAGTGAAGTTCACAACATTAAAATCTTGTCTGATAAGAGGATTACCCATTGCCAGCAAGGCCAAGAATCCAACAATCAAATGAGAACAACTAAAACAAAATAATTTCACAATTAACTAATTTACTTATAAATTTCCAATGATTGTTTTATATATGCTTGAACAGAAATATGTTACGTATATTAAATATGTTTCTGAGACAAAACGTCACTATATTTTTAGGTGCTTCCTAAATTGTGGCTGTACAGAATATTGGACTCTCCCTGTTATATTTTATATTGTATATTTTCTCTGCATATTTTATACTCAATTAAATATTTTTAAGAGTTATTCACAGTAATTACTATTAGCAATCATTTGCCTAAAGAAAGTGAACATACTAAAATTCTATTTTTTTCTTCATAAATCTAACTCCATTATTCAGATGTAAATAAAAATATCACATTAATGGGAAAATGGACTGTGCACAAGCTAATGAATTTATGATTCTTAAGTGGATAAGTATGGGATTGTTTCAAAACTCAAACAAAAAGAAGCAAAAACTAAGCAAACACAATACCAAACCTAAACCCACAGTTCTTCTGTAAAGAAACTAAAAAATCCAAGGTTACCTAAAAGTGACCATTGAATAAAACCATTGAGAAAATTTCTGAACCCTTTAGTTCTCAAAATTTTTTTTGTTTGGTGAAAACTAGTTTAAAATTGCTTAAAATAAGACCTTTTTTTTCCTTTCCAATTAGTAAACTCTGATGGAGGGAAGAGTGTTCCATGTATGATGGTTCTGACAAATCATGCGATTCTTACTTCATCATGATATCAAATTAGTCATTAAAAAATATTTTATACAGGTGAGGAAAGAGAGTCTGTCACAGTTTTAGTCCTGTAAATATGTTTCTTCTGCTACTTAAAATTTCAAGACCGTAAAGTTTCTTTGTTTTCTAGATTCTCCCATACATGCATTAACATGTTCATAAAATATATTTTTATCTTTTGATATTTTTTTGTTCCATGGGAAACAAAATATAGTTATACAAAATTAAAAAAAAAAAAACAAACAAAAAACACCCCACCCAACCTCCAAGAATTTTTTCTGTTGTTCTTTTGTGTACATCAGACATATGAGGCTCTTCCTTCTCTTTCAGGAAACATTTGTTTTCCTTCTACAACTTATTTTATCACCTCCTGTGCCTGCTCCTAATATCTCATCCCAAAATCAATGAAGAAACTCTTGATCAAACTGTGAATAATAGGAACTGTATTTCCTTGATAAGAATGAAATAGAGGCTTTGTAGAAGAAACCATTTGCTCAGTTTTGGAAAAATTTTAGGATGGTGACTCAAGGTATTAATTTCTCTTATTGAAATCAAATTTTCATTTCTCAGTATAAAAAACTTTAGTGGCAGTCCTAACTTAAAAGAGAAAAAGTTTAATTTTAGCCTTTTTTGGTATTTCCTATTCTCTCATCTAAATATTTTTTATCGTTGTACATAGTTATTGTATTACAACAAAAATTTTGCATCCTTCAACTTCTGCTTTCAAAGCAATTTGCCCATAGGAAAATAAATAACCATAAGTCTCTTCTATACGAATGTGACCCCTTTCTTTCATAAAACATGAGAATCCCTGAATTAATTTTATTCTTACTATCTCAAGCCAAGGCTTATACCATCAACCATCAGGGTATGACCACTTAATCCACTTAGTGAGTAACTAAAGGAACCAAGGTATGTGTAGCGTGTGATAGTTGACAGAGAAAACAGAGAAGGATGCTAACATTTTTATTACCTGATAGTCACACAGCCCTCTTCTGGGTTGAAATCTTTTTCCCAACACTAAACCTATTTGTGATTCCTTAGGAGTCAAATTTATTTAGGAAGAGGAAGAAAATATAGAATGACATGTGGTAGGGAATAAAAATTGTCTCACTTGAAAGGAAAAGGGATCTTTAAAAGTAGACAATACAATTTCTATTATGAACAGAGATTAAAATTTCAGCTATGAAACTGGCGTTTTTTTAGTAAAAATTATAGTAAATTCAGTGAAAACAGTAAGTATTAGACCAGTGAGTCTACGACTTGAAGTACCTTCACAGACCCATAGCAGAACCACTAGTGATGGAATTGTCTCAATTATGTAAAAATCCATCCTCCTTGATCTTCAAAGACTGTATTTTCTTCACAAAAAAAAGCGATAAATTCAAATATTAAGCTTTAAAAATCAGTGAAATTTAATTGTCTGCACCTGACATCTAAGTCTTTTAGATTTTCAGTTTCTTTTGTTTTACCTCTCAGAATTTCTTCTTCTTCCTTCTGTACAAGACCTTCTATTTATCCATTTTCCAATTTTAATTTTAAACTTTTCTTTAATGCTGTTGACTAGCATGAGACACTTTGTTCTTTAGACTAATTAGTGTCTGAGATTTAAACAAAGAAAACAGGCATTTATAAGTTGTGGTTTTTTTCTCCTCAATGCAGTTATAGCAGGTAGCATATTTCACATATTCGTAATTATATAGCAGAAAAAATATTTGAAGTTGGAGGACAGCTATAATAAATAGCAGTGAAGAATAAGTAAATATTCAACAGGACTCTGAGAGTACTCTTGCATGATTTTAAGATGGTCAGGAAGTCATATATATAAATAGTAAAGGAAACACATTGTGTAATAGGCATGCTGTGACTCTTCTCTCCATTTTTCTCCCTGTAAATGGGAAGTCAGGATTGCAAGACCCCAGGGGTCCCCTAAGAGAAATAGCAGACATTCCAGGCTTCATTCTGCCATTCTCCAGGTTGGAGAAAGAGCAGGGGGTGGTACTGTGGCTCTGTAGGTGGCATTTTTCTATAAGATATTGATATATATTTGTGGTGGACAGGTAAGAAGTCCTCCAAAACTAATTTCATTCCAGAAGAAATATACTTTTTCCTAGGCTGATACAGATATCAAGAAGTCATTATATTTACAGAGGTTACCTAGATATTTTATGGTATTATTCTATCAAGAAACCCAAACATTGTAGCTAGTCCCACCCTCATCCTTGGGTTTATATTAGTCTTGAAGTAATTTTTATTACTTTATTCCAATATAAATCTGTTCTGATCTTCCAAGTCTCTGGCCAGATATAAATTGATATTTTCCATCACTGCACAATGACTACAATGTATTCTTTTATTTGAGGTAAATTTTCTTTGATGGTTATTTGTACTCATGAAAAATTCCTTGGACATCCAACATATATTCTTTGGCAAAGTTATCAACAACATCATATCATCTGAAAACTGATAGTAGTCCAAAGATGAAAAATTGTATTTCATTATAGTTTTGATTTGTTTATTGTTAAAAATGACACTAAAAATTGGAAAGGAAGTTGAGGAATATATCAAAAGGAAGTAGGAATCATAAATGTTAATCAGGACTTCTTTTTCCTTAAAAATACTGGATATTTCTACAAAAACACCGGAAAAGGAAACTGAAGATTTTATCACATTTTATCGGAAGATTTTGTCAGTTTGGCTCTTTTTTCTCACTGTATTTCATACCATCTTGTACAGAACAATGTACAGATAGTAAAAACTAAAGAAATCCCACAAAAGGAATAAATATTTCATGTCCTAATTGCCTAAGCAGTGTCAAGACACAAATCATTGAAGATGAACAGCCAAATCGTTCTGTTGCCACCAAAAAAGGAGAATAACTTAGTGGAGATGCTAAAAGCTTGAGTGCAAATGGAGAAAATAAGCTCTAACCTGTGGAGAAAGATTTTTGTGTGAGCTATGAAGCACCAAAGGCAGAAAGGGGAGATTGGAACAGCCATTGCATCTACTGTACCTCTCCTGTGAGGTAATGAGAGACTTCACCTTCAAGATTTCTCTGTTTCTCAGCCTCTATAACCATTAGAATTTAGAATTTCAAAAAGCATAGGGAGAATATGTCATCCAGCTGCAAATGACTGTCAACAGCATCGAGCTCTTTCAAAACCTCCATGTGCTCACTTCTCAGGATAGTGGGATAACAATAAGCAGCAATAAATTTGCATGCAGAGATTTCTTTTCTTCTTCCATTTCAAGAAATTGCCCAAGACTATTCTGAGCTGCATATACTCCTTTAGACTGCATTGTTACTGTTTGAACTTGAAGGGATATGCCACTGTTTAATGTAACAAAATGTACAAGCAAGGAAGACAGTGAGGAGAAGTTACTTCAATTTATGCTTTCACTGCTTTTTAAGCACACGAAAAATCCTCCCATTTCCCACTGAAAAGCCACAGTCTGTTTTATGGCACTTTATTCTTTTGTTTTCAAAATTGTCTTGAGGACATGTTGCACTGTGACAACTCAAATCAAGCTGTATTTCTTGTACTCTGCCAAGATGTATTAGAGAGGACAGTGAAATGTGCCTCTAACAACCTGGGAAAATGTCACCATGAGATAGAGCTCAGGAGATCATGCAAATATTGTCTCCAGCATTTAAAAAAGATTCTTCATTATATGCACTTTTCCCTAAAGTTTTAATTAAGTTTAGGACTTATTTTCTATTAACTGTCAATTATATTAATACTGTAAAGAACCACATGAGACTGTGCTGCCAGGAAATGAAATGCAGGGAATCAAAATCTTCCTGTTGCTCTGGATCAGCAATGACATGTTCCACGTCAAAATCTCTGAAGTTGTTCTCATATGTTGATATCCTGCTTCCTAGGAATTTCATAGTAAAGTGCTAAAAATTACATATAAGTAATGAATACTTTCCTTGATTTTTTAAACCTTTCCTAAATTTAACATAAGGGATTTTAACAATGACAGACATCACAATGAAACATGGGTATGGTTGCATGCATGAATTATATTTTTATGGATTTTATCTATACATTTATATTTTTTGCTCCACTGTTTTTTCAGTGAAAAGTCATGATTCTGATGATATAAAATTAGCTTGAAACTGAAATTTTAGTTTTTGGTGGATTTAATATGATTTTAGAGTAATAATCTGTGCTATTCCAAAGATAAAGAATAATTTGAGCCAGAGGAAAACAGTCTTCTAAGGCCTGTAAAGCCCACATATCCATCCTTGAGCCCATTCTACTGCTTCTATACTTAACCAGTGTTCATTGGAAAAACATTTATTTTTTTTTAGCAAGAAGATTCATACTCATTTTGGTGGACAACCACATGGTACTGTGGATACATTAAGGGATACCAAATAACATCCAGCTGAATGAAATTTATGCTTCGAAGCTAAAACCCAAAAATCACAACTTAGATTTCTGTAGTTAGAATAACTTGTAAAACAATAGATATATGTGGGTGTCAGAGTAAAGAGTTGTCTGGGGAACACTTTAGACTTCATTATTGTACCCAGATTGAAAATTTCCTGGAAAAACAGAAGGGTATGCACATATTTGGCTTCAAGATTGTGTGAATTGTGACTGAAGTGCCCCTGAGGAAATGAGTGGCTTTTGTAGCCCAAAATGACAATGTCAGGCAAACAGAATTGCTCCACAGGGTGTCCATGGAAAGACATTTCTTGTGCCCTGGCTGAGGGACACCCAAGTCCAGCCACACCCCATAAATCAGCAGGCACCTCTCAAACCAGAATGGATTTATATAAAAATATTTTCATACTGGTTTTGGGTACAATAATAAGAGTTAATGCCTATATTATGCAGAAAATCTGATATTTTTCCATGGTCATATTTTTCAAAGAAAGTTTCTTCTCTTTTATCTTTTGATTAACAGAAACTAGCCAGACCAGTCACATCAGCAGAGATAAGCACAGAGCTGATTTTGCAGTTATCTCTATAATTTGACTTCACTGGAATATTAAAGTGTCCTTTGCACAATAAGAAATCAACAAAAAATATTTTTTTTTTAAGAAAATAGTCAGTATTTGAAATATGAGCCAAAAATTCTTCTGCTAGTTTTGAAATATATTTTAATAAATTTAATAGATGTGTCACAACAAAAGTCCTTTTCCACGATGAGCTTTGTGAATATTATTGTTCCAAACTACCTTCTCTGAGACCCTTTTTTGTATATATGTGCTGTCTTTGGTTGTAAATGTTAAGACAGTTTTTCCACAACAATTTCTCAGTTATCTTGTACCCTTGCAACCCTGGTTTGGCTTTTCTAATAGGATTTAATTTTTAAAGTAGTTTTTCTATATAGGTCATACATGTGGTCTAAAAACTTTAATACTTTTCTTGCTGCTTGTTTAGACAGGGAAAATAAAAACAAATTGTTTCAACAACTTCTCATAAGGTGTTAATGACTAGCTAACTGTATTTTTCACCAAAAACTCCCCAAAATTATTTGAAAATTATGATCCTATTTATTTTGAAACTTGAAATAGCCATTATAGATTACAGCATAAATATTTTCTACTTAACCTTTGATTCTCTTTGCACACAAAATTTCTGCTTTGATGCTAGAATTTCTCATTTTCACCTTAGATTTTTTAAAAAGAAATGCTTTTGTGTTGTTTGGGGAAAAGTAAAATACAAATAAGGGTAAATATCAGAGAGAATTATTACTGATAGACTTCTCTTTTGGCTGACATGTCATTCAGCAACTTCAGAGAAGTCTGAACTACCAAAAAAAGGCCATCAGAAGAGATGAGTTGGAACGATATCAAAGAAGATGTTTTTTTCCCAAAAGGCTACAATTATTGTGGCTATTTCCATTCTATATACATGTAATATTTGTAGTATCTTTTGTGGGAAGAAAGCAGAGAATTTATAGATTTTAATGTGGTTTTCCATCAGATTATAAGTGGCAAGGGTTGAAGTCTTGAACTGAGTCTTATTTGTTACAATTACTTAGAGTAAAAACCTGTCATTTTAGATACATCAAGTCCCTTAATTTTTGACCTTCTATGTTTTTATAAATAAGCCTATGTTACACTGTATTCTGTAAGAAAACCTTTGGCATAGTAATGATAAAAACTCTCAGAAAACCAACTGCATTTGAGCACCAGTTGCTGGCCTTCTTCATTACATAATATCTAAAATAACCTCTAATTTATTTGAATAATGCAAACTGAGTCAAAATTTTACATTTTGTTTTAACATGTATCAAAAACTATAGTGTCCTACTTTGTTATTTTCCTTTTTTTTCAAGATTTTATCTCTTTGTAACTAAGAAAATTTTTGTTGTTGCTGTAATGGCAACAAATAATAGAATGATGTTCAAAGTCTTGTCAATATGAAGATATTCCCCTGTTATTTATAGTAAATATAATTTCTATTTATTAGCCTATTAATTAAGAAATGGATTCTAACTAGGCAAAAATTCTGTTTATTCCTCTTGATAGTGAGATAATTACATCCACAATTTTCCAATGAGACCTTGAGAAATTTAGGGTAAAGATGAGTGGCAGCTACAAGGTATGTAAGATAATGTAAAATTTCACATATCATTAACTGATATATTAGCATACATAATTCATTTAATATATCATTAGATTAATATAGCTCACAATTTTCCCTTTTAAAAATTAATATATTATTCAAAATGAACTTGCATTTCCTTGTTCCTTCTATCATACTCACAAACATTTTAAAGGCCAATACTTGGGGAATTATATTTAAAATTCTTAATAGCTGTAACTAGTGAAATCTGAAGTACACAGATCTAGGAAAAGAGGAATTTGAAAAGTCACAACTGGTCTCTTTTCTCCATTCTGTCTACATGAAACACAGAAATAAAAGTTAAACACATTCATTAATTGATTAGAATATGATGTCAGATCAACCCTGGGACAGTTTTATATGATAAACGTAATGTGTGTATAATCACAGATTATTTTAAAAATTGTTGTGATCTCAGTGGGCTCATTGGCTTCAGATGAATATAATCAAACCTCATTGCTTGCCAAGCATCTGAATGCTCATAATATTTATTCACAAAATAAAAAGAAAAACAAAAAAGAACTTTGTTTAAGAGAACATTTACAAGTACAAAGGAATGTAAGCACAGGATATAATATTCTCTAACACAGCAGTTGGCATTTCAGACACCCAGAAACATGTGGGAGCTTCTGTGTTAGAATGCATAGATCCACAGAATGAGTGAGTTTTTCATTCAAATTAGAAAAAAAAAATTGATTGTTTCTTCAGGACCATAATCCCATATAACTGCCCGTTAAATTTTGTGTTGTTTTTGAGGATAATTTTCCAAAGCAAATTACTCTTATATTGAGCAATGTACTGAGCTTTAATGGGCATTTATTCAGTGTTGAGATATTTTTACTCTCAGAAATGAGAGTAAAATGGAATACAATTCCCACTTCTTTTGGGGTATCTCACACTCTGTGTACTCAGCACCACCACTTGTGATTCTGTGCATAGGTACCTGCCCTTCACAGATGACTCCAGGTTTTGCATATTCCTAGAAGAAGAGGAAGCCTTGTATAATATTCTCAGGAACAATGCAGGAAACACACTCATGACAAAAATACAAGGGCTGCAAAGTGTTGAATGGTGCCACAGTCAGTAGTTCATTGTGCTGATATATCTTCTCCTTGCAATACCTCATTACCATGTTTTTCCCAAGCCATTTCATCACCTGTTTTGAATTGTGACCTGTTTCAGTGTATTCTCAACCTTTCTTACCTTGGTGTCATCTGTAAATTGAAGAATCAGTGTTTCCTCACCTGACTGGTAAGAGTTTTCAAGGAAAGCAAAGGAGATTCAGTCATTAGAGAGACAGGGAAAATATTGGGTCTATTTGTAAGAGAGCAGATAATGCCTCTGCATCTGGAGGTCTTTTGAGAACAGATTAAAGAAACATTGGTTAAGAATAAACAATACTTCCTTCAGCTGGATTTCTAGATGTATACTCCAGTAGTCCCATTCAGACTTGCCCTCTCTCACTTAAAAATATCCTACAAAAAAACCTTAAATATACTATTCCAACTCTAAAAGAAAGAATGATGTACTAATGCAAAGATGCTTGCAAAATTAGTAAAGGGTGAAAAAATATTAAGACATTTTATGGTCACTTGGAAATGACTACAAATTGAATCCCTAAGGAGGCCTGGCATAGTTTGAAGATCACACATTTCAACGCAAAAAGAAAAGTTCAGCAATGTTTTTAAGCCAGCTTATCTGTTTTATATCAAACTCCTCTCTTACACTGTTTATTGGACATATGTCACTCACAGCACTGTAGTTCTTTTACAAATCTACTTTACAAATAAATTTCACATTACTGTTAGGAAATTTCACAAATTCTCCATTGATTGAAGTTACAGAACATTACTTTTAAGCACCCCAAAATAAGTTTACTACCTATTTTTAATGCTACAGGACCAAGTAATTTCCTGGCAATCTGTTTAATTAAATACTAAATCTCCATCTATCAAAAATAAGACCATATACTTTTTCCTCCACTAATTGTCAATACCATCTGGAAAAAAAAAAAAAAAAAAGTGCATTGTTAATTAATTACAAAAAATTACCAAAAGCAACAATAATTGAGCTGTCATCTGGTGTCAGTGTATAAGGGAATAGTAAACAACACATTCACCTTTTCTGTATGCAGCCTAAGAAATATTGGGTCAACCTTTCTGCATGTTCAGAGAGGACAGATGCAAAGAAAGCACAGAAAAAGGAAGCTTTTTCATCCCATCTAAAATAATTGCTGTGTACAGAGTCTGACTCAAATAAAAAAGAGTACAAGATTTTATTTCTTTTACAGGATCCTTACTCTATGCATATCCAAGCTTTCATTACTGAGAACTCCTGCTAAAGCAGGATTCACATCAAAAACACATATGTTGCAAATCAAAGCACAACTCTATCCATTAAAAAACTAATAGGTTTTAGTTGTCTGTCAGACCAAATACACTAATCCCAAATTATTACAGACCCTCCTCATGCATCTAGGCTGTATTTAGAAAAGTAAGTAGCAGCACCTGGACGTGATAGGGATTCTAATTTCCAGACTACATATGGCAAAGAATTTTGAATGAATCTGAAATTGCATTAAGATCTGTTCATTTAACTGCTTTCATGTAGACATTTTTATTAAGATCAAATTTCCTTAATGTGCTGTGTTTCAGACACAAAGTCTCTGGTGTTAAATAAACAATCAAATAAGTAAGAATTATCCCTTTTTTATTTCAATGGACTGATTTTTCTAAACCTTAGGGTGCATTATTTCATTCTTTGCTGGAGCTTAAACTCCATCATTTCTGACTGAGTAGATAAAAACACACAGGCATTATCACATTGTTCAAATAAAGGGATAACTTCAATGGTGTCTGAATGCTTTTAATATAATTTGACTTTCACTGCATAAAACCCCGTTTTTTGCCAAACAGGATTACATTTCTTCTAATGTGCTTTTTGAATAGTAGCACTTCCCTGGTACTACAGAAAAATGTATCTCAACTTTCAGTGCGCAAATAGTATTGGTTTACTTTTAAAATGAGAAGCAGCTATGCAGAGGAATTTAATTTTCAGTGCCTTCCAATAATTGGGAGTTGAATAAATATGTGTCTAAGGAGCTTTCTGGCTGTCCTGCAGGCACTGCAGTCATTAGACTCTTGTCCCACAAATGCTGGGAGAAGCTTTGCTAGCTGGCACACCAAAACCACCACCAGAGTGCTGCCCCTACATAAAAGGAGATGGAGCAAACAAACAGTGACTGGAGGGCAGGGAAAAATGATGAGTTACACCAGGGATTTTCCAGAAAATATGCATTTTTCTCTCCCTCACCCTCCAGCTTCTCCTTCTGCTGCCATCTTCTTAAAATACAGTTAAATGAACACACTAACAGAACAAGACCAGAAAAAAAACTGGATGTATTTAGTACTTGGTTGGAAAGATAGAACAATTAAAAGTTCCAGAGATATTCTTTGTTTATTTATTTAGACATACACTCATAGGCATGTGCAAAGCACAGTAAAGACACAGTTTATTTAATTGATACCAAACACATATTTGGGAAAATGGTGGAACACAACTTTCAGAGAAAGGAATATCTTTATTTTGTTTGTGTTGTTGCTGCCTATGCACCCTACTGATGTCTGTTAAAGATATTTTCCATGTCTTTGGCAAGGGTGATTCATCAGACAGTCTTTTTTTTTTTATTTTATTTTTCTTTGCAACATGGTTCTAAATCTACTGATGGTGGTATTTTTGGAAAAAGTGCTAGAGCACATCCTGACTCACTCTTGGACTTAATGCAACACCTCCTACACCTTCTGTACCACAGCAAACACTGAACTTCTGTGTCATATAAGGAAAACAACACTTTCTCTTTTATTTTTTTTTTAAGAACAATTGTACCATCTTGTTTCTATTTCAGATCTCAATTATTTTGATTTTTCAAGTAATTAAGTCATTCTTCCTCTTTTATCCTTGAGGGTTTAATTTTTTAGAACATTTGGTTTTCTTAAAAAAATAAGGTATGACTGACATTAAGGGTTTTATTAAAAATTTAAAAAAAAAAGTTGAAATGAGTATTGCAATCACTTTGTAATTAATAAGAACATTTTATTTCTCTCTCCTTAATACATCAGCTAAAATGTTACTTTGCAGAAGGT
This sequence comes from Ammodramus savannarum pratensis, assembly GCA_020466415.1. Classification (NCBI taxonomy): domain Eukaryota; kingdom Metazoa; phylum Chordata; class Aves; order Passeriformes; family Passerellidae; genus Ammodramus; species Ammodramus savannarum. The sequence goes on along the minus strand of JAHXMQ010012338.1, from coordinate 6,288,313 downwards.
GAGAAAAGTTAGGTTCCTACAATCCATATTTATTTGAAGATATATGGGAGCATTAAATTGTCTTTTACATTTTCATCAATTTTTATTCTGATGACTAGGATGTTTTTATCTAACCTATATTAACATTTAATCTAACTTGTGTCATTATCATCATCTTTCAGTCCAAAACTGCATAAGTACATTTTATAATGCAAAATTTGTCTGTTTGCTACTTCCAGCTAAGCTGTACATCATCCAAGACTGCTTCATTAGAAAAAGACCTCTCTGTTGGTTTAGTTTGTCCCATCTCAGATTTCCTGAAAATCTTCAAAAGGATCTTGTTCAGTTCCCATTTATTGACACTGATCAAAATTCCTCATGGTTTGCTTTCACAGATTTCCTGAATAGAATTAAACTTAAAGAAATAAAAAATGTCCTGCTACATCTCTTGTGGGGTTTTGAGTGTGTTTTTTTTCTTGTTTCTCACTATGTTTTCTTTTTCTTATTTACATTCTTTTTATTGTCTGTCTTTTCACTTGCATGCATTTAATCCCCTCAAGAGAAAGATATGTTTTGCCATTAATATTTGTTTCTCCTAGTTGTTTTTAAAGGGTTGTTAAAAGTGTTAAAGTTGTTAAAGGATTCTCTTGCAGCATTTCATACAACAATGTTTTTACATCAGCAAAACTAGTTCTGGTTCTCCCTTAGACTCCTTTTGACATTTCCAAATTATATCCAATCTCATGAAGCAAAACTGGTTTGTCAAATCCTGTGTATGAGGAATTTCATTTTGCATCTCTCACCACAATTTATCATTGAAGCTGTATTGTAATTTAATTTTTTATCACATCATATTAATTTTCACACACTTTTCCACTTTCTACCTTATTGAATTATTTCAACTCTCACTTCAAGTCCACCCGTAAGATTCAGTTTATCAAATGCTTAACTTAATTTTAATTGAATTTCACTATGTCCACCTACAAATTACATTAATATAAAATAAATTTCTGTCTCTAAACTATCTCACTTCTGCTATAACATATTTATAAAGTATCTCCAGATTGCAATTTGAGCTATCTAAATAAATAAATAAATAAA
>JAHXMQ010012338.1:6274886-6287133 GCA_020466415.1 Ammodramus savannarum pratensis | reverse complement strand
ATCAATCATATCAAGTGTTTATTCAAGATTAAAATAGTATCTTGGTCCTCCTCATTTTTTTTATCCATAAGGATAACCTAGTTAAGGAGATTGATGGTTGGATGACTAGGCATTACAATCAAGTAGAAGTAAGCACAGGAACATACATTTTCTCAAGATATGAACTCTAAAACTTTATTATCAAGTAGTCATCACCAGTAGGGATAAAATACAAGTAACTCTAGTAAGGCAAGCAGGCCTTAAATTTAATTTTGTCATGGTAAGGGACATCAGTATGGCTGCAGTCAAAAGAGAGAATGAATCAGTTGCAGCCTCACTGGTCTTTCAGCTTTTCATTCAGACTTATCCCATTTTTCCATGCTGATTCTTGTTCTACTTCCTCTGTCCAAAGCAGAAAGTCAAAATAAATTATTTTATACATATTTATATAGCTTTAACATCATAGAAGGTAATATACTGACTTCTTTTCAGACTGGAAACTCTTTGTGTTCAGTGATAAAAGATGCTGAAGTGTTGAAAAGTCAATATTTTCTCCTCCTCTGTCTCAGCACTGAGAAGGAAGGCTATGGTGGTGAGGGAGATAACCTGACTGTCTCATGTACTAACTGTTGACAGCATCACAAAGGAAAAGAGAGAAAAATTATGTGGTGACATGCCTTGTTTCTTTGGGATGAAGAAAATTCTCTATTATATTTACTATTGAAGTAGACAAGTCATCTGCAACTTCAAATGGCTTAAATTCAACTGGATACTGGACTGGAAGAAAATAAATAAAAAAATTATGAGATATTGGCCATAGATCACTTTGGCAGCACTATTAACTTGACCCTTGAGAACTTGTGCCAGACAGTCACAGAATCCCAGAATTCCTGGCCTTGAACACTTCCAGGGATGGGACACCCACAGTTTCTCTGAGCAAACTGTTCCAATGCCTCATCATCCTCATAGTAAATAATTTATTCCCAATATTAAACCTGAACTTACTGTATTTCAGTTTGAAGAAATGCCCCTTTGTCCTGTCATTTTATGTACTTGTAAAAAGTCCTATTCAAACTCTCTAGTGGAAGATTTTTCTATCCGAGAGAGAGGGAAATGTGGGAAATGGATATGTGGAGAATTCTCAGGGCCTGACAGAAGGCCCACAGAGTATGCATCAACATGCAAACTTTGAGACAAGAAATGCTGACTTAGAAATGCCATGGAATAAGACAGACATCGTTGAGGAGAAATGGAGCTAGAAAGGAGTTTCAGAGGATAGCCTTGCAAATAAGTCCAGATACTTTGGAGAAATAGAACTATGATAGATGCATTGTAGTAGGACCCACAAGGGGTAGTTTCAGATGATTGGCTTTAAAGCATCTACAGCATGGTAAGGCAAAAAACTGATAGGCCAAGAAACACTTATAATGTATTTTAATTGGGAGATAACTGGCTTCTGATTGTGATAGTGTGAATTATAACATCTGTATTGCCTAACCCTTTCCATGAGACTGAAAATAAAAGTTTTTAAAACACCTCTTAGTTGCCCTATCTCTGAATCAAGAAAAAAGTATTGCCCGACAGAAGGCTTCTGTAGGGACTTCCTGGAGCCTTCTCTTCTCCAGGCTGAACAGTCCCAGGTGTCTCAGCCTTTCCTCACAGGAGAGGTTCTCCAGCCATCTGAGTATCTTCATGGCCTCCTCTGGGCTCATTCCAGCAGGTTCTTGTCCTTCATGTATTGGGAAACCCCAGAGCTGGATGCAGCCCTGCAGGTGGGGTCTCAGCAGAGGGGGCAGAGGGGCAGAATCCCCTCCCTGCCCTGCTGCCCACGGGGCTCTGGGTGAGCCCAGCACACGGGGGACTCTGGGCTCCCAATGGCCAGGCCATGGCCAGGTTGTGCTGAACTTCTCATCAGCCATTCTATGATTCTCTAATTCCAAGAAGTTCACTCTTTATGGAGTATCAGGATAAGTTATTCTAGGAAAAGAGTAAAATTTATCTCTTTTTACCTTTTCCACAATAACTTTACTTTTCCAGTTCATTATCAGAGTAGAATGATGCTTTAACCCTAGCAGAGAGCCTGCCCTCTGAACAAATAAATATTGACAACACTGAACACAAGCTAGGTTTCACACAATAGCTTAAATAGAAGGGTATAATCAATATTTAGCCTACAATTTTGCTTAGAACATCATAGTGATTGTTTTTTGGCTGGCTTTCTATTTCTTTGCTTGTTTTTTACAGATAGTATTCAGATGACAGGTGCCTGGACTTGATTATTTTTTTAATGAAATCCTGATTGTTTAAGGGGTTTTGAGAATTTTAAAGATGTTTTTTCCCCTTATCTCATTTTCATTGATTGTTGTTTCATTTGTTGCCTTGTTCCATCCCTGTCTTTGTGTTAATTGATAAGCAGAAATACAAGTCTGCAGACAATTAAAGGGCCTAACCTACTCTAAGATCTAAGAGCTGATAGATATTGGAAATGGAACCAAACATTTGTACAGATATATTCCATAATTCAATTTTTTGAGATAAATATGTCATTAAAAAGGCATAATATCTCCAGGCCTTTAATAAAATACATTGTGGGATATGAAATCAGTTAAAAGTTTAGGGGCATCCACAAGTATTTTATCAAAGTAAGGAAAATTTCTTCATTAGTCTAAAAGTTCTACCATTTAGCTACACAAAATGAGTGACTTATCCAACAGAAAAGTACTATTAGAAGAAAATGTTATTTTGCTTTCTACTTATCTATTTTTGGTAAAAGCTATATATATATATATGTGTGTGTATGTGTGTGAGTGTCAATCTGCATATGCATAACAAATTATAAACGCTGTGGCAAAACTATGATTTAGCTGGGATGTGACTAAACCCCTTTCATACTTTAGTAATGGTATAAGCACTTTCTAAATTCAGATACATAATTTGGACCCTTGATTACATTTTGTTAGTAAGCTGATTTCATTAGAATTTAAAGAAAAAGAAAAATAAAGAAAAAAGGTTTTCTGTATAAGTAACATAGCTGATAGCTACAAAAGTATGATAGAAATTAAAAAAAAATATTCTTGCATAATAACCACATGGCTCAATAAGCTGGGCTTTAAGATCCTCAGTTACAATAAATTATCATGACTGCTTGTTTCATCTCCGCTGATTTTTTTGCACTAAATGAAAACATATCATCAAATAGTGTAAGAAATTATAAAATTTGAAGAGTCGTTAGAACAGTAGTATATGTAAAAATAGTAAAATAAAGAGTATATACAGGTACTGATGGATTTTAAAATGTCACCAAGAACAGGTTTCAGAGTATGATACCCTTGAAATCACTGAATCACAGAGGGTTTGGGAGGAAAAGGGGCCTTAAAAATCATCTAATTCCAAGTTCCCTGTCATGGGCAGGGACACCTCCACTGGACCAGGTTGCTCAGAGCCCCATCCAGCCTGGCCTTGAACACTTCCAGGGATGGGGCAGCCACAGCTGCTCTGAGCAACCTCTGCCAGGGTCTCACCACCCTCACAATAAAGAATTTATCTCCATAATCTAACATATATATACTCTTTCAATTAGGAAAAACACTTCAAAAATACAGAACTACTAGTCAGAACTATCACAAAGTCCTGCAAAAGCTTAATCATGTACTACACTGTTGTAAAAAAAAAAAGAAATCCCCGCAGCCATTAGACAAAGGTGAAGGGAGAATCGACCATAGTCTTATGCATCGAACTCCGGTTTTTTGATCCAATATACACATTCTTATAACCGTGTTAATTAAGCTTATGCATATGGCAAAACCCGAGCTCATCATTGGATACAGATCACAAACTAATCCCTCCTTGTTTTCCTTGATTAAAACTTTCTGTTTTTGAACTTACTATCTACTTGTTTTCACAGCTTTTGTTTTCCATCTTTCTTTCCCAAACCTATTCAAGGATACGATGTTTTTTGTTGTTAAAAGCTTGCACTGGGAAATCTTCAGTTTCTCATGCTAAAACCTGAGAAACTTTACTGTTTACAAGAACAGGCCTGGGGAAAGCTACTGATTACAGCTGCCCTTTACTTTTTCAGCTAGCTGTACATCTTCATGGCCTCTCTAAGCCATGTCTGAAGAAAATTCTCCAACACTACACCAGTTTGTATGCTTAGCATATTTCAGAAGACTTTTACGATGTAGCTTTCTACTTCTGGCTCTGCCCACATCACCACTGTCAATACAAGCAAATAAAAGCAGAGCCTTATAATAGAAAGAGTTTCAAGATGCTGGATGGTCTGTAATCCAGAAACAACTATTTCTCTTTGTTGGCTGAACTAGGATAAGGCATTCAGGGGCAGAGCATTAAGGAGATTAATTACCAAATTAATGAAACCTGTTCAGATTTTCTTTGAACTTCACTCAGAGGAGAGAACTGAATTCTGATTTTATATTCTTTTTGATTGCTGACCCTCATACATGTCTAAACCCAGGTCCTTATGGACATGCCTTTCAGAAGCCAGGAGTTTACACACTGCAGGAATCTTGAATGGCAACTGATTTAAGGTCACTGAAGGATGATGGTAAGAATTAGACAATGAGGTTCTAAATGTAATGCTTTTGTGTTTAAATTAGGAATTTTAACCCAAGTACCATCCTCAATAGTTGTTGGATTTCTAGACAAACAAATAAGCCTCAATACAGAGAATTTAAAGTTATTTCCTTAATGATCAATTAAAAGAAATTTTAAATTATTTATGCAGCTTTTGTGTAGGAAGAAAAAAAAAAAGACAAAAAATAATTTAACCAACACTTGGGGAAAAATCTTTTCTTTCCATTTTGAACACTCATCTTCTATTCAATACGTGTTCTTCCTCCTTTCTGGACTCAGATTCTCTTGTTTGTGAAGAGGATTACACAGAGTTTCTCCCAATCCCTTTGGTGAGTCTTCTGGTGATGCAGGAGGCTGAGGTTAGAATGTGGTTGTATACACTGATTTGCATCTTTAGTGTACTTCAGAAGTAGACCTTTAAGATTTAGGTTTCTATTTCTGGCTCTGCCCATGTCATAGTTTTACTTCTGTGACTCCCTGCTTCATGCTTTTTCCTTCACTGTCTTATTCACAGTGCACCAGCACAAGCCCCTCCATAGAGCATGGTCCCCCAAAATTAACCCTGTCACAGTGTGGGCTCCTCTGTGGATCTCTGTTTAGGGGCATCACCACCCTGGCATGGAACTTGTGCTGCACAGTAAATTGGACTAGTATAATTTTCTAGAAATTTCTTTATATAAGGTAGCATCATAATCACTGAACCTCGATTGCCAGTAATTTCAATTTACAGATTTAATTAGTTGCAGTTTTAAACCAGCTTCTTATGCAAACTTTCATGCTTAGATCTGAAACAAATGTGGAAGGCTTTAAGTATGCTTTGCAGCTCACACTGAAACTTTATTTTTCAGTAAGTGTGCCTCCTGATAAATTTTTTTGAAAGACAATTAGTGCAGAGACAGCAAAGCCTATCTTACATGAGCGGACTGAAAGAGCTTGGCTTGTTTAGCCTAGCAAAACACAAGATAAGAGGGTAGATGATTGTTCTCTGTAAGTACCTCTGGGAGCAAACACAAGGGAGAGGGACAAGCTATTAAAGCTAAAAGACAATATCAGTGCTAGAACAAAGGTATGTAATTTGGTCTGAAAATTGCACTGTAAATTAGAAGATTATTTTTAACCATGAGAAAATGAAGGTGTGAAGCAGCACCTAAAAGCAGGAATAAAAGCCCCTGCAGACACAGACTAGCTCTAATGAAGGGAAATATGAGTATATGAACAAGATTAGATCATGAATAACTAACAGCAGCAGATAATTTAACTTGGCAGTTAAGGAAAATCCTTCCTGTTTTTTTTTTTCCCTTCTCTTTGTTGTCAGTTGGGTTTTTTTTGTTTTTTTTTTGTTATTTGGTTAGTTGGCTTGTGATGAGATTGGGTTTGTTTTTAGGAATTTATTTTGATTGTTTGGGGTTTATTGATTTGTTTGTCTGTTGTGGGATTTTTCTACATATCTTAAGACTCGATAAATTTATTGGAAGCACATTGACCAGTTATAATCAGATCTCTTTGAGATTTGTTTCAATGTAAATATACTTCTCCTTCAGCCCACTGTACAAAGAAGGACCTCTCCAAAATGGGACATTTGCAACAAAAGGGAATGAATCTTCATCTCACCTGGGGACAGTAGAGTTCACCAGGGACACAGAATATATCAGCCATTATTACCAGCAGCCATTCTTCAATTTCACATCTCACTCTAAATAAGAAGAGGAGGAAATTTATTCCAGAGTTGTTCTTGATCTCACTGTACATTATAGTTCTCGAATTAATCTTTTTGATGTTGAGAAGTGTTCTGATCTCCTGTAAGCACACAAACCTAATTACGTATGCCATTATAAAGTGCATTATTCATTCTTTGGCAGGAGATTTTTTGTCTGTAATAATGCACAAACATGTCGGACACTGGCAGATCTGACAATACAATGTGATGTGCAATTAGTCTTAAAGCTGAGCCAGTTATGTACCTTTCTTGTAGTAGATTACATTGTAAGTATTAATTCAGTTTCAGAGATCTTCTGTAAGACAATGATAGTCTGGTTTGTGAGCATCTTAAATTTGTGATTTATATAGTCACTGAGATTCTGCTAAGCACATTCATCTCATCTGTTCAAGATTTCCATTTTCAGAAGTTGCTTGGAAAAAAAAGAGATTGTAGTCTAAACTGTCAAAAAACTTCCAGTCTTCAATACAATAAAAGAATTCAAGCACTAAATGTATCAATAAATCAAATTGATGCACTGTTTCACATGACCCTTTCTCCTCTTACCTTACACCCTGTACTGAAGAACACATTTGATGAGATTTGCTTTCTGACTGCAGCTCCTGTTGCAGAATTCCAGAATCACAGAACTGATCAGGTTGGAAGGAACCAGAGTGGATCATCTGGTCCCACCTGCCTGCTCAAGTAGGGTAAATGAGGCACAATGGCACAGGACTGCATCCAGCTGGTTTTGGAGTATCTCCACTGGGGAGACTCCACACCCACTCTGGGTGATCTGTTCCAGTGCTTTGTCACTGTACAGGAAAGCAGCTTTTCCTCACGTTCAGGTAGAATTTCCCATGCATCAGTTTCTCCCCATTTCCCCTTGTCCTATTGCTGGGCACAATGGGAAAGAACCTGGTCCACCCTCTTGACACTCATCCTTCAGATGTTTATAGACATTGATGAGGTCCTGTTGCTTGAAAATTGCTGTGAAAGCAAAGTTTCCCAGCTGTATCTAAGGTTTATATTCAAAGATTCCAAAGCCTATCCAAACAACATCTGGATAACAAAAAGACTAGAGGAAAGGCTGGTTCCAAGTCAGAGTAGATGCATGCCCTTTCTGCATTACTAATGGCAATCTGCCAAGCTGCAGTTTGCATCCTCTGTTCGAGTGTATTTTTATCTCCTTCCAAGAAAAATGTGGGTTTTGCTGGCAGACAAGAGGTCACTGCACCATTCAAATTTGTACTTTGTAAAGGAATTCTTTAAATCTGCCTCAGCTACAGAACAGGGCTAAATTCTCATATAGGAAAGTTTGTAAATGTAGGAAAATGATAAAGCTGCTAGAGAGGAAGCACAATTTTTGGAACTCCAAAGTTAAAGTAACTGCAACTTACTTTATTTTGATAAACAGGGGTGTTTCTGTCCACATCATTTTCGTCTGCTTGTCTGCTAGAAGTTAGCAGTTCATACTGTTAGCTAATGACAATACAAAACAAAGCCCAGTGCATTTTAGGGCCATCACATCATGCCTACTGAGATTTACTGCTGGGACCTGGAAGTGTTTTATTCCAGCTTGCAAACCTCTCCTCACCTTTGTGAGCCTGCACACGACTCAGATAAAGTACTGACAGGAGCACTTGCTTGTCCTGATTTAAAGTTCATGTAATTCTGTGGAGATTGTTCTACTGACGTTAATGGGGTTTGTATTGGGCCCTTTTAGTACATTGACATCCTAAGTCTCCAGGCAACACTCCAAGATCCCAAAACAGGCATGACAAGCAGTCTCACTGAGTGAATGGTGCTTCCACTATTCCTCTCTGATATTTAAAAAACCTTTTTAAAAATATGTTTGTAAAGAAGATTGTTCTATCTGTTTATGATTGATATGGGAACTGCCAAGATATATGATCAGCCACACCTATACAGCTTCTCCCTTTCCCCAAAACAGTAAAACTACATTAAATCTCAGTAGTTATACAGTAACTGAGGCTCAAATTGTTTCTGCAAATTGCAGACTCTCTTGGAAAAGAAAATAAAATAGAATGAAATAAATAATTAAATTACATTGCATTAAAAAAAAAAAAACAAAAAAAAACAAAAAAAAACCACAATTGAATGAACAAAACCAACAAACAGAGGGACTGTAGTGATAGGATAAAGGGTAAGGGTTTTAAATTAAAAGGGGGTAGACTGAAATTAGATATAAGAAGGATTTTATTTTTCTAATGAGGCTAGCAAAACACTAGAATGGGTTGCCCCAAGTGTTAGCAGATGTCCAGTCCTTAGAAACATTCATAGTCACGTTAGATGAGGCTTTCATCAACCTGATTAGTTGTCCCTACTCAGTTCAGGGGTAGTTTGATTGGACTATGTTGAAAGTTCCCTTTCAACCCAATCTACTCTATGATTCCAGTAAAACCTACAGATTCAGCAGTCAAGTGAAGCCAAAAGATAACAACAATAGCTGCATTTTGTGAGTATGATCAGTAACACAGTAAAACTGACTTTTTAGAAATTCACATGATCACTGAAAATCTTAGTCATTATGTCTGAGATACAAAACAAAGTGAGAAGGCTGTTGCCTGTAATTTGTACTGTCCAACTGCACTGTGAGAAATGATAAAAAATTAGTAGTGTTTGACTGCACATCAAAAAACAGAAAAACTCCAATTCCATGGACCACAGACAAAGTACACAAAGTCACATTCTGTCAGCAATAGAAGTGTTTCATTTCTGTCATCACTAACACAATTCCTAGAGATGGAAAGTGTTAACTATTTCACTAATAAAATTGTAATAAAAACACTTACAGGAGCCCACAAAGACCTTTGACCTCCTGCTATTATTGATAACTGTTTTTGCTACTTTCCAGACCAGGCAGAAATATTACACTGAGAATCAAAAGAAAGATCAAGATAAAATCCAGTAGAGCAAAACATTACTTTGAAGAGAAGTTAAAGAATTATGGAAAAAAAAAAAACAAAAAACCAAAAACACATTTAAGACTTGCCTTCAACCTGGTTTCCCTACTTAATTGCAAAATAAATCAATAAACTGAGAACTTTGCATAATTTTCTGCAATGCAAGAAACCCTGGTGAGGGCAACAGGTTGCACATCTGCAATTATGCACCTATGTCTAATGATAAATTCTCTGGATTTCACAGCCTTCTACACCAAGTTCTCCTAGAACTGTTAAACTCTTCACCCACTTGTGGTGACACTTGGGGAATGTGTCACCTGGGATACAGAAAAAGGAGAATATCTGCAAAGGTTTTTATTAAAACAATAAGACATCTGAATCTTTAAACATGGTATTTGATACCAAAGTCATTAAATTCAGCTATAAGCTCTGATTAAAACTCAACTAAATTACAAAGAGTATTGGTCAAATGATAACTGTTAAAAAGAAAGAAGTGACAGTGGCTGAAAAAAGCCCTGGATATTTAAAGCTACCATCTTTCTTTTAAAAGTAAAGTATACTGTATGAAAGAATCAGTGGATATTTTAATAAGAGAATTCTTAACCTAGTTAATAGTTATATTTTAGGAAATGCTGAATGTCTCTGAATTAGCTAAAGAAATTAATGATTAGTTATTTTCCCCAGTGTAAAGGACTACAAAATGGTTGCTCTGGGCAGTGAATATGATTGCACATTAGTGAAATTCCAAGTATTGCCTTGATCTAATTTTTTTATTAGAATCACCAAATAAATTGTGTGAAGTTTTTCACAGAGAATTGGTAAGAAGTTTAAATTACTTTACTTAGTATTTGAAGGACAGAAAATTGAAAAGAGAAGATCAGAAGCAATTATTTCGATAGAGTTTTGTAAATATTACAAAAGCACAGTTAAAAATTATATTATGTTAATGTTTAGTTAGATATCTTTTTTGGAAATCCAATGAATATATGTATTATTGACCAGAAAATACAGCTGCTAAGTATTAAACAAATATATGATAATAAAGCTAAAGTAAATTTCACATGTAAGGGAATGTCTAGAGAACAAAGAAGCACAGTTTACGCTGAATTAAAGATATGGTGTTGAAATTATGCCAATTTACTGCTGAAAAAAAGTTAAAAAGAGAGGTAAGTCAGAAAAATTTTTCCACAAAAATATCTAAGGGAATTGATAGAGGGAAGTGAGAGGAAGGGAAATGAGAGTACTATAGCCACCATACCTTTTGTTGTATGAAAAAGTGCCATATTTTCCCTCCCTTTACTCTGTAATCCAGAATTATTCCACTTATAACCTGAGGTTAAGGGAAGCTTGAAAGGTATCTGTTGGACATGATCTGCCTTTTCTTCTTGCTTCTGCCTTTAAAACCTAAGATCCATCTCAGAGATTCCATGTCTGGGCAAAACTCTGCCAAAGTTCTGATAGGAAAAGAAGTACAGCATCAATAGTCACTGAAACACACAGATTTTTTTTTTTTTTTTTAAGGTTTAAAAAAAATCCATCTTTCCAATAAAATTAATCATCAATCATAAGAGGCCAGGTCTTTGCAGAGGACAGAGTAATCAATGAGTTAATGTAATTTTGTAAAAGAAGAAGATTGGGATGGCTGATCTTTGGTATTCTAAACTTTATCAATCAGTTTCCTAATTCCTGTTTTAATTAAAAAAAAATAAAAATTAACTTCATACATATTTCAATTTGTTGCTTCCATTGAAAAGAAACATACTACAGTCAATTTACCTTCTGTTGAAAATTCTCTTTCATCTGGAAATATGAAATCAGAAAATTCTTTTTTTCATCTGGCAGGAACGGAAACAAAACTGTTTGGAACACACCATGGAAAGAACTTCTTGAGATTTTCTTATCTACCCTGTGCCTGATGTACACTCTGTCTTGGAAACCTACTGCTGCTACAAACAATCACCAGGTTTGGCATCTTTTACAGAAGAAGAAAATTTGATCTTCAACGCAATGGTCTCAATCAGCAAAATACAAACATTTAAGAATCAGAGTTTGGGAAGCTTGTCTACTTTCTAGTCAATAAACCACCCACACAGAGAAAGTCTTATTTTAGGCTTTAGAAACTCTGTAGTAACGGATAGTTGATATTAATTACTCTTTTATTTCCATTCCTATTTTACCTTATGTCTTTTCTAGATTGCTATTAAAATCTCTCTTTACCTATGATTATTGCAAAATACTCCAGAAAAAAATTCAAAAGTTGTTTTCAACTCATGTAAATATCTATGTCCTTATTCATTTCAGGCTTAGAAAACTGCAATTCAAACAATAAAGTCAAATTCACAGCTTTCAGAAAAAAGAATAGTTCTGAATAGATTTCCAATATTTGGCCTCATGTTTGAGCTCTAAAACTCATTTTTAAAAAGGCACTATCATAATTTAGAGCTCTGCTTTTTTATCTAAAAAATGTTGTTTATAATTGTCACTGCATTTGCTACGGAAATGAAATGGCAATCCTTTTTTTATTCATTTTAAGCTACTTTATACCTTAAAATGTTACAGTCTTTTAGACTTAAATATATTAGCAGTAAATATAAAAATCAATATCCAAACTTCTAATTTACTCTGTTAAAATTATTTCTAAGTAGAAAAATTAGAAAAAAAATTGCTCATTCAATAATGCTTTAGAGCCATTTCTATAGTGATGTGATTTAGAAAATACATTTCTATTGAAAAAGGTGCACATTCAGCTAAGAAAAACTAACATAGATGGCTCTTTCTACAAGAAGGAGATTAAAAAAGAGGGAGCACTGTTAGAACAACATGTTAATTACACAGTTATTCCTCCTTCCTCCAAAAGAAAATTAAATCTTCCAGACATATAAATGTCAACTCTCCTTTCTTGTACACAAGCAATTTGTAACACTGACTAATTCAATGGAAACATTGTTATTTTGGGGTGTTTGGTAGCATTCAACCATAATTTCATGGTGTAACATGGGACTCTGAAGGCTAGAATGGTTTTGCAACTGAAAAGGAAGAAAAAGAAGGTGAG
>JAHXMQ010012338.1:6238805-6272621 GCA_020466415.1 Ammodramus savannarum pratensis | reverse complement strand
TTTTTTGAGAATGAACAATGACAGCACTATTTCTCCTTGCCAGAGAGTACAAGATACAGCTCAATATACAACAAGAAGATGTGAACTAAAGTGGGGCCAGAAAAGAATGTGATATTCAGGACAATTCAGACTTTTAAATAATTCCCTGCTGAGGAAATCTATCAAGAAAAGTATTTTAGGTAGAGGGCAAACACTTTCAGTTCCCACTTCCTTATTATTTTTGGCAAGTTAAATATTAAAAAGGAGTTGCTGAAAGTAGAAATTAATAAAAGTTGTTAAGCTTGAAAAGTAACGTCCATTTTTTTGTCTGGTACCCTCATAAGCCTTTACCTTTATAATCTTGCTTTGAAGTATTAGACATAAACTGAGAGATAAATTATTAATATAAACTTAATTTTTTATTTTTTTTTATATAATAAAACTTAACCAAAGTAATTTTTAAGGCTACTAAGAGTCCAACTCTTACTTGGAAAACAGATATCTTGAACCAGAAAGGTGGTAATGAAACATCAGGAAGAGTTTTCTGTGCTTTCTTCCTCAGTTTATATCCCTTCAAACCTTACTATACTGAAACTTTGACTGGATTAATAGTTCACAATTAAAAAAAAAAATAATTGCAGAAATCAAGCTAAATAGTCCCTTCACCCCAAGCCTTGACTGTCCAGTTGCTTTAATTACAGAGCCATAATATTTTCCGCTGATTTTTGAAAGGGCCATTTGTCCACTATTTTCTAAAAGGAACAAGTGCTCTCTGAGTGATGACATTAATTAAACTGAAACTGAGATGAGAAAAATCACTGAGACCTCATTTTCCTTAAAGCCCAAATATATCAGCTGCCATAAACCAGGTTTCTCAACCTACAGAGCAAAGATCTGTAACCTTGATCTCCCACACTGGCACTGAAATGGCTAATAGCTACTTTCTAATGCAAATTCATTTTCTTACAAACCCAATTTAAGTGTCACTCAATTTCCTTATCTGTGGCCATATGCTTAAAAAAGTAATTATTCTGCTAGCATTTTTAATTAAAATGATATTATCTCTGGTTCTAGATGCATTAAATACACCATTGATCTCAGATATCAAATGAAATTTCCACAGATGAGTCATGCCATGCACTTTGTGGTTTTAGAAGCTGCACTGTAACTGGTGGTAATTATGAAATACAGGTGAAATAGGCACCCACCAAATTCTCTCAGATCTAAGTGCCAGAAACAGAAAAATATGTTTGCTTGGGTTTTTTTTAGTTTTTTTTTTCGGGTTTTTTTTTTTGTTTGTTTTGGTTTGGTTAGGTTTTTATTGTAACAAAGAACTCTTCTCTGGGCTATAAATTCCATCCTTCTTCTCTGCTCTATGTCCCTGCAGGCCACAAGTGCCCAGTATAGAAAGCCTCTGATAACAAGTCAAGATTCTAGGACAATCTAAATCCTCAAATTGTTCAATTAACTTTTAATGAGCATTCCAGCACGAGTTCATTGAGTCTGTCCCTTATGACATCAAATGTTAAGCTGTGTCAGATCCATGGTTAATAATTAATCAATTAATTATTTGCAAACAGCAATAGGAGAATTTCTACTGGAAGGTATTGATCACCATCACTTTCTTAGCCAAACTATGTCTATTAAAATTAACTTTTCTATATTTTATGTTAACTTGACATTCTTAATTCCTTACATTTAATGACATTTTTATATTCAGTGCTACAAGGAGATCAATACCTAATATTAAATTTTTCAAGAAATGCGTGCATAATTGGGATCAGGGACAGGTGGCATCATTTTGCAACTTGTACAAAAAAATCACTTATAAAGACCTGCATCCACACAGTGCATTCAGTGTCACAAGAACTAGAAAATAGTATCATAGCATCAATTTATGGAAATTTTCCTAAAAAACAATGAAAACAATTAGTGATTATGCACTGATTGCACATGTTGGTGATTTAAATCATTTTGAAGCTCAACACACTACCAAAAATCATCTTCAAAATATTTAAAATATTTTCCTATGACTCAGACAAAACAAAAAGGAAAATCAACATATTTTCATTATTAAAGTGTTTGTGATGATAAAACCTGACCTAGATGTAGACCTCACATTCTGCTTCCTTTTCTGTATTGAAGAAGTATCATTAATAATAAAATAATAATAGCAATAATAATAATAACAATGGTGATAACAATAGTAATAATAAATATTCCTTATTGCTGTTCTTCTGAGTTATGCTTTTAACTGTCTTCAAACCCTTACTGCAGGCAAAATTAAATTGAAGCTTACTTTGCTTAGAACAGCTGCCAGCACATATCGCACACACAGACAGCACACGTGTCCTGATCTTCCTCCTCTCACACATGTATTTGTCTTTATTACTAATAATGTGTGTGCTATCAAATTTTATGTTTAATGACACTTTAAACAAATGATATTTGGCACTATCTTAATTAGAATCTCCAGTGAATAAAGTAGACTAATTTTAGGTCTAGGTCAGTAGACTGCAGCAGTCTATGACAACCACCCACTATCCTTCAAATGATCCAAGAAAATATCCTCACAGCAGAAATCCCCGTCCAAAATTCTCATTTCAAAATCGTTTTGGAATTTTCTATTTTGTCATGGTTTCAGTTTATTTCCCCCAACTGAGGATTAGTTCCTAAATAAAGTGTGACCAGAGATTCTGTGCATGAGCATCATACCTGCTTTGCACAGAGCCCCAGCATAACAACCACAAGTGGAGAATAAACACAAAGAAAATTAATTAAAGCAATCTAATCTAATGGACAGAAATTTATGAGTACAGCTTAAAGCTGGGATTTCTTGGTTGCCTGGTTTTGGTTTGTTTTTTTCTTAACATGTGACTATATGCAAAAATTATACTTCTACAATGTCATACAAAGTCAAAAGAGAAAATTTACTGTAATATTTAGGGTAATGTTTGAAGCAGCAAAATATCTTCGAAAAACTCTTCAATGAAGACCAGCTTTGCATAACCTTCCTGAATTTTTCCATCTATTTACAATGCTTAAGGTACATTAATTCCATTTCCAAATTCCAATAGCTGCATTTAAAAATTATCTTTATTAAAAGTATCTCCAATTATATAGGTTACTATATTTATCCATCTGCTTCACTCAGCTGCATTATTTAATTTGGATTAATGCCATATGTGGAATTGGAATTCTGTATCTTAATACAACATTGCATAAATGGAATCCTTGAGAGACACCAAGACAAAAAAAGCTGTCTTAGAATGAACATTTTTATGAAAATAGCACAGGTATGTAGAAAGACTATTTGCTCCACAAAAGAACTTTTAAGCTAACAGTAAAAAGAAGTTTTCAGCACCATTAAGAAGTAGCAAGTAGTTAGTTGCAATAATAAGTATATGTTAGCATAAGAATAACTTCTATACATTATTTTGATTTTAAGTTATTTTGAAACAAGGATATGAAAGTAAAACTTGAACAATTAATGATTAGTGATTTATTGAAAATAATAAACATAATCTGGCATATGATCTGTCTCATCAAAGGAAAGAAATTTTTTCTTGAGACAAAATAGAATGCCATGTTATATTCTGTGCAATAAAAGCATTGTTATTCCTGCTTATAATTTAAAAAAGATCTTATATAAAGCTGTGTGAAGGACAAACTGCCACTGTTCCCTATTTCAATTCACTTAACGTTTCTTTGTTAGAAGATAAGTACTTGCTTTGCTGAGCTTTTAGAATACAACTTTAATGTGCTGGGAGAAGAGGGAACAACAAAAACAGAATAGCCATTTAGTACAGAGGTTATATTTCCCTCACTATAACCCTGGAAGATTTTTTATTTCCTATTCTCCAGCAAACAACTTCAAAAAAGTAAAAGTGATTAATACAGCTCTCATCAACTATCCAGTTTTAAAGTAGGTGCAGACAATGTCAATAGTAGCAAAAGAAAGCAGCCACATCTGAAATGGGAGCATGGAAGCTACTGCTGAACTGTTAATTTAGGTTTTTCTTAGACTATAACTCTTTCTGGCTCCTAAACCTGAAATGGCCATGAGAATTCATTTATTTATTTCAAAATAAGATGTGCTTTAAAAACAAAGACAGATGTTGCATTTTTTTATTCTATCTATTCCTCAGGGGACTGGATCAGAGCTATATCTGCATAATGGAGTTTTGAGGTACCAACTTTGTTCTAATCAATCCCACAGTGGAATACAAACACTTTTTTTCCTCATAGATGCATGAGACTAGAATACTGTCAAAATTGCCTTAAAACCTTTCCTCCTCCATCTCTTTTTCCAGCATTAGAAAGATCTGAATGCTAGGAAATCCTGAGAAATAGTTGCTTTGAAAGTCTTCTGACCACTGACTGTCCTGATTTATCTTGAAGTTTCTGGTTCCACAGTCTGCTTGGAAAAATGGGGGGCACCTGATGAATGCTTCAGTTAGGTGAATAAGTACTGCTAGAGCTGCAAAATTGTACATGGTAATATATCTCAAGTTGTGGTGGTGTAGATATGAATAACATACCAGAATGAAACAACATTCACTTTAAAAACTTTCAAAGCACATTTTCCACATTTCCACATTTTCCTATGGCACTGCAAGAAAAACTTGTGTGTATCATTAAAAGAGAAAACAAGTGTGCACACAAGAGGGATGATTGTGATCTCAGCTTCCTTGTTTCAGGATAGGCAGGAAATTAATAAACCAGGGTGCTTAGCTTAGATAGAAAAAAGACTGAGCTGCATGGCAGGGTAGAACTTTGCACTTCATTTTCTTTTCAGAAAGTGAGAGGTGGGACATTCCATCTGGAAAATAAAATAAGTTTAATGTCCCTCTTCTCTCCCAGATGAAGAGATGTCGGCAGGATATTCAATCCCCCAAGGACAGAGTAGTGAGGAGGAGTGAAAGAGATTTCCTGTTAAAATTAAAAAAACATATAAGAGTTTTGGTTGTAAAAGACCTTTAAGATAGTTGAGTTGACCTGTTAACCCAGTTATTTATTTTACCCATATAATTTATAATATAATGCCTTTAAAAAAATAAAAGATATCAAGAGGAAAATGAGTTGGGGAGGGGGAGAGGGTAGTGTGTTTATTTGCCTGAAAGCTTTATACTTTTCTCTCTGGTAAATATTTTAGCAATCATTTACCTCAGAGAGGATTTTATTCTGTCTTCTCTAGTGTACCAAATATGTTCCAAAATACACGCCTGATTTCCTGTGGTTTTTCACATTTGAATTTCAAACAGAATGCTTGTAAATAGAACCCTTTTACCTGAATTCACCAAAATAACTTAAATTCTTTATTGCTGCTGCACTTTTCAGTAAGTTACTATCTGCTTTTCATAACATACTTTTCCTTAAAAAACATTAGATAATTTGAACATGGTATTCTAGAAAATAAAGGGGAATTATAACTGTATATTTTCAATAATAACCTGATGTTTTGAAGAACTGCAGCTGATTTTTTTCTTGAATCTTCCTTTCTTAAATGTTTTGAGGACATACATATGAAAACTGACAGATTTGCAATGTATGGAGAAACTCAGACTCCATTTCACTGTAGAGAACAGCACACAAAGAGCAAGTGGCATGGTTTTTCTAATTCCCCTCACCTCTCAGCTCCAGCTTTTACCCACTGCAATAGCCAGGACCATCAGGCATCTCAGTTTATGACAGCCAAGCAACAGCTTTCAGACTTCAGAGAAGACAGACAGCCAAATTCAAGTCTCTAATGGAGGTTAAGCAGGGCTGACAGGGTTACAAGGATGTTTTTAGATCTCAAAGTTTCTTGTTTGGATGAAAAAGACCATGCAGTGAAGACTGCTATTCTGCCATTTTTTTGACAGAGGACTAGGATTTAGGTTGTCTCTGTAGGGAAATAAATGCATGTAAGCATTTCTTGGGTCCACTATTATAAAAGATGCACAGGAATTAGGTTTATATGGTCACAGGAATCCTGGAGCTCTCCAGTCAAGTCTCACTTTGTCAAAAAAATTCAAGCCAACTGTTTTTTCTGTTCTGCTCTATTCCAAGGTCTGCACATTTACTATTCTAATATTTAAAGTACTACTTGACTGCACAATAGATACTATTCTTACATTACCAGATAGGAATATTTTTTCACATTAAGAGTAAATTGTGAAGTTATTCAGTATTTGTCTGTGCGTAAAATAACCACACCTAATGGATCATATTTACCTCCTGTTCATACCTCTTGGACAGAATGATACCAAGCTCTTAAAATCTCTGTTCATATGCAGAGGCTCTGATTTTTCCTTATCTATAAAACAGTAGAGATTAATAGAAAAAAACAAATGGAAAAGCCATCTAAAATGATTTTTTTTTTCTGTTCTTTCCCACTATTTTTAATATAAAGCAGCTAGAGAGGGATGCTTAGTTAATTTTCTCTTCTATCTTTTCCATTGCAAGGATGTACTCTACTATGACTTGGCATTGTGAGTAATCAGGAATATGACAGGCATTTTTTTAAAATAACTTGTCTATTCTCAAAAGGGAACCCAGACATGTATTTAGTTATACATCTAACGTAGTTTTGATTTCTCAGTATTTACTATGACTGTTAGAAGTATTTTAAATCTTGCAATGTGCTCTGGGAGCCCAGAGCCCCCCGTGTGCTGGGCTCACCCAGAGCCCCGTGGGCAGCAGGGCAGGGAGGGGATTCTGCCCCTCTGCCCCCTCTGCTGAGACCCCACCTGCAGGGCTGCATCCAGCTCTGGGCTCCCAGCACAGCAAGGACAGGGACCTGCTGGAGCCAGGCCGGAGGAGGCACCAAGGGCATCAGAGGGATGGAGCAGCTCTGCTGGGAGGAAAGGCTGAGAGAACTGGGACTGTTCAGCCTGGAACAGAAAAGGCTCTGGGATGGCCAAATTGTGGCCTTTCAGTGCCTGAAGGGAACTTATAGGATGGATGGAGAGGAGCTATCTACAAGGATTGGGAGTGGCAGTGATGCTTGGGACATTCCTGGACAAGGAGGAGTGGCTTTGTTAGCATTCAGGAACACATAATCACAGAATGATTATATGCATGTGCTTTTATTAAAGAGCTCTGGGTCACAGGGGTACACAGACCCAAATCTGACTCTGACATGGTTTCGAGTTGAACATGTTTTAATATTCTATCGTTACATAACTTACATATTAACTATTAAACTTACATTGTCCTATTTTATACATTGATTTCATCCAAGCATGAATTTCTCATGATCTCCCTCAAACCCCTAAGACAGTTTCTCATGATTCTCCTTATGACTAAAGATTAATTACATCTAATTGCTAATTCACATCTAACAATCATATCATTTATTATATACTGATTACACAGGAGCAGTTTCCTATGATCTAGCAAACACAAAGCCTAACATTTCCCAAGCTTTACCAAGCCTAACTTTCTTTCTAACTTCCCGAATTTTCTATGATTTTAAAATCTTTTACTATCAGCTTCAAACTGAAAGAGGTTAGATATTTAGGTTAGATATTTAGGTTAGATATTAGGAAGGACTTCTTCACTGTGAGACTGGTGAGGCCCTGGAACTTGTTTCTGAGAGAGGCTATGCATGTTCCATCCCTGGAAGTGTTCAAGGATGGAGCTCTGAGGAACCTGGTCTAGTGTAAGGCGTCCCTCCCCATGCAAGGGCGTTGGGATGACATAATCTTTAAGGTCCCTTCCTACTCAAGCCATTATATGATTCTATGAAATAGTGAGACAACAGCAAGTAAGATGCAGAAATATTCCTCCATTTAACCTTCCATCTAACTGTACTTTTTATAATGAAGGAACACACATTTTATCTCTGAACAAAGCCATAAGAGAAGCTAACCTCTTGCTACGTTTCCATAGTGGTAAGGAAGAGGAGATTGGAGTTTTAGAAAAGTTGCACATAATCAAGATTTCATCTCTTTAAAACAACTAACTTCTATTTATGGATGATTGGAACCCTTCTTCCCTTACCAATGAAAGAGAAATAATCTATCCATTGTACATGCATTACAGTAATAAAAAAAATATATTCTACAGTTTCCCTTGCTTAGTAAGTATGGAAAATCAGTGTTACTGTAGAATATTGCAAAGATATACTTGACTATTCCCCTTTAAAAATGGCTTGATATCTTAGTTGATGTTATTTATTTTGAACAAAGAAAATTTCTTTTTTTTGTACCTAAAACCCTAACAGTGGCCTTGAATAGCCTTGCAGTTCATTTACAATTAATATAATTACTTCTCTGATCACTGAATTTCAGTCTTAGAACACTCTCTCTGCTGAATCTGAAATCACCAGGCCAGCCCCTGTGACATTATCATGAGAAGTCTTTCCATAAGCAAATCTCCCTTTCCAGGAATGCACAAAGGATGTTACATGTGAAGCTATGGTTAAATGTAAAGCTAAAGAATAAATAGCATTTATGAGAACAAGAACTAAAGTGCACCATTCCTGTTACGGGTGAGCAATAAATTTATAATGCAACAATAAATTTATAATGCAACAGGCGTAGATTAAGTTAAATTAAATACACATTCATTATCTTGCTAAACATCTGAAACGTCAGTACTGGAAAATTTTGATCTTAGGTTTATGCTACTCAGAGCATGGGATAGCCAAATAATGAAACAGAAGTGAAGCAACTGTACCCTGAGATCCACAGTAAATTTTAGTGTAAACTAAAAGCAAAAACAGAACTACAAAAAACCCTGAAACTCCAGACCATATGCCTTTTCATACCATGCTATAAGAAAGCAAGAGGATTAGGGAAGGTGAAGAAAACAACACCTCTTTGGGTCAAGTATTTTACGTCAAAAAGCATTCTCTTATATGAGATAATAATGATTGGTAATGGGAAGGGTAATCCAGGTGGGGTCCCACACTACTATGCCCACATCCAATCTACTCATGCAGGCACACATATTGCAGAATTCATGATTTAATTTTTCTTTTCACATTCTATATACTTGCTACATTCAGATTTAAAGTAAATCATTTCACTGTTTCTAATTTTATCCTAGAAATATATTCCTTCATTTAGAGAAATGTATCTTGATAAAATCAGATCATTTTTAAACTGCCAGCGCTTCTGTTTCTTTAATAGCTAAATGCCATATGGAATAGTTAAATGCTGAACTTTACAGTATAACTAATATTTTTAGATTTATTGAAAGGTTCTATTTCACAAACCTGCCAAGCTTGCAAATTCCATTCTCAGATCTACAGTGTAAATCAATATAACTGAAACTATTTTCAATCACGCATTAGTCTAACGTAATTATTTCATTCTGAAATTTGGGAGCACTTAGTATTAATACAACTGATGAAATTTGGCAGTCTCTCTCTTATAGTGAAAATACAATTTAAGAACAAAGTATTGATTAATTGAAGTTTGAATGGTGAGAAATAATGTCTGTCTATAATCTTAGCATTTCTTTCATCCCACAACGTTAGTTCTGCAAGCTGGAGCTGGTGTAGCTTTGCTTTGCTCACAAATGTTTTAAATCAAAAAGCTTGGATGTGGAGCTCAAGGACACCTAGATCCCCAAATATCCACAGTGTTCTAGAGTTCCTAGCCCTTGTTGTTTTAGAATGTTCAGCTCTCACATATATCAGGATTCCAGTATCATTTTGAGAGCATCTTAAAATCTGGTTTCAGCCTACACAATGGGAATGCAAAAACACTCCCCAATGGCAGAATTTCCCTGCCTAAAAAACGAGGTTCCACCATAAATACTGAAACACTATAATATTCAAATTCAAGTCTTTTTCAGACCTTATATCAGAGGACAGCCTAGATTTGATAGTATTTATCATTCCAATACTCATAATTCATCTCTAATTAAACCATAATTAACCTAGAGATAAATAAGAATTTTTACTAATTCTCACCTAATTGAATAAAATCATACAAGTTATAAATAGTTCAAACAAAGTTCTAGAGAAAACACTCATGATTCCTAATTAAAACTCAGTCATCAAACTGATGGGCGGATTTTCCAGGAGCTATTCTTATTCAGCCATTCTCTGACTATTCCTCAATCATCCTGTCACAGGTAATCCATCCTTGAGACTCATAGCATTCATTTAGGACAACCTGACACTTCTCATTTTTAGCTTTCTGTCATGGTTCAACCCAGCCAACAGCCAAGCACCACACATCCCACTCCCCCATCAGTGTGATTGGGGAAAAAACCAAAAGGTTAAAAAAGCTACAAAGCCCATGGATTGAGACAAGAGCAGTTTAACAGGAAAAGCAAAAGCCATGGGTGAAAGCAAACTAAAATTTAATCTGCTCAGCAACAACAAAAACATCTCTGTCAACCCTGTGCTCAGCACAAATCCAAAGCACAGCCCCAACCAGCCACTGGGAAGAAAATTAATTCTACCTCAGCCAAAACTAACACACCTTGTCATATGAATAATGAAGAAATCATAAACTCAATCCAGAAAAGCAATTATGCCCGAGTATCACATATTACACAAACACATGCACACAGAGAGTGGCTCACTAAACATTATCTGCATCAAAAATTCATGGAAAAATAATCTAAATACAAACAAGTTAACCTTCTTTTCCATGGTATTTATTAGACTATGTATCTTCATATGAAGTCAAATTGGTAGAAGCATTTCAATGTTGAAAGATAAGTCTAGCATAAAAGATCTTCATTATAACAAAAGATTAATTTCTAATTGACAGTCCTGGTATTTCCAGTGTGACAAGCAAAAACTGTATCAACAAAGAAGAACTGGATGAGATGTGGAGTTTGTGAGCAGTTTTGGCTGCAGTGTTGATGTCTGAATAGTGTCAGTGGGGCAAGTAAGAGTATTTCAGTTTTGGACTTTAGGAAAGCATGTCTGTTTAGGGAGCTGTTTGGAAGAAATGCATGGGATAAGGCCTGAGGAAACAAAAAGAGAATTAACATCTCTTTGATTTTCAAAGATCACTTTGTCTAAGCTTTAGATTGGCTGATCCCAGGAGATCAAAATTAAGTGGAACTCCATCAGCAGCCAAAGTGAGGTGATCCTTTTCCTCTCCTTAGCCCTGGAGACACACATCTGGATGTTGGGTCCGGTGCTGGGCTCTCCAGTAAAGGAAAGGAACGTGCATTGCAGCAAATCTGGGAAGGGGCACCAAGCAGGTCATAGGCTTGGACTGTCCATCTCATGAAGAGAGGCTGGGAGAGCTGGAACTCTTCAGCATGGACCAGAAAAGATTTTCTGAAATCATTTCCATGTGTATAAATACCTGATGGTGTAAGTAAGGAAAGGGAGACAGACTCTTCTCACTGGTGGCGGGACAAGAAGCAATGAGCACAAAATTGAAAAATTGGAAATATCACTTAAAAATAAGGAAGGTTTTTTTCCCTTGAGAAAGTGGTCAAACACAGGAACAAATTCTTCCCAAAGAAGTTGTGGAGTCTCCATTCTTAGAAATACCCAACACCTGACTTCATACAGTCCTAAGCAATGTGATCCAGCTTAATATACCACCATCTTACTATTTTAACAAAGACTTGACCATTTCTTCCTCTACATGTTTCTCTACATTGAAACAAAATATTAAAAATTAAAAGTGAAAATAAAAAGAAAGTGAGCCTCAAAATGCAATCTAGTCTCTCTTTGTAGATGTCTGTAAGTTGTCTAAAATGGCACATAGGGTGACAAGGTCTGAAGAATGATGCAAAGGAAAGTTGTATGTCTTGCAATGTCTGACCAGTTTCTAAACCTTCCCCATGACTCCAGAAATCCAAGGAATTTTGTCTTTGAATACCTAAAAGACCTTGAGAAGATTTATTCAGCACACTGTACTTGTCTTTAAAATGTGAGAAGCAAAACAGTATATATGGTTGGAAAAGAAACTAAAAAGGAATTAATGGAACTTTTTGTAGTATATTGGTATTTTGTTATATTGGCCACTGGAGGTAAAAGGGCAGCCACCACAACAAACAGGTGGAAAAAAGAAATCATCACTATTCTGCAATCTTGATGTTTCTTAGAGGTAGCAAAAGAGTATTAAGTGATCCCTGAGATGAGCTGCCACAATTTGTTGTGCCTGTATGAATATGATACCATGCTACACACTATCCCTCAGAACAGCAAGTTAAATGTCAAGTCTATGCCTTGATCCTAAATCTTACTTAAAACTAGAGTATAATGACTACTGGAATAGTCATTATTTGGAATATTGGATCATTATTTTAAAAGCATTCTAACATGCTTCCTGAAAAAAGGACAAATACTAAGTAGTAGATTCTTACTTAGTATTTTTCTTACTGAATTTGTAAAGAATGGGTTTCTTTATTCCCTTTAGATGGTCAGCAAAAGATGAGGGTTAAAAACACATATTAATCAGGATCTCTGTTCTTTGTGAGATTTCTATAGAATAAAATGCCTGCAGTTTCCTAACAAATTATCCATGACTTGATCATTTGTCAGAATGCTAGAAATATGGGATTCATATTTCATGGCAAACATAGTCTTTTAAAGGTAATCTGTTTGTCTGAAATGCCTTATTTTTCACTCTTTTCTTCGATATTCTAAGAATTTATGAAGAAATGTGACAAACCAGAGAAATACACAATTTCTCTAGCTTGCTGGGAGAGATGAAGATCCTTACTTTGATTTCACTTCCATATCTGTAATTTACCAGTTTAGTACTGGATTGGTGCATCATTAGTTCAAGGTATAGACAGAATGCCAGCAGGACCAAAATCAAAGGATTTTCTCCAGCCCTTGTACAGAAAGTAGAGGGAACAAAAGCTATTAACTAAAAGCAATGCCACCCTAAACAATTATTACTAAAGGCTGATACTACCACCTTGTGTCTGCAGGTCTAAAAGATCTTAAGCATATCTTGACACCACACATTGATCAAGAACTTTAAGGACTTTAAAAAAATTTACATAATTCAGCAAATTTTCTGAGAAGATTGTTTAACCAGTAACAGTTCCATATACATTACTTTTGAAAGGTATAATTATGCAAACATCTAAACCAAAACAAAATCTGTGACATTGAGACTGTGGATCCCATAGAGAAAACCAAACATTAGTAGCATTGCTGATCCAAGCCACAAGAAAGCCAAATAACTTCTTAAAAAGAGAGGATGAGGGAAAACTTCAATTTATAAGCATCCACTATCACATAAAAAAGGCCATAAATACTCACCTGAAGAATAAGCAGGTTTGTGTAGTAAATTATTAGTGATGTTCTTCCTCAGCTCTTAAAAATATTTTGGGGTAAGCTGTTCTTCTGCTGGAATGCTGATGATAAATATCCTTTGTAAAACAGTTCTTATTGAGTGTTTGCTTCTAAGTATTTCTCCTTTACTTTTTTTGCTTTAACATCTGAAGTCGGTGGATATATAATATTCAAATGTAGAAAAATATTAATATACTATTATGTAGTACAAACTAACAGTGGTTGTTGAAGTGAAATACTCCAGCAAATGAAATTATGTTCTGCATTTAAGTCTTAAATTCACAGGCTGAGGATTCATTTAATAAGGGGTGTTTTTTCCTGAAGAAAAACTCTAAACCTAAAGAAAAAACAATGGTGGGCCTGAAATAAATTTGGTCACTGAGTATGGCTACATATGAATCACAGACACCAGAATAAAGCCTGATAAATCTGATTAAACTATGTCTATGCACTGAAATACAAATTTCTTTTAGATACTAGTTCCATACCAATGCTCATGAAGAGACATATTACCAGGAGAGCTCTTCCCAGGCAACAAATTGTTAGCTAGTATGTACTTTCAAAAACCATTGACTAAATTAATGTGAGGTTCAATTTATTTATTGGGCTATTTTACTTGTAGGAAAGTAATTTACTTTGAATCTGAAACAGTCCAGCATTTGCTTGAGTATCAACTTTTGAAATACAAACCATAACAAATATACCAAATTACTCTTACTGTAGCAATATTGAGAACTGCAACACAAATCTTGTCCTTGATCCTGTAGCAAATGACACTTCTATTGCAGAAACAGAATAGAGTGGAAGGCCTATACTTGTGGAAAACTGGAAACAATTTGCAAGTAGATCCTCAGAAGGAACTATTCCTCCTTTGCTGTATTCTGTTAGAAACCTCTTGTCCTTTTCTGAGTGAGAAAAGTATTTATTTTTAGAAAGATTTATGCATGTTTTATGTATTTTGTCCTGCTATAGCAGCCTGGGCAAGGCTTCAGCACTTCCCCAAGTAAATTCTGACATCAGCTTCTTTCCAGAGTTGGCTCTGTGGGTCAGCTATAGGAAGGTGAAAGAAATGTAAGAATAGAATTGAGTATGAGTTATGGGATGCTGTAAAACTCAGTGTCAGACCTGTTGTTTCTCTGCTAGACTAGGGCTAAAAGGAATGTAGACTGCAAGAACTGCATTCATCTTTACTTGAACAAAGAATAAGGTCAGTAGAGTAATATTTTAACATCCTTTTGCCATATTAGCCTCTACCTAGTCATACTGCTTTGTTTCCCTGAATCTCCAAATATTAATTCATATAATAACTTAACAAAAACTGTCTCCAGCACCACTAATAATTTCATCTTCTTCACAACCTCGCAAAATGGCTGAAATTCAGTTTGACTAAAGAAAAAACTCTTGGTCTAATTTCAAGTCTGTTTGTAATAGAGAATCACATAATCCCAGAATGGATCAGGTAGGAAAAGACTACCTTGAGTCATCTGCTCCCACCTCCCTGCTCAAGCAGGGTCATCCCAGAGCACATGGCACAGGCTTGTGTCCAGGTGGTTCTGGAATATCTCCAGTGAGGGACACTCCACACCCTCTCTGGGTGATCTGTTCCAGTGTTTGGTCACTGCACAATGAAGAATTTCTTCCTCATGTTCAGGTGAAACTTCCTGTGCATCAATTCCTGCCCATTGCTGGGCACCACTGAGCAGAGCCTGGTCCCTGCTCTGAGCCCTCCCTGCAGGCACTGACAGACCCTGGTGAAGTTCCCTCTCACTTGTCCCTTCTCAAGGCTGAACAGCCCCAGCTCCCTCAGCCTTTCCTCATAAGAGAGAAGCTCCATCCCTTCATCATCTCTGCAACCTCCACTGGAGCTGCTCCAGGAGCTCCCTGTCTCTCTTGTCCTGAGGATCCCCAAACTGGACACAGCACTCCAGATGTGCCTCATGGGACAGTGGGTAGAGGGTCTAGGGTGACCCCTCTGACTTGCTGGAAATCTTTCTGCTTTACCCCAGGATTTGTGTTGGCTAGTCAGGGATAAAGCTCAGTCATGAGTCACCCTTGTCCAGAGCTCAAATAAAGCATATCATGAGTCTGACATTCTGTGAAGTTCCTAATAGAATTTAAATATTTTTTATAGTTTTTCTAGCCTGTACATTGAAATATTGATTGCATACTGACCATTCTGCAAGCAATTAGTCTCAATGAATTGCACTTTAAAATCTATTTTAATTGTCACCAGTGTTGCCTATGCCTGTTTACTGACCATTTTATGCATTCAAGAGATTTTTCCATATGTGTATAAAAATTTTTAAAGCATTTTAGTAATTTATGTTAAAAAAAAACATTTACATTAAAAGCTACTTTTATAATTAGCATTCAGAGAATATGATTTTGTTTCTTTAAATCCTTGCCTTTTATTAATATTAAGGTATTAGGAAAGTCGTTGCATTCAATTAACAATTTTGTACTTGGAGCACAGACTGGGTAGTTTCTCAGAAATTGGAAGGCCCATCATGAATTCTCCAATGGTTATGACAATATTTAAAAAATGTGATTTATACCTTGACTATCTTTTAAAAAGAGTACTCTATTTTATTTGTGCTATTTGCTTTTCCGTTTTCTAATTGAAGGACTTTGAAAAATAAGGGGCTGTAGTAGGAGGGCCTTTAAAATTTCATGTAAGGAATTTTGTGTGGAAGGCTGTAAAAGGTTATAAAATCCTTCCCTTGAGAAATTTTCTGCAAGAGAAGCTGCTGAGTAGGGAAATGGAAGACTAGTCAGCCAGAAGGTTTAGAAAATCAATGATGGAAGAATGAATTTAGTCAAACAATCTGGACTTCCTCTTGGAAATACCTTAGGGTTCATGCACAGAGTGAAAGAAATGCTAGAATTCATAAGAAAACACAGTTTCCTAGCAAAAGACTGAAGAGGCAAATTCAAGTTACATCAACAAGGCAGAGGGAAAAGGAAACAACTGTTCTTAAGAGAAATATTTACCCAAACAAAAGTACCAGGAACTAGCACATCAATCAGGGAAGAAAAAAAGACAAGCAGCTGCCAAAGTCAACAGTTAATTCTAATGCATATCTCATCGTGCATATTGACGTAGGAGGCCTCCATAAACTTTTCCAAACTGAACCCTCTCCTGGCCAAGCAGTTAGTTTACATTGACACTCTAAATGCAAACAATGGGTTTAATCTATAAATATTGGCAGATCTTGTCATTGTAGCCAATGCAAAGGTCAATGATGCATATCAATTATGAATGTACTATTTGGGTTAGAATTAATATATCGACTTGCCTAGAACTTGAAAGCAAGCATGCTAAAGTGGTGCAGCCAACAGCAATATGTGAGCATTTTACAGTGTTGGGATGTCATAGCCTCACTAAGCTATGAATTAGAGTATGAGCAATGTGAGAAGCTCAGGAGGGAGAGGGATAACTTCACCTCCAAGAGAACCAAGCAACAAAGTCACCACACAGGAGAAAAGGGTGCAAAAAGGCAGGACGTCCTGCTAAAAAGCACAACAAGGATGTTTGGCAAGATGGAGGAAAACAGAAGCACAGAATGGGTCGGGCTGAGACCTGCTCAGGCAGGTTCATCCCAGAGCATACAACCTGAGGGGCATCCACACTGTTCTGGAATATCTCCACTGAGGGAGACTGCACAGCCTCTCTGGGGGATCTGTTCCAGTGCTCGGTCACTGCACAGTCAAGAAGTTCTTCCTCATGTTCACGTTGAACTTGCTGGGCATCCATTTGTGCCTCTTGTCCCATTGCTGGGCAGCACTGAGCAGAGTCTGGTCCTGCTCTGACCCCTCCCTGCAGGCACTGACAGACAGGAATGAGGTCCCCTCTCAGACATGTCTTTTTGAGGCTGAAACCAACCCAGCTCCCTTATGAGATGCTCCAGTCCCCTTATAATCTTTGTAGCTCAAGAACAAAATAAGCATTGTGGGGAGCAGAACTCCCTCATTTGTGGGTGGAAACTGGGCAACAGGATAAAATCATCAGACATCAATGCATAAAATTGGAAGACAAACCCATTTTGCTTGACTTGTCCCATTCAAGAGCTCTCAAGGCAGATTACTCTGACCTTGGTGGGTGGGAACAAGTAAGGACAGGAGCCATCAGTGCTGACTGTGCAGCATCATTGCCAGCAGACTCACAGTTAATGCCGAAAATAGTTATGAAATGCTAATAACTTTATATAAGTAGTAATGATGGCATGTAAGGACTAAGCCTTAGCAAGAAGAATTCCTTTGATAAATAAATGTATTAAAGTTGAGTTCTATAGTTTAAATTGTCCTGTCTTGTCAGTCTTCAAAACATCCCACCACAGTAATCTCTGAGATATATATTAGCAGATAGACAGACAGATAGATTCAAATGCATCATGACTCCTCCAAAACTTTTTTTTCTTATATGTTAATCCCTAGAAGAAGGTTCAATGAAATGCTAAAAAAGATTGAAGTGTGAGGTCAGATCAAGACATGATCTTTACTTAGTGTAGCATTTAACATTTAAAAAACAATCAAACTTATACATAAATACTTGGTGATACAATAACAAAGTCCTCAGACATATTCAATTTCCAATAAAACACCCAGGGAAGTTAGCAATGTGATCTGCAAATCATAAAAAATGGTTTCACAGATACTTCTTTTGCCTTTTGGCAATTTTGTGCAGCAGGCTTGAAAAAGAAGTCAACCTCAATAGAATTTGCACATGATAAAGAAATTCCATCTAATATCTTGTCAGGGATTTCTATGGTCAATGGTGAAGAAAAGAGAAAGCATTTCAGAAGCTCAGTTCTTACTGCTAAGCCACATTTGTGTCCTCCTCCTCTTTTCCTGTTAAAGTCAGTCAAGGATTAATCAAATTACAAACTTGGAATTTTTACAGAATGGAAGAACAGAAGTCTCAAAACTATCTTTTAAAATTGTTTCCTCTAACTACTTAAACAGGAAGTATTTTAAGGGGTGATTTTGTTCCCTTTTACTTGGGCTAATGATATTAACTAGTCATTAAGTGTAAAAGTGCACAATAACATTAGTGTGCTTTTATGTAGAAGAGCTCCATGTTCACAGAATCACAGAATGGTTGGGTTTGAAAGATCTTACAGATAATTTAGTTCCAGCCTTCCTGGCATGAACACCTTCCACCAGATCAGGTTGCTCAAAGCTCCATAAACGTGGCCTTGGGATGAGGCAGTTGCACCATTCTAGAACAAAATCACAGGGACATCTCATCTGTACCTCTCAGTGTGAAGGAGAGGAATTTACATCAGCATGTGGATTATAAACTCAGGGATAATTCACAACATGGCTCTCTAATTGC
The DNA here is from genome assembly GCA_020466415.1 of Ammodramus savannarum pratensis. Classification (NCBI taxonomy): domain Eukaryota; kingdom Metazoa; phylum Chordata; class Aves; order Passeriformes; family Passerellidae; genus Ammodramus; species Ammodramus savannarum. The sequence goes on along the minus strand of JAHXMQ010012338.1, from coordinate 6,254,085 downwards.
AGATTCAACTTGTGAGCATGTATCCTCACTAAATAATACATGTAAGAACTCACTAGGTTAGAGAATCAAACACAAAGTCAGACAGCACAAGCACTCCATTGCTGCATTACTGAATTTTAAGGCTTTGCTGAAAAGTCTTTCTTCAAGGGAAATTGTGTTTACTAGTGTATGCATAGAACAACTTCGTGATCATTGAAAGTCTGTTCTTACAGACATTGAAGCAAAATATTTAAAATGAAAAGTAAAAATAAAAAGAAAGTGAGCCTCAAAATGCAATCTAGTCTCTCTTTGTACTGTCTGTAAGTTGTCTAAAATGGTACATGGAGTGACCAGGCCTGAAGAATGATGCAAAGGAAAGTTGTACATCTTGCAATGTCTGACCAGTTTCTAAACCTTCCCCATGACTCCAGAAATCCAAGGAATTTTGTCTTTCAATACCTAAAAGACGTTTGAGAACATTTATTCAGCACACTGTACTTCTCTTTAAAATGTGAGAAGCAAAACAGTATATATGGTTGGAAAAGACAATAAATGCAGGCAATGAAACTCAAGATTCAAACTATAATGAGAGTAGATATTTTAATGCAGCAGATTCATACCTCCAAAATTGGATGCCTAGCTTTATTTAAGTTTGGTGCAAATCAAATGTAACCTGAAATACTTTATTATAAAGAAAATAATATTTAGATGCGGGCAGAACTTTTCAACTTTTTACTTTTAATATTTTACAGGAATATTAAAGTTTGATGGTAGTTCTCAGACAAAGTATTACAAGGAAAACACATTTCAAAATGCTTGTTTTCTCAGCTTCTTACTATTTATAATATTTTTTAAAAAGCATTGGAAAAAAAGCTAGGGATTTATAACACCTAAAAAAAAATGCCATTATCAAAAGAAAACATCTCCAAACATCATTTTCTTAAACTACAGCCACAAAATATGTTTGAACCAGTATGAGGTATATGGTTAAGCTGCCTAATCACAATTGAATATTTTTAAACTACTATTTTAAAAAATTGTTACCTATGATTTTTACCTCAGGCCTTTTTGCTAATTTCTTAATTTCAAATACTTTCACAGCTCGTTCTAACCTTTTCCCACTCTTGCTTATGTCAGTGCTTTGGTTACACAACTCTGAATCTGAAATGTTGCCTAATGTTGCCTTTCAATTAACAGGAGTTAAAACAGGAAAAAAAACAAAAAAAACAAAAAAAACCACACAACTTTGGAGTCACTTTCTAAACCGATTTAAATTCAGTTCCATAGGAAGTCACAAAGGCCACTTAATAAGTTGGTTTAACCCATTTGCTGATTGGGTTAATAACTGATTGCTCTCAGTTCTTCTGTTTTCACACGTAATGATACAAGAATGTTCTAACTATTCTCAGAGCTTATGTTTTCATCAAAACTTCTAAAGAATTGCTCCTAAAACAGAGCTTGCTTTTCAATGAGTTGCTTTGTCCTTTCCTCTCTGTTTTACAAGCTCTTTTAACCTACTATTAATTATTTGTGTCACAGAAAATAAGTCATGAGGTAACACAAAGCGCAGGAGGTTTGAAGCGTTGACGAGGCATGTCCATCAAAAGGTCAACTAGAAGTGGACTGCCATTGATGTACTATTTATTAGCTTTTGCAATTTCCACAACTCTTTGGTTTTCCTCTGTAATATTTCATCTTCACCCTTCATAGTCTTCAAGGAGGAATTTTTAAACAAATACCACACTTCCATAACAATTATTTTTGCGATGTTACTATGAATAACTGCTTGAAAGATTTATTTTTTTTTTAATAATATTGTATACATTAACTATTGTAGGCCATGGAAAATACTTATCAAAAACCTACCTCAGGGATAGAAAATACCCTGTGAACAGAGAGATAAACTGCATTGCCACCTCTCATCTGAAGATCCTTGTGCAAATGTGCAGTACTTGAGCTCACAACTCACTCCCAACCACACATATGCGCTTCTGCATACAAAATTCCTAAATTTACACCTGTGTCTTAAAACTTATTTTACTGAAGCTGTTCTTAGGTTAGATAATTCTTCAATGCTAGAAGTAATTCTGCATCTCATAAACATTTCCTGTGTTGTGCTACACATAGCCAATCACTGCTATCTCTGCTGGGTAGAAAGACAAGATCTCTATGATTACTGTATGCTGCTGGATTTCAGAACCGTTTAATTAGTTATGAGTACTTTCTGATAAAATTTTCATAAATTATAACTTGGTGCTATGTGCATTAGATTTCTTTTGTGTGGGCAGTAATCACTACTGATACACAGATAACAGAGTACATTAAACAAACAAGTACGCTGAGGGTTTTGTAAATACAGTTTTTATGGGCACCATAAGTAGATTTACTCAGCACTGCAGTGACAGAAGACAATAAAATCTATTTACCATCTCAAATCTTACATATTTAGCCATAGGGAAAAAAATGTTTGTGTACATGACATGACTGCTGCATTTTAATTTCTGCTGTCCCTGAGCTGCTAAAGAAGAACTAATTGCTAAGGGAAAAAGGGTCAGAAATAGTCATGAACCCATGAAGATGAAAAGGCAAGGAGAAATGTAGGTCATTAATTCGACTGGACTAGTTTATCTTCCTAGATGTCTTTTATGTGAATAGCATCATTAGGAGACAGTGCTCCTCCATATTGGAGTTCTGACTATTAAATTCTCTCCAGATTGCCTTGACAGCACAATATAACATTTCAGGAAAATCAAGGTTCTTCCTCATTCAAACTCTGAGTTTTATTGATAATCAGAATTATTGAAAAGGAAGGGATTTAAGTGCGATCCTTAATCACATCTACTTTTATAAGGAGTTGCTTATTATATTTATAGTTGTTTTTCCCTGGTCTAGTGCTATCCATATACATCACTATGGCAATGCAGCTGTTCAGTCTTTTGTGTATGATATAATGAGCCTTCTAGACACAATGTCAGAGGTCTCTATTATCACTATCTCCATGCAGACAATTGCAGATATATCAGAGCTTGCTTTGCAAGACTCACTTGGGAATCACTCAGCCACTTCAGCACAGTATTCAGCTCTGGCCGTAAGTTGCCTTGGAAATCCCTTCAGATGAAAAGAATGGAAGCAATTATTCGTGCTTGCTATTTACATCACTTCTGTGGGTTTTCATCTCTATAATAAGATAAACATTTTTAATTGTCTCTTTCAGGCTATGTGTTCAGTTTATCAAAACCTCCTATGAAAGGAAGAAGTTCCAAACACTGTAGCAAAACAGACCGACTTCAAGATTTAAGCTTGCAATCACTGTCAATGAAGGCTCAAGAATTTGATAATATTGAGGTGTCCTATCTAAAAATTGCAACAATGAGGGTTCATTGTACTGTTTAAGAAGGCTTTATTAAAATTTCCAATTATAAAACTGCATGCACATTATGCTAATTTCGACTGTTCAGTCTCACTCTTGGGCCAATTTGCTTCCAAATAAACAGTCATTTTAGCATTTGTCTCTGTCTGATTCTCATCTGCTAACTGGCTGTTTTAATATTTTTTTACTCTCTTCAAACTTATGTAATTGGAATTTTTAATTGTTTAGGTTTTGTGGGTTTTTTTGCATATGCATGTGGCTTTTATCAATAATAAACTTCTATGATTTGGGTATATTTTATGAAAAATAAAAGTCTTTTACCATCACTTCTGGTCTAGGATCTTTTGAACGTCCAAGTGGAGACCAGTGACAAGTGATGTTGCACAGGGTTTGGTATTGAGGCCAGCAAGTTTTCACATTTTTTTTTGGTGACATGGACAGTGGAAATGTGGCACTCTCAGAAAATTTGGTGATGACTCCAAACTGTGTGGTGGACACACCAGAGGGAAGGGGAGAATCCAGAGCGACCTGGACAGCCTGGAGACGTGGGTCTGTGTGAATATAATGAAGTTCAACAAGTGCAAAGTGTTTTGGAGCAAACCCAAGCACAAATGTAGGCTGGGTAGAGAAGGGATTGAGGGCAGCTGTGGAGAAAAGGTCTTTGGGGTGTTTTTGGAGGAAAAGCTCAGTATGAGTCAGCAGTGTGCTCTTGCAGCCCAGAAGACCAACTGTGTCCTGAGCTACACCAAAATGAGCATGACCAGGAGGCCAAGGGAGGTGACTGCTGTTGTGACACCTTCATCCAGTTCTGGATCTCCCAACAGAAAAAAAAAAGGAGTGGAATGAGTGAGTTCCTGTTGGAATGAGTCCAGAGGGAGATTGCAAACATGATCAGAGGGCAGGAGCACCTCTCCTATGAGGAAAGGCTGAGAGAAGTGGGGCTGTTCAGCCTTGGGAAGAGGAGGCTCTGCAGAGATCTTATAGAGCCCTTCCAGTACAGTAAGAGGCTATGAGAGCTGGAGAGCAACTTTTGGGCAGGACACTTAGTGACATTCCTGGACAAGTGGGAATGGCTTCAAACTGATAGAGAGTAGGCTTAGATTAGATATTAGGAAAAAAATCTTCCTTATGTGGGCATTGAGCAGCCCAGGCTGACCAGAGAAGCTGTGGATGTCCCATACCCTGCAGTGTTCAGGGACAGGTTGGATGGATCTCTGAGCAACCTGCTCTAGTGGAAGGTGTCCCTGCCCATGGAATGAGGTTGCAATGAGAGGATCTTTATGGTCCCTTCCAACCCAAACTATTCTATGATTCTCTGATACCAGTAATTAATGAATCCAGTGTTCTCTGGGTTCTGACAGGCAAGTTTAGAGACTGATGTTTAAAATGTTCTTTACAAATTTATGCTAGGATTTCCTCATTCTTCCTAAACTGCACATTTAAGTCTAAGAGAGCAATCATTAAATACTTGCAAAAATTTTATATCCTCCGTAAGCAGCTCAAAATCATTCAACAGTAGCATGGCACAGGCCACATTTCTTCCTTTAAGCATTTCTTCCTTTTTGTTTCACAGAGCTTTGAGTACACACCATTAAACACATACCTTGAGACAGAATAGAAATAATTTTACTCATTTCCTGGTGTTTTGCTTTTGCTTTTTTTTTTTTTTTTCCTGAGGCTCATGCAAGAGTACTGGTGGAATTTATAAAGGAAATATGCTATCCAAGAAGTTTTCAGACAGAGTGGAATTAAAAATAAACTAACACCAGAGAAATACTTTGTAAACCTAAGAACTTGTATGAGTATGGAATGAGTAGGAATATAACCTGGAAACATTATCTTAATATTTATTTCTTTATAAAGTTCACTGCAAACTATGCTGTTGACATGTTCAGATTATTTGACAGTATTACCCAAGTGTCACTAAGAAAGTGTAAGGTTTTTTTGATGTCTCTAAAATGTTCCTGTTTTTTCTTCTGCTAACATGAAAGCAAATGTTTATCACCAGGACAATTGCTGTTAATTTATTTTGGCATAGTCAGCTTTCATCATAACTTTAATAAATATCTTTATCCTGTACTTAGCAAGAAAACATGAAGGTAAGAAAGAAAGTATTACTTTTAAAACCCCCAATGATTAAAAAATTGTTAAAAAAATTTAAAAATGGTTGGTTATGAAAAGAATAAATATACAGCTGTCTTTTAATTCTCCTGTCATTTTCTGGTAATAAAATAATTTGAGTCCTTGTTGTATTAGGCATTTATCTGCTCATTTACTCCTGTCTTTAATGGCTGTTTCATTGAACTTCCCTCCTACTTATTTAGGAAATACACTTTTTTCTGTGCAATGTAGGGACCAGTGCCTTCATTTTCCTCTCACATCCTGTAATACAATAAGGTTTATAATAGAGTCCATTTTCTTTATAAGCCATCTCATTTTCTCTTATTTAACAGCTGTTATTTCTGACTTTCCAACCCATCTAACCCTTATGTAAATCAGTCCTACTGCCAAAAGTCTTTTTAATTAAGTTGTATTTCTATAGCTTAACTCTAGGGCAACAGGAAAATAGTATCATCTTTTAATTCATTAATCACTGAGGAAGAAAATAATGGAGATGAAAACCCTTATGCATATTTATTAGATACTAACATTTTTGAATAGCTGTATTTTGAGCCAATCTTTGGGACTGCCACAGACCTGACAATAATAATTTTGGTTTTTTTCCCATTAAAAATCTTCTATCAGAATAGGCTGTGTTTATCAATGATAGTGAAACTTTCTTATGAGTAGCAAAACATTGAGACATCATTTTGTCTTCATGTTATACAGACCATTTTTTTTCCTTTTGGTTAGTTCAAATTCAGGAAACATGCAAACAAACAAACCTTTAGGGATATGGTTTACTGGTTGACTTGGCAGGGCTGGATAAATATTGGAATTTGATGATCTTAAAAGACTTTTCCAACCTAAATGATTACAATGTTCAATAGGAACTCTCATTTTACTGGCATATATTTCAGGTCACACTTAGCTTTTTCATTTAATTGTACAGTAACACCTCAGATGCTTATCTACTCATTTTATTATACCACTATTACTCATTTCACTATAAAGTCTCTGGTTTTCAGTGACAGAAAATTAAATCCTAAAACCAAAATGATGGAAGAAATTAAGTATTTCCAAAAGGGGAGCAGAACATTTTTAACAAATTCTCAGCCAAAGCACCTAAATTCCATGTTCAGAACAAAAATAAATTTTAAAAAAGGCTATTTTTTCAACAGGAAGTATTCCTACAGAAGTCACCACTAAAGGAATTCTTTTGGCACTAAAATCTCATGTGCTTTCATGGGCCACTTTGATGAATTGTTGGCAGAGAGATTCAAGGACTTTACAAACATATAAACCTCAAGAGGACTGAAAAGATTTCAAAATACCTGGAGAATGCAAGAATGTAAAAAAGAATATTACGTATGCTTGTCATGTTCTAATAAAAGTATTTATCAATGTTCATCCATCTTCATGGGAGACAGGATAATAGAGTAAGCTTTTAGCCACACAAAACCATTACAGTTATTCTCATTTTTTTTTAAATGCCTAAACACTGAATTCTTTAAATTAGTTGGCAGGTGATGGTATTAAGTTTCTTGTACTCAGCCACTGGATTGCTATGACCAATTTAATCATATCTAAAATGCTGTCCTCTATTCAAGTAAGAAAAAATAAATAACCAAACAGAGAATGTACAGGGTTCCTGTTGCTCTACTGAGAGACTATAACCATTACTGCTACTGTTTACTGAACAAAATTAATCTATTAAAATTGTTGGAATTTAGAATGGTTTAAAACATTTAGATTAAGAACATATAGCCCTTTATTTGTAAATATCAAATTGTCCCTCTTCTTTGGTAATGTCCCTGAAATAATGATGCACATGTGAAATAACACTTTATATTCAGAATTTCATACACTAAATTCAATACCTGAATGTGCTCTCCTGAAAGAATCTTATTATTTACATGCATAAAAGGTAGAAATGAAAGATATGTGCTAAACTATTTGCATAAAACCCTAGAAGATATATCTTTAAATATTTCCATGTATGCACATGTACTTCTGCAGAAATTAGACTCAGCTATAAATATGTTTGCTCTGTATATAATTCAAAAATGTATCAAGATATGATGGTTCATTCAAAGCTATTTTACAAGCACTTGAAGATACTCCTTACTGAGTTTGAATCCTGTACTTATCTTGGGTTTGAAAAATGGATTCAATTCTTTTTGATGGACAAGATGTATCTCCAAGTTCCTAGTGGAATTATATTTCTATTTACATGAACATCAATCAGACTATTCAGTAACTTCAACCTGAGTTTTCCCCAACGCCCAGCAGTATAAGAGATCCTTGGTTTGTCAGATTCTCACAAATTGGAGACTACACTTCTCAATTTCAGTTGGAAAGTTGGTTTAATGCCAAGGGACATTGAACTGGGGAAAGTTTTTAGTCTCTGCTAAAAACTATGGGTAGAAAAAATGTATGCTCTATTAATGCATGGGAATTGAAATGCAACCTAGGGATTGCTTCTTTGAAATCTTAAAAAGTGGAGGTAAGAGCAAATACAGTGATCCTCATATTCTAAACAGACTAATGATCAGAGCTGATTACAGACACTGATTGTGTCCACAGAAGGATGGGAGACCTTTCAAAGCAGATAGATAGGTAAAGGTACTGAAAAAAAAAAGTCTTTGAAGAACTGCATTTACTATTAATTTATTTCCTTTGCCATGAAGATAAATGACAAAAGAATGGCTGGATTTTAATGAGAGCCCAGGATGCCAGGTCTGCCAGGCTGGGAATGGGCATGGCTGGTCCTGAGGTTGGGCATAAATAGAACCACCCAAGCACTGACTGAAGGTGCAGGATGGGCACAAAACAAATTCTTACAATTTAACTGTTTATGCAGAAGTCTGATAGAATGGTTAATGGCTGCACAGTGTCAGAGATGGCCTTGAACACAGGTAGCCAAAACGGGGGTGAATATGTTAACATTTCATCTTACTACAAATAATTATATGGTAAAACAAATTACATATCTTAATACTTAAAAATCATGTTATTTGAAAACAGTATCTTTTGAGCATTTTCCAATTCAAATTATGCAAATTTCAAATTTAAGAGATAAAGGACCTTGTGGATTCTTTAAAAGGTAATTTTCCTTGTAAGATGCAGCTGTAGAGATGAACTGGTCTGATTTATGTTAGTTCCATGCCTGTAATTTTCCATACAGTGGTTCACAGCTTTTACTTTTCCCTAATTCTTCATGGTGACATGTTTTATTTGTAGTTTTATCTTTATTTTGTGAATTATTTCCCCATTTCTTCTCTTTCCTAATACAAGGTAACTTTCCGCATTCTACTGGGAATTAAAATAACGCTTTACTCTTTTGCAATATTTTTCTTACTGTTACTTGTCTCGGGTAAAAATCACTTTGTTCTCTTGGGGGTTAATTATTTGTAAAGCTCTGTAAATAGTAAGACAAGCATGCTCCAAATTGATCTAACTAAATGTACAAGAAGCTTCCCAAGAGAGCAGATATTTGAGCTGTTTGGTTTCCTTGGGTTTGGGATCCTTCTGCCCACGGCAATTAGCCCCAGGGTTTGATTTCTCCTTCTAAACCTCCCACAGTAAGGTTAAATAAAGGCTGCTCTGTTTGCAGCCTCTGTCTTTGGAGAGCTCTGAGGTTGTTTACAAACTGCTCTGGCTGCAAACCGCTGCTAATGCTGACAAATAATCCCAGTGGCTCTTTGAACAGTTTAGAGACCTGGCGTTTGCTGTCCTTCTACACCGCTCCTCAGCTTGTTAGATAAATAAATGCTTGAGAGTGTTGAACCCAGAAGATTTTGAGAAATAGGCACAGGCAGCTTTCTTTATCCAAATCTGCACTCACTTATTTTTTTAAGCTTATTAACTAAGAAGAATTGGGAAAAGTGGTTGCTTCTTGCTACAGCTTCGACTATTGAGAAAAGTGCCAAAGAATCTAATTTACATAGAATCTCATAATAGAATATTGTTGGCAAAAAACCAAAATATTAGCTTGTTTCATTGTGAAAAAAAACCCAAACAAAACCCTTTTAATGTTTTCAATTTTTGCTATAAAATAAAAAAAAATTGAATAGGTTTTATAATTATTCTAGAAGACATCCTTTTAAAAGGTAATCTATCTTTTTCACCTCTATCTCAGATTGCATCTTTCCTTTATTGCAGCAGATATTATGATTACAATTTAAATTTATTCTAAATGTAAATTTATCAAGAGAGATTTAAAGACATTTCCTAAGAATTGAATCAGCTTGAAGACAGAATGAAACACAATCAAAACAAACAGATTCATGGAAACAAACTGAACCAATTAAGAGAATTGTAAGAAAAACTTTTTTTTATAATTTCATACAATTTCTACATTAATGTAATTTCATCAGTTTTAATAAATTTACTATTGAATCACTTGGCAATGGTATGTTAAAAATTTTACTATCATAATACTATTATTTATGTATAACAACATCAACAAAAGCTATTAAGTATAAGAATTATTAGTAACTACACTCTAATCAGAATACTAACATAGCAATGTAAACTAACATGTAATCATTTTTAGAAAAGCATTACACCATGAAAACAACTTTTTAAGACAAAGAAATTAAGAATTTTTAAAAACTTCCAAATCCCGTTGAGTATCAAAAAATTTATTTATTTCCAATATTTGCAATGTTTAAAGACTATGCTTCTTCCAGCTTTTTCTTATCTATTGAATTAAATGTTTGACAGAAAATTGGTGAGCACATAATTTTGTATGAAATGTAAATTTTCAGATACCTCATTTAAATAACTCTGGGTTTAGATAGCATTAATTTCCCCCTTATTATACAGAAAAATATATTTGGAGACTCTTATACAATTTATCAAAAATTGAAATTCTGATAATTAGGCACAAATATCCCCCAGAAAGAAAAACCATAAAAGCTCTAAGGAGAGTTAAAAGAACATGATACTCATGTAAGCCATGGTACAAAAAGGATAAAATAGCAATATATATAATCTTACTTGCTGATGTTTCAAATAGTCTTTTAGCAAAATATTAATTAAATTTCCGTAATTTCATTTCCAATATTCTACATGCTATGTAAACCAAAGTAGTCACCAGGATAATTCTCTCAACAATTGTTCAAATAAATCCATTTTCTTGGATAAAATATAAATATTTGAGATTATTCATCTATGGAGCTACTAATAGTTTCCACAATTAGCTCTATACAAATTCAATTACATTTTGTTTCAGGGTTATAAAATTGCAGTAGTAGTGCACTAAATTAAAGTGAATCATCATATTTTGTCTAACAATATAGTAATTGGCCTTCTGAAATGCTGATAGTGGGTGGTCAGGTCACATCCATTTAAAATACTTCCAGAGAAATACCAGCTGTTGCAGTAAATTGCATGGTTATAAAAAAGTTGTAATTCTTCCCACTGGGCTGGAGCTCAGGAAAACCTACATGATGTTAATGGCATCATACTCCTGCAGATAAACTCTTTCAGATGACACCCAAAAGATAAATCTCACTGCTTATGACAATTTCATTTTTTTAAGTGATTAAAAAAATTTCTTTCAATTCAAATCCATTATGCTTTCATATTATTCATTATAAATCACCAGATTATAAAAGAAGATAACCTCCCTGGCCAAAAGACCTTTGTGGTGGTCTGTGTGCTGTTAACACTAGTGTTTGTCATCTTAATGGTGCTGTGTTATGGTAGTGGAGAATTCCGAATTTTGCTCACACACAATTCCTCTTACTCCTTTTATTTTACTTTTTAAAGTCTTGGGTACATCAAAAACTTTGCCATAGCTGAAGAAGCCACAATCATTTCATAGAGCAGTGGCACACAGAGCATTTCACAGTGATATAGTACAATAATTGCCCCACACCTGTGGCTCTGCATGGGTAAATCCATCACTTCTACAATCAGCACACTCTGAGGAAGTAAGAAACGAAACAACACCTCAGATTCCTTCTTGACTTTTATTAACCCAGATAGATGAACAGATCATCTTTGACAACAAAAGTTTGAAACTCAGTTATGGGATGTATAATGTGTTTTTAGTTGTTTTACCTCATTGGAACGGCACACATGCAAGCTGGTTGTGCTCATGAATCAAAACAAATATATCCTTACACACTGAAAACAGTTATTATTTTGTGCTAAACATTGCAGGTATACTCAAAGTAAATTCACTTCAGATATGCTGATAAAACTTTTTGCTCAGAACTTACATTGTCAAAATTACAATTAAAGTATTACAAGGACTCAGACATAAATATGTGATTTATTATGACTTTATGATCTATTAGAGAGATTTAAAGACACATACAAACTTATATTTTGGTGTCCATGAAGTACCTGTGAACACAAGATCTCAAATTTAGAATGAAAGCTCTCAAAGCTGCTTATTTAAAATGTCAGAATTATATCATTAACTAACAGTACTAAAATACCAAAAAAAGGAGAAGTGTCCAATGAACAATATTCTTTGTATCTGCAACCTAAATGAACATAAGCATTGCTTCCCTAAAGGCAATAATCAGCTTTGTTTTACCTGCCCAGCACCAAAACCTCTCCCCCTCTCTGCCTATGACCTAGGGCATGTTTCAGACTAGAAAGAACAGTTTTCCTGTAGACTGCTCTGCTGTCTGGATGGAACCATGGTCCTGACCTGCAGCAAGGCATTTCCCTCAATTTTCAGAATAAATTTATAGAGAGTAGTCATGAAAACTATTTTGGTATTGAACAAACCAAAAAATCTACAATTTTAACGTTTTCTTCCCCATTAACTTTGACAGATGTTTGTGGATTCTATTAGAATTTCATTGATTCCTTCAAATGTGAGGGGAGGGAGGGTTCTCTGTAAGTCAAAGGAATGATCAAAAAGCCATAAAAAAAAGAGATGCTGAAAGCTGTACAAGGACAAAGCAAGCATTTGTTGGACCTGGTTTTGAGGTGTTGCTGATGGTGCTCAAGTACCACTTTTTCCCTTTAAAATGCATATGTGTATGCAAATAGGAAAGTTCAATATTTTAAATTACTATACTTTACAGGATCTAGAATTGTAAAGATATTATTTATAACTTACAATCTAACATTGAAATACTGCCAGTATCATTTCACTTGTGCTTCTGCTCAGAGATGCATTAGCCCACATCCCACAAAAGCATTTTCATAGCTACCTACAGGTGATATGACCTACAACAATTTGAACCATATAGGTGCAAGGGTTGGACAAAACAACAAAAGAACAAAACTCTCAATTTAGACTGCTGGAAATGAAACTTTTCAGGATAAAGCTGTAATTTAAGGCATTTGATAGAGTTTATGTTTGTGCTACAGTACTTTCCTAAATTAAGATGGAAGAAAATCAAAAGGCAAAATCCTGAGATAAAAGGCAGTGGAGAGATTTGAATACATGTCATGATTCAGACACAAGAGGAAAATGAAAATTCCTGAAATTTTCAGCTGTGCAAATGTTCCCTTGCCCCACATTTCAGGCAAGATCATAATTGCCAAGCTTAATTAATTTTTAATCTGTCCTTTTTATGAATGAATATTTGGATATGTTACCAATACACAATAACAAAAGACACTTAACTTTTCCACAGATTTCCCTACACCTAAATTATTGGAGCATTTTCCTATAATATAGATGCTTGTCTTCTCTCTAGTGGGAGTTCTAATGGCTACATACAAAACACTAATGAAATAGCATTGGCATAAAAATCTAATGAGAAAACTGCTGCAAAATACTGTATTAATTTGAAGTTGTCCACTCCTCTGGGGCCACAACTTTCAGTTGTTCCACAGTGTTAAATGAAATTTAGCAGATGTTAAATGTGTCAAGCTCCACAACAAAACAATCAACTAAGCCTTAATTTTATGCAGTTTGTCTGATTTTGTCCCCCAAATTTACTGATTCTAGTAAGCAGTGAACTAAATGCATAAAATTATCTCAGGAAAGATTAAATTGCATTGAGGCTTCTCCTATGCTTTGAACAAAGTTCATTGTATCTCTATTGACATCAGTTAGTGTTTAAAGATTTTTAGGAGGATGTAAAATAACCTCATAAAATCCCAGTCATTACAGTCTGGGGGGAAGTTGTGTGTTTTTCAAGCAGAGCACTAAGTTTCTGCCTCCGAATGTTAGGCTTGGGGTTTTATTTCATACCATTTGTAGGAGGCCCATTACTTCACTGAGAGGAAGATGGAAAATAGAGTGTACAGGCAAGGGACCTACAAGTGCCACTTTACTGGGCATACAACATTCAACCAGCAGCACTAAAGGGATTAAGAAGGCAGCTTTGTATTGTCTCAGAGGTGCAGTAACATAAGCGCCACGCTGGATTGTATGACAGTTTCCATGGTAACTATTCCTTCTTTTCCTACCACGAAACCACACATTTGCTGGCAGAAGGAGCCAAGTAATTCACAAGGATGTGAGACGAGCTGAGTCCTTTCAGTCTGGCATTAATTTCAATATTCTAAAACCAAGGATTGTCTGTTTTGAATGCTTAAGCCTCTACACTGTGCTATTTTAAGCTTTTGCATGCAAAGGAATTATATAAGATTCTTTGGGAGATCTTGTGCAAAAAAAGAGTAGAGGTATTTTATATGAAAATTGCCATGGACAAGTTTTTAAAAAGTAACAAGAGAGTATGACATAAAGGAGTGAGGCAGACAAAGATCTTGAAAGAATTGTCCTTTTCTCATAAGGATATTCAATAATCCTTAAGTAAAACAGAAATGTGCGAGCACTGTTAAGTGACAGACACAGATTAAGGGAGTAGTGGTTCAAAAAATTACTTGTAGTTGATAGAGTACATATATGTCTGAGATGAAAATTAGGAATTCGACAGAAGTTCCACCCAAATGGAGCAATCATCTGGTTGGCTTAAAGACATCACACAGGAATAATATTAACAAGATCCAAGATAAATGAGCATATTGTTCTTTTAGTGTATGTGCAATAATGCAGGGCGCCAAGAAGAGACAGAAGGTTAGAAGCACATTTTTTGAGTAATATTTTAACAGCTTTAAATTGGTAAGTATCCTGTTTTCATCCCTTGACAAATCACTTCCCTGCCTAGCATTCAATTTTATCACTGAAAATTGGCAGGTTCTTGACCTACAAGTCTCTTGAGGGAAAACAAAGGTACAAATTAGAAGGTAAAAAATACTAAAAATTTTCTTAATTTTTCTGATCTTTTCTTTGTTTCTTTTCCCCAGAAAGAGCTTTCTTTAAAGAAAAGATGCAGGAAGTCCACCTCAACAAATTTATTTAGCTTTAATCACCTGATTTGGGACAGCATTTATATCTCCTTGTGGTGAAGTATGTGTACTCCTCATTCACACTATGGCAGCAAGGTTTCTTTACTCTAATTCTGCAGATTTCATATTCTTGCACTAGAACACTGTAGCAATGTAAATTTGATGTATGCAGAACTCGTATCTATGGGATTAAAACAGATTTAAGCTGAAGACAGGGTTCATCTTTTTAATGTTTCCACTTCATTTCAGGGGGAAGTAGGAACAGGGGATTAGAACGAGGTGATCTGTGGAATCCCTTCCAACTCAAACCATTCTATGATTCCATGAAACCAGAAAAACTTAAAGTCAACTCAGCACAAGTCATTTATGTCTTTTGAAATGCCCATGGCTTTTTATGAAGAGAAAGCCTGAAAGCCACATGAGTAGCACTGCATCTTTCTGCTAACCCAGAGCTCTAAATGCAAAGCTTAGCTTGAATTGAGCTTCCATTAACCTCCTAAGAATTGATGACATTAACTGTCCCGGTCTCGGCTGTACCTGTGGCCGGGAAGGGCT
>JAHXMQ010012338.1:6228004-6238705 GCA_020466415.1 Ammodramus savannarum pratensis | reverse complement strand
ACAACTAATCTATCCCATCACCATTTATCCCTGTGTGATCCTTTCATCCTCATACCATTGTCACATCCTGTGTTGGATCAAAATCCACCCACCAAACACTTTTGGCCATGTTCCAGGGCTTTCAAGCCCCCCAAGGGTTGTCTCGGGGACTCTGCACATCAGGACTGATGTGCTGAGTTCCCACAATTAACGACACAAAAACTTCCTGAAATGGAGGAAGGGTGACACATAGTCATCAGATGTGACATTTCTATTTATTTTGCCACTGCAGATGTGAGAACAGCAGCAATTGCATATGGATGGAACGTGAATGAAAATTGTAAATTTGATTAAAATGAGTTTTTAAAATAAATATATTTAATGTATTTGAAAATTAGAATAACTTTACAATTTTATTCTTGAAGGCCATATCTGATCCATGCCTTCAAAATTAAAATTTTCTTTTTAAGCATTGTACAGACACACAGAAAGGATGAAGAAGAAAAAAGAAGAAAAATTGAAAAAATCCCACAAACCTCTACCAATGTTATTTTCTTTACCCTGTGATTATTTTTTTTTTCTTGAAGAATATTGATAATCAATCCCATTCTATTTTCAAAAGTGAGCCTATAACTTCAAAAAAATAAATAATATCCAAACTTTTTTTTTTTTTTTTAATCAGGAAAAGTCTGAAGATTATCCAAGACTCCATGACACAGTAAAGAAAATGGTTATTCAAAACCTTAGTTGGAATGAGCCTTTACAATATGGTATTTGTTAACAGAAGTTTAGAAATTTGAGTCTAATGATAGTTACTGGTTGGAATTCAGTTTTGACTTTTATTTATTGCCCTTAGAGCTGCAGATTTACTTTCCTTTTTTTTTTTTTTTTTTTTTTTTTTGGGAAATACATATTACAATTAAACTTCTAATCAGGAAAATGTTCATAAAATACATTGCAACATTTGGTAAGAAAGAGCTTTTTGGCACAATCTGCTGCCAAAACGGCCTAATTTGGAATATGAGAGTTTCTTTTCAGCCAGGAAGAAGGATCTAACTAGGGAACTCTCACAGTCATGTGTACAATTGCAAAAAGGGGAAACCAAGGCATTCAGCAGCAGAATTCAAACTCCTTTCCCAGCCCTGCCTGCCTGGCTTCTCCAAGGAGGGATTGCCTTATCTTTTGAGTTTTTCTCAATCTTCATTCAGACAGCTTTTGGGGGGAGCATTTTCATCATTTCACCCTGAAGAACAAGACAATTTGAGGTCCTAAGAAATTCCAAGGGGAATGCAAAATGATTTGCTAAGACTCTTTTAGTTTTAGCCTTCCCTTGAGATCTCTTTTCAACTGCAAAATTACTTGCCCAACGCAGGTCTAGTAACCCTAGAGATAACATCTAAATTACAAATGAGATCTTTATAACCTATTTACTGTGCAGAACACGTTTTTAACTCCTGGAAAATTGTAATTTCAATTACAAGAAAACATACTTATACATGTGAGACTGCTGTTTAAAGAATACTTGGGATTCCGAAAGAGACCAATTAAATTTTTATTAGGAATGAGTAAACCAATCATTCTAAACAGAATCTCATCTTAAATATAGAGAAGATGCAATGTTAGAACCAAACTGCTTTATGGTAAATGGAAGAATTTAATTGAAAAAACTGCCATGAAACACTGTGTAAACCCAGTTACTGTTCCTGCTTCAAAAAAGGGGTAATCCATAAAGCACATTCAGCTGTTATCATA
The DNA here is from genome assembly GCA_020466415.1 of Ammodramus savannarum pratensis. Taxonomy (NCBI): domain Eukaryota; kingdom Metazoa; phylum Chordata; class Aves; order Passeriformes; family Passerellidae; genus Ammodramus; species Ammodramus savannarum. The sequence goes on along the minus strand of JAHXMQ010012338.1, from coordinate 6,236,974 downwards.
GTTTTGTTTTTGTTGATATCACACACCTTTTGCTGGGGTTTGTCTATTTTTTAATCATTACTCTGGGAAAAAGAAAGGAGTCTACTGTCTTCTTTCAGAATGAAGTTGCAAACATGGACACCATTACCCTTAGATTCATCAGCTATTTAAAGTGGGTTAGCCTATATCCATTCATCTTTTTTGTTACTTCATTCACTTTAAATGTAAATTTCAAATTTAGATTTTTTTATTGGATATAAGTAGTGGAAGAGACCATACAAAAAGTTAAAAAATTAAAAACAAAAAAGACAAAAATAGACATTTATAACAGATAGATAGATATCAAGAATATAGCCTAAACTCCCACACAAAGTACAGATAAGATGATGTCAAAGAATTTTTGTATTTCTTCTGGGTCTGTTACTGCTTCAAAGTTCTGAGAGAAAAATATTCAAATTTATGAATTATTGGAATTATAAAGAAACAGTTTTCAATCAAGATGAAACAAATATTTAAAAAGTTATTCTTTGTGCCATCTGCTTGGCCCAAAAATCCTGAAATACAAATATCCTTCCTCCATTTTTATGTTTTTTTTTGAAAACTAGTATCATATAACTAGTTATGACAAGCTTTTGAGCTGAAGGTGCACAAATAGATATTTTGCAGATCACAATCTCCAACCAATTGGTCACAAAGCATGAATTGTTTATATAGCTCCAGGAAATATCAAAATCCTCCTGCTTCTTATCAGATGCTACATTTTGCCTTTTTTATCACATTGGAATCACCTTCCAATAAAATTTAAACAGATTTTCTGGAGGCATTTGATTTGTACTTAATATTTTTGTTTTTTTGGTTTCCATCACAAGGTTTGATAGGCGTGTGCTCATCTAGGTCTTCTCATAGCTATCGCAAGTTTTCACCTGCTGAAACCCCACCCTCTTACACAGTTGTTCATATGTTCATATGATTCATAGCCTAAAAATGTTCATATGATCCAAGTATTTATATGATTGAAATAGTCTTCCTATGTATTATAGCTTTCAAGTCCAATGAAAACTTCTGAAAATTTCAGATATCTTTTTCCAACTGAGAAATATCTTGGAATGCTATAAAGAAATATAGCAGTCTGTCAAAACCCCAGTGGAGCACTGATGTCTGAATAATACTGGCAATGTTAATGGAATTCTATTAGCCTCTATTAGTGAGGAAGAACAGTATTTGTTGAAAGGCCCAGCTGGAAATCAGTTTTGGATTTTTATTTTTATTACTTCTTCATTTGAGAAAATAAATATTACGTTTCCCACAGTTAGAGAGATCTGACAGGAGATTCAGAACGTTTTTAAACTGTTGATTATTTTGAAGTCAAAGAAAAGAAAGAAAATTTTCTTGCTGTTATTAAATTTGGACATTCTGACAGCAAAGTAAAAGTGACATTAAAGAATAATCATTTTGATTATCTGCTGTTCAGAACTTTGATTCATGTTCAAGGCCCTTCAAAGTCTTTTTTGCACTGAGAAACTAAATTTTTCAACCTCTGTGACTTTAATGAAAATCTTGTTGGTTTTATTTCTTTTTTACTATAATTTGCCACTACTGGCATATCAAGAAAATAATTACAACCTGATAGTTTTGGCTACACAACCTCCTTCTTATTTTTCTTGTTTTGAGATTTGCCCTTGTTGTCAGCACATTTTTAACACTATTGAAAAGAACCTTTTAAAGTTGAATGAAGGAATGGTTCAAGGGATGACTACTTGAGCAAATAAACAGTATCCTCTTCGTGTTCTCTGCATCTCCTGATACTGGGAGAAATGCAATTCCTTGGTAGAAGACAACTCCAGAAGACAATTTTCATTTCTAAAATGAAAATTGCAAACCTTAGGCAGGGCTCTTCAGTAACCAATCTGATCAAGTTTTCTAAATTATTGTTGATTGATATTAAGTTAGTTGATAAGACGTATCTGACAATCCCATGAAAAATCTCATCGCATCTTCCTGCTTAGATATTTTTAATTACTTTTAACTCTCGCCCCTTGATATTTTAGTATAGATGAAGTACCTTAATGCATCAATAGAGCACAACCAATATAATTGAATTAAAAATATACTGAAGAATTTCTAAGGGAGAATTTAGTCTTTATCTCTCATTAGGGAATTCCACAATTTTCCTACTCCATACTCAGCTAAGTCAGAGATGCAACCCTGGTGTCCTGACTGATAGGAAAAAATAAAAAGAGGCAAAACAGGATTCTGGGGTTAAAATCTAGGCAAGAAGCCACAAAGCTCTGCAATACCTCAGTTTTGGATAACACACTGAACATCTAAGGAGGCAAGGCCTTTTACTGAGGACTACATTATGTTTAGGAACTGTTTATTTACTTTGACAATGTAAGTTTTCTGGTCTACAAGTGCAGAGGAGGGGAAATAGCATTTCTCTGCCTTGAAGAGTTTGCATGAAGATAAATAGAATCCAAGGCAAGGAAGGACACATAGAAGTGCTTCAAAATTGACTTGCTTGTATTGAATTAACAATTCTCTTGCTTTGTTTTTATTTTTTTTTTTTATTTTGAATGCAAGACAAGCATTGGTTTTGCTATCATATCCCCATTTATAGGTATAGAAAACATTCTTTTGGTTTGTTCTGTCACAGCTGCTGCAGGGAATGAGAGAATCGGTGTTGTTGTTAATAACTTAGAGCTGATGTACAAGGAGGTAGGAAAATCCAGATTATATGGACAATAATAAAGATTTTGATGTTTGATTCCATATTTTTTGTTTCAGCCTCACAACGTATTTTTAAGTCTTAATTCTAAGAAATTATATTATCATAAAATACTCACAAATAACTTGTCAGTGTAAAAATTGAGACTTCCTTTGAAGGAAATGCATGTGACAAAATAGACATAAACAGAGAGAAAAGTGAGATGAAAAAGAAAGAGAAAAGTAATATATAAAAATTGATTCTACTTATCTATTCTAAATTTTTAAGAAAATTAAATGCAATCTTTGTAAAAAAGTAGAAAATAAATTATCCTAATAAAAAGAAAAAATAAGATGCTCAAAGTCAATGCAAATATTTTCACCTCCCAGCACGATAATGCATAAATTGAAACAGAATACTTTTTGAAAAACAGCTACTTAGAAATGTTTAACAAGTGACTTCTCATATTTTTTACCCTTTCTCATTAAAATTAAAAATTGAAATATTAACTTGCTCTGGTTCTTTAAAACTTCACTGACTTCAGAATATTACTGACAGTGCCATCAAATAAATACCTGAAAGAACTTCTAGGATGACAGAATACCTAAAGGATATTGTTCTATTAGAATCCTCAGAGCAGCACCTATTAAAGAATTAGTGTTGTTAATGGTAAAAAGGGTCTGATACTTCAGGATTTGTTAAATAGGGCTAATGAAGGAATTATTGCTTGTGAAGTATTATATAGGGGATAAACCATAGTGAAGATTTAAAAAATCCCACAACAGTGATTATGAAAATATTTTGGAAAAGAGCCCTCAGAGAATCAATTTGGGTTACAGCACATATTTAATTTTGTACAATAACAAAACCCAAAGCAGGATATTAGTGCTCTCTAGTCCCCAAACACATTTTCCCTACCTAGCCAAAGTCACCCTCAAAGACAATGTAGAGCAAATCAGTTCATTTGGAGCGAATTTCAGTAGTTGCAGTGTATAATCCTATTTGGCAACTCCTCTCCAGGTTTTAAATTGCTTTTTCTTCCCATACCAGCTTTATTTTTACAAATGATGTTGTCCAGACAGTTCTAAAATTAAATTTGTGGTAGTAACATCTGGTTCTCAGTTAGTCACTTCCTTTGACCATGTCCTGACCATGTCCTTTTTAGCTTTCACAGAAAAAGACCCAACCCCACCATAGCAGTTTTTGTCTCAGTACATTGCCTGCATATTTCAGATTTTCTATCAGACTAAAAAAAACAAAACACACACACACACACACAAACCCTAAAAAAACCAAAAAAAAAACCCCAAAAAACCCCCAAAACCACAAACAAAACAAAAACCTCACCCACAAACAAACCAAACCACAAAACTCCCCCAACAACCAACAAAATCAGCTAAAAGATCACCAACTAAAAAGGCTCCTATAGCAAATTATTCATGAAATCTGATAGAATATTTGCAAAATAAAAAAGTTGCTTCCAGTATCCAATCACTTCTTTCTTCATCTTCTGTGGTTAGCAGTGAATAATAGGAGAATCTCAGTGCTCCACCCTGATGCCAAGGTGGCTCATGGGGGCTAGAGACAGCTGGGTGTAGAATTCCTCTCTGCCAATTTGTTCCATCCAAAATCCTGGCCTACAATATTTGCTTTTTTCTATAGTCTGGTGTGCTCTTTCTCTGTGGAGTACCATAAAAAAGGAAGATCTTTGAATTTAATGAGGGTATTACTCCTTATGCCAACAAAAAAGAGAAAAAAAAAAAGTATATATAGGAAATTCTGTCAAGTACAAATATTGTTCTTGATTAAGTGATTGATAACAGCATGTATAAAAACACCATGTATACAAGCAGATATATTGGAGAGGCAAACTGCTTTATAAACAGCTCTTCAGACAAGTAGCAAAATTACTTGGATCTGGCATGCATCATTGCTGCTGCTTTATGGTAGGATTCAGCAATGGGAGACTTGAGTAGTTCCAGATTGCTTGTTGAAGAGGGAGTTGGTAGAAAAAAAACCCACACACATTTCCCTCAATAACACTGTATTTCAACATACAGCAGCACTTAAATGTTAGATTAAGTTTCAAGTGCCCAATTGCCCAAATTTATGTATAAAAACCAATTCCATCATTTTTGAGTAGAGATTTGATTGTTATGGATCAAGTGCAGCAGGACTTGCAGGCTTATTGTCAGGATCTTGAGGACACCATTAACCCTGACTCTCCCTGTTCCCTCCCCTGTGGTTGCCCCACCTGACCATGGCTGTGACGGTGGTCACAGGGGTTCTTGGATGAGGGGAGAGACGAGAATGTTGACTCCATGTTCAGAAGGCTTGATTTATTATTTTATGATATATATATACATCACATTATAATGATACTAAAAAGAAATAGAAGGAAAGGTTGCCTCTCAGAAGGCTAGCTAGGAATAGAATAGAAAAGAATGAAAACAAAAGGAGCTGTCTCAGACTCTGTCCGAGATAGCTCAGCCTTGATTGGCCATTAATTATAAACATTTAAGAAGGGCCAATCAAAACTCCACCTGTTGCATTCCACAGCAGCACATAACCATTGTTTACATCTTGTTTCTGAGGCCTCAGCTTCTCAGAAGGGAAAAAATCCCAAGAAAGAATTTTAGTAAAAAGATGTCTGCAACACATGCCTAAGGATCCATTGTCATTTCCACCTCATTTCTGCCCCCCACCAAAACTTCCCACCCTGCCCATGGCCCAGGACCCAGTGTCAGCCCCCTGGAGCCATCAATTCCTGCAGTGATGCTGCAGCAAGGCTGGTCTCTGGCTCCCACTGCCCTGCCTGGCAATGGACCTGGCTGGGATGGATCCACATCTCCACCAGCCTTGGCTTGTCCCTGGGGAGGTGCCCAATGCACCTGGGGGCTGAGCTGGAGCCTCCTGGCTGCCTGCTCCTGGTTGGAGTGGTGGTTGTCAGACCCTACCTTACCACCTCACATGGAGAGCCTCAATTCTGGTTTCTGGTGCCCCATCCTTGAGCAGGTGGCTGGCTTTTATAATTCCCTGACATGTACCAGCTCATGGACTTCAGTTTCTTTAAATACAATCAGTACTCTGAATCATGGCTGCTGGTATCCTGTCATAGGAAGGGGACCAGGACACCTGCTGGTTCATCACAGGTCCAGTTTATTGAAGAAAACATCAAACGTTTATACAGCAAATAATAAGCTTATGAATATTCTGTAAGCCAAGCAATCTATTGGTTAAACTATACCATTAACTCTTCCACATTCCTTAGGGGTTACATCTCTCTCTTCTAGTGTCTCTTTCACTATTTGTTATCATACTCAGCTAGGCCCAAGGACACGCTATCTTGAAGGTTCAGGACTTGGAATTAGCCACAGTCTTGTACTTTTCCATTCTCTAGTCAGCTAAACTCCCAACAGTATCCTCCTCCTCTCAGGCTGAACTTGTGAGTATTTGTACTCAGTTTCTCCAACTTTTCTGGAGCAATTCCAGTTTGTTCTAGAAAACGAGCATGCAGGAGCCAGTGCAATGCACTCATGGGTGCTCTACTGATCCCTGGATATTTGAGTGATACCCAAGTGCAAGGGTCACAATTTTTAGGCTTACTGCAACTCCTTTGGCAGCTGAATGTTATGAGCCATGAGGTGAAAAAAATTAGAACACAGACTAAGTCAATTATAAGCCTAACTACAGTCTTTAAGTATTTTTCTGTAGTATCTTATAAGTATTTTATTAATTATCCATAAGTACACAAGGTAATTGTACATACAAATTTCTATAAGGAGATTCCCATTACTTTTCATGTATGTTTTCTGGTCTTACTCTGGATGATGCAGTCTGTTATCTATTTTATGACTGAAAAAGAACTTAGTGAAAAAGCAATTCTTTTTCACCCTGTTTTTCAGCAATAACTCTGGCATACTCCTCACACTTGTGGCTTAAATTCCTCAAGGAGACACTCTGATTCAAGGTTTATGGTGCTTTCCACCACTTACTTCAAGGCCACATTTGGGAGCAGTGACTAATATTACCCCTTTGCTGGTTCCAAGCCATACAGTAAAAGCTTCACCACTCTGTTGAATTATATCCTATAATTTTCTCTTGCAGCTCTTTCCAGAACCCTAGTTAAGGTCCATCATTTTGAATCTACACTTGAATAAGATACTCTTGTCACCTTCTATTTATAAACAAGCTGCTTCCTAAACTTGTTTTATTCTAATAATTCAGAATGTTTTTTTTCATACTTTGGGATTCAGTTTCTTTGCAAGTTGCGATTTTCCGGTCCTTACCAAAATATAAGGAAAATGTTAATTTTAATGACACCACAAACTCTAGGAGTTTAAAAATGAGGGCCAAATGCAAGGTAAACAAATGTTTTGAATGCTGAACATTTGCTAGGAATATTTAGTTATACCATTGACATTAATATGTAAATACACCAATGATTTCACTCTATATAATAATGAAGTGTTAAAGTTTCCTGATGGAGAAAATGAGTTCTATTGAATAACACTGTTTTCTCAAAGCAAAGTAACATTTGCTTTCAGGCAGGTGGAATTTTAAAGCTTCAGTGCTTTTTCTATAGCTATATGTATGTTCATTAACTTAAAAATGAACCACTCTGGGCCACTGTCTGAACAAGCTACATTATGGGGTCTGAAAACTTCATTTACATGTGTATTTATTTTCTAGCTTTAAGATGGAGTAAGCTGTGCAGAATGCATTCTACACATTTTTTTATAGTACCTTTTTTTTTTTTAGGAATAACTTCCAGAAAATGTCTTCGTGTTTTGAATATAAGATGCACGAATTGCATTTAAACAAAACAAAACAAAACAAAAAAAAAAAAAAAAAAAAAAAAGAAAGAGGAACAAAAAAAAAAAAACCCAAAAATTCCAAACAAAAAAATCCTAAAAAACAAAACCAAAATTATCTTTTTTGGAAGTTACAAAACAATCATATCAGTCCAATTTAAATTATGATATTATTTTTTTAATTTTTTTTTTAACCTTTTTTTTTGTTTTTTTTTCTTATTGCTTCAACCATTTGATCTTAGTTCTTAGTGAACCATCAGAATAATTTCAGTACCTTTGACAACTGCTGAGATTGAGCGAAAGGGAGCCAGGCTGAATTATTTAATATTAAAATCCATGGCATATGATGTAAAAGGGAAGAATGAATTTTTAAAATTAGGAAATATTTTCAAAACGTAATCTCAAATTTTTTAAAGCTACAAGAAGTCAAAGCACCAACACCAACTTTCTCTGCAGATCTATGTCAATGAACTCCCAACTCTGAATTTTGGGGTGAGATGAGTAATATATCCCATATATACAAAAGAAGATAACAGGAAACTATATTTTTATTCCAGTCAAGGATGTTATTCCTGACCAGCTTTGCTACTACTAAACCAAATAGCCAAGTCAAATTTTCATTTCCATTTTTGCAGAATTGACAATAGGCGAAGTACATTTTTTACCTTATAACTGATTTCAGTAATGAGAAATTTGAAGACAAAGGTGTGTTTGTGTCTGTTTTCACTTCAAACTTCCTCCACTAAAAGGTGATTGATACTGCATCATAAAGTCAGAAAAAACTCATGCAGAAGTGACACATATGTCAGACCTTATGTGAAGAAATAACCTTTTAGAGTGAGCTGATCTAGGCTAGATGAATTTTAATCTGTGAGAGGGAGGATGATATAAAAGGAAGACTGAGTCAAGAAAAGGTTAGTGAAGCTACAGATACATTTCCAGGGTAAGATCCAGGCTGGAAAACAAAACACCTAAGACAGAACAAAATCCTCAGGCAGACTGAGCACTGAGTACAAAAAGAATAGTAATATTTTGAACACAGTTTTAACAGAACAAATCTTAAAATAAGGCATGATTATATTAAAGTGTGATCCCAGCTGCTCATCCTGTGTTTTAATAAGAAACATTTGAAAGTAAACCATTCTTTTTCGTGAACTAGTAATAAGTCACTCTGTTAGAATTTTTTCAGTTTCAGATTTCCTTCACTTCAGTACAAAAGAAATTTTTAAGAAAGAAATGGGTTTTTTTTTTGTTTGTTTTTTGTTTTGTTTTGGATTTTTTTAAAACAAAGAAAACTCAATGACATCTAAAGGCAATGACATGTCTCAGTGGTTTCATATGAAGATATCCAACATATTAAATCACATAATACAACTTTGCAAATCAGCAGATTCCACCAATTGATGATATTCTGATAGACTTTGTGAGAAAACATACTGTGAATTTAAATCTTGGGCATAATATAGCAGGACC
>JAHXMQ010012338.1:6204990-6223703 GCA_020466415.1 Ammodramus savannarum pratensis | reverse complement strand
CTCATTCATAATCCTGAATATTTGACACTATGAGCAAACAGAAAATATCACTCTGTCTCTTAATGGGAGACAATGATCACACCCAGCTCTGTCACCACTAATTTGGCTAATTTAGAATCATGTCATTTTTCAGCTCAACTTAGGCATATCCTGAAGGGAATCATGGTATTTTCTGTAAACCCAAGGAGGAAAGGAGTTTAAAAAGGCACCACTAGAGCCTTTTGCCAGCAAAGGCAAAAATCACAGCCAGCCAAGTCTGAGCCCAAGCTTTTGTTGCAATCAGAACTGGTGGGATTACTCTTTAGTATATCAAAATTTGTTGATTAAATATTTTTTGCATTATATTTGGTTGGAGAAGCTATATTTTCATCCTCATCATCTCACAAGAATGACCAGAAATGTCCTGTTGTTTTCCATAGTGAGGTGTGACACAAGCAAATACAAAATGAGTGTAGTAAACCTCTGTACACTCCCACAGGCTGAGTGATTACTGAATAATTGAATTATTAAAATCAAAATGAGATGATTCTACAGAAGAAAATTAGCTTTTAACTCTTTATGTAAATTTTTTTTATTGCTTGGCACAGTTTTAAAATTTCTTATTGGGACAAAACTACTCAGGAATAAAATTTTAATCAGTAAAATGTATTAAGTAATCAAAACAAAATAAATTCCCCTCTCTCAGGTTCCCCATTTTCTGCTTCTCACCACCAAAAAAAAACATTCTCTATGATTCCTAAACACTCTGTAGACTTAAGCTGACAACTCTATGTAAATCTACTCAATTCCAAGTAGAAAGTTATATTCTCATAATGAAATAAAAGTCCATTTTAATGAAATTTACATTTTCTTTTTTTCTGAAAAGTAGCTATTTACTCAGAATTCTTAATTAAATGATGTGTCTACTAAATATCTGAGTTGAGGTTTTAAAGTCATAAATATTTGTTGTATATTGATAGATGCGTTGCTATGTTCTAGTTTATTATATCTTTCACAATTTTGAGTTTGTTTCATTTTGTTTTACTTTTAAATACAAAATCTATTTTTATTACCATTTTATGTTGTACCTCACTAAGCTCTTTCAAGAGCTTTGACAGGCTATTAATTTATATTATTATATACACCAATAAAACAGCCTACTATTCTAATTGCTCAGTGATTGCTGGATTTATACTGTATTTGTTTAAGACATAGGTAATGAAAAACTGTTCTGAAAATTACTTTTGTGTGTTTTATTATAAGGATGTATGTCTCATGTTCTTGTCTTTCTGTTGCAGCTATATTTATGAGCAGGTCTGATTAATTTTCTTTCTTTGCTCTAAGGGAACTTATTATTCTACTTATGAAATATATTGAAAAAATCAGTGACTGGTACAAAACCCATGACTGAATTTAAAAAATGGTTCTTTAATTCCCCTTTAAGCAATAACAAAATCAATTATTAGCAAATGTGGCTTTTATGTCAATCAAATATATATCATAATTAGCTGATCTTGTTCTACAACTAAGAGAAGTAGAACATAGAAATAATAAGCCCATCCTCTGAGCAATGCCAAAGGAATGACTGAATCCATCTGAACAGGGATATTTTATCAGGCTAACTGGTTGCTTTCTGAAGTTGTTTGAACTGGGAACCAGAGAGAAACAAACAAATTATGCAATCAAATTTAAAATAGAGAAAATTTAGAAGGGGTTTTTTAAGACAAATTAGGGTCCTAAATGTAAAACTTTCAGATGGTAAAGAAGCAAGTGTCAAATAACCCTTGGTTCATTACCCTGGTGTCAGTTAATGCCTGATTATGACAACCTGATTAGGAGAGATTTTTAATGACCTCTACACCAAGCTGCTAATTTATAAAACAGATATGTGACATAATATATAAGCTCAGTGAATCAAAGGCCTACCCTTAGATGTGCCCATTGTTTCCTGGGGAATGGAGGGAAACAATTTTCTCCAGTAGGTTAATATTTTGCTAAGTGTTTAGTCAAATTAAGAATAATGACATTATATTCTGGAGGAGTAGCATCTTCAAAAAAAGTAACAGAAGATTTTTTAGGCAAGGGCAAGATTTTTTAAAATGTTTTCTAAGTTAATGAACCACAGAAATTTCTAAATTACTCTGGGAGTGAGGGATGGTGTGGGAGAGGAGAATTAATACAAACTGGGAACAGAAGAAAGGAGTTATCCTAGCAGAGGATAGGATAGGATATCCTAACATCACCTGAAGGATTTATTCCCTTTAGTTGCAGCCCAGACACCCAAGACATGCAAAAGGACACCAAGGCTGCTACCCATGTGGGGTAAGACTCACTTACCTCCTGCAAGATGAATCTATAAAGTTCCTAAGAGAGACAATTTATCATATATTTTCCTTTTCTGTCAGACTTGTCTACAGCCCATGACCAAATCTTTGTCTGTGGGCTTTGGGTTCCTACACGGAAAGACTTTTCTGGGATGTCTGGAAATCACAGGATTCTTCCTGACGAAATGCAAGGACCACTGTGAGAGTGAGTCATGTGGGCATGCAAACCTATGGGGAATGTTTGGCTGTAGCTGAGACACACTCTTAAGTGACACAGCCCTTGATAAGTATTTTTAATTGTTTCACTTGAAATTATTGAAAATTCCTGAAAATATTATACAAACACAAAACACAGCCCCATATCAGCCACTCTACCCCAGCTGAAACCAGGAGAAATGGTTAATGATAAAATAACTTTTAACAGTTAGGACTTAGAAAAGCCTTAGCTTCCAGCAGTTTTTTATGCTTTTGTCTGAAACATTTAAGGCTCTATAGTATCACATATCTTTCTACTGCTGCAGGCACTTTTAGACTATGATCAAGCACAGTTTTATTTTAAAGGAGTTAAAACAACTCAGCCCTTGAAGCCTCACTTCATGAAGAGAGTTTTTTAAGTCTCACATTTTGTTGTCAGGATATTCTGGTTTTTTCTTTCCTCCCCATGTTAAAAAAGTTGCACATATGCATATCACAGCCACATACCTCATTTCATTTTCTACTAAGTAGTTAAAACGTGCTTGTAAAAACATCTGTGGAGAGAACATTTAATGCTATTCTTTGGATACTCTGTAGTGGAAGGAACAGGAATTTAATCCCTATTGTGAAATTAGCAGATAAATGTGTAATAGAGCTTTTCCATATCCTTTATGTACAGACACTTTTTTCCTCCATGAAAATTTGTTCCTAAAAACGAAATGCTTTTCTATCAGCAATTTTCCAAGTGAAGCAGTTTATTTCACATAATAAATATCAATAATCAATATTTGCTATTCTAGTGCTTGATCTTAAGGTAACCTTTATTCCTCAGTGATAAGACAGTAATGTTTATATCTCTTTAAAAGAAAAAAAATTGCTTTTGTTTTCTTCCAAGTCAGATATCATGCCTCACACCAGCAGGTCAACTCTATTGGAAGTAAATGGAGGGCTCCACTTGAGAAAATGTCATTAACCAATTCATCTCTACTTAAGCCATATTTTGAAACCTGCCTGTGTTATTCTATTCAAACCATAGAATACCATAGCTAAGTATTTTGGACCAAACTAAAACTCATACCAAATATTCTAAATATATTAGAAGGAAGAGGAGCATCAGACACTCATCTGCTTTCTCTGGTGCCCAGTGGCAGGAGCTGAGGAAATGGCCAGGAGTTGTGTCATGGGAGATTTGGGTTGGATATGAGGAAAATGTTCTTCATCCAGAGAGTGGTTGGGCACTGGAACAGGCTCCCCAGGGAAATGCTCAAAAAGCATTTGGACAATGCTCTCAGGCACATGGTGTGACTCCTGAGGTGTCCTGTGCAGGGCCAGGAGCTATACTTGGAGCATCCTTGTAGGTCTCTTCCAACTCAGGGTATTCTGTGATTCCATAATTCTGTTGTAAACAGTTTGAATATAGTAAAACACATATCTTATTTTATAGAATTATTTCATTTATCTTCATTTCCCTAACACTTCGTGATCTATGATACACCTTAGGAACTGAATCATTATGTTTGTGTGGCTGTAACCAATACTTCAGTGTCTCATTTAACACTCCTTTGGAAAACTCTCTAGGGATTTTCAGGTTTTGCCTAATCCAAATCTATCTGCATAGTTAACAACAAGTTTGCTTCAGTTTAGGATGCATTTTATCCAACATCTGTGGGAAAATGCTTTGGCGGTAAAATTAGAGAAAACTGGGAATATACTAATAGAAGTTATAACAGTATGAAAATTATAGGAAGAAATGCAGTTGCTACTCCCTGGATGGCATAGAGTCAGCATGCCTGAGTTCCCTCAAAATACCTGCTTAGGGAGACTAAGCAGAGCATGGAGACATTGGAGACATTGTGGCCAGTCTCTGTCAAAATCCCTGCAGGAGAGGGAGCTCAGTGATACCTTGCAGCTGATAAAACACGTACTAGATGTCAAACAAAGGAAGGAAAAGATTTCTTACTCTTGAACCAGAAGCTGTGATGAAATCACAAACACACAGCTCAGTTGTGACAGTGACCTTACCCACCTCCAAGGCATGGCTGCCCTCACTGAACATGAGGTGTGGTTGGAGTCACTCAAGCTCCACCTTCTCGGAGTCTCTGTGGTCAGGATGACCCCGAGATGTGTTAGAGAGTCTCTTTTCCCAGCCTGGTGACCAAAGAAGAAGTCAGGATTCTTCTCAAGGTTGTTTAATTTTTGCTTACCTATAACATTCTTTCTCCAACCCGCTGAGGTCCGTCCAGCAGGTCAGGTTGAGGCACACTGCCCACCCTCGGAGTATTGTTATCTTTTTATACTAAAAACTACATGTTCATTATTTACAATAACTTCCCAATACCTATCACCTATGTTAGATAGTCTATCTCTACTCCAAACCAATCCAAAAGTGGCAACATCACCCAGAAGATTGAGGTTAAGAAGAAGAAAGAAGAAGGACCAGGCATGCCCAAATCCCTCCGTCTTGGGACCCCGAGCCCCCATTCTAAAAACCTCAAAATTCTACTTTTCACCCTCTGACAAACTATCATTCTACTTTAACTTTTGTGGCTTGTGAATCCTCATATAAGGTTGGTAATTGTTTTTTCCAAGGGCTAAAATCAAAGGCACAGGTGTTTTTTACTCTGTTCCAAGGTCTCTGAGCCCCTTGTCAGGGTCTGGAGTCCTCCAGGGCATTCAGAGAAAATTCCTGGGTTCTGACACCACCTACATGCAAAAATAGTATAAAAGTCAGTTAAAATGGGGAGAAGTTAGAGAAGCCTCCATCTTAGCTTCTGGGACCTGTCAATGGGCTGGACCTGTCTTCTCTCCCCCACAGGGAAACCTAAGAGCCATAGTCCATGTGTGATGGATTATTTGGAGGGCAGCTTTTGCTAAGAATTACAGCTTGTGCTCTTACTGCTTTGAATGCATTTTTGCCTGATACCATCACATGCAATCTCTGAACCTTAACCTGTCACAATTTTATGTTATATTGAGTGTTATTGCATAAACTGTTAAGTGTGAGTCCTTCAAGGGCACTCACAACTGCTGGCAGCAGGGAGTGATTTCTTCTGTAAGAAGGAGGCCTGAGGGTGGAGGCCTCCTGTGGAGGCCTGAGGGTGGAGGGGTGTCTCTCATGCTCTTGGTGTGTGCCAAGCATCTTTCAGGGGTGCCAACAGACCAGGTAAAGGTGTAGACACCCAGGAGAAGGAATTTTGTCTTTTCATATGCCCCTGACCATGCTCTGATCCAGCAGGACTGTTTAGAGCACAGTCCCCACAATGGGATACTGACAGCCTGAGCAGGCACAAAGGTTCTGGCTTTTTCACTGACAGACAAAAAGGTTTGAGAAAAATCTCCCCTCCTCAGCTGAAATCACTTTATTAATAGTGCAAGGGCTGAATACCTCTGACATCTAAGTGTCAGCTTCAATGGCTGCAATGAAAAACAGCTTTAATGTTACATTTAAGAGTTCCATTCCAATAGAAGTTTTTGGTTCCTAAGTAAAACTGGAGTGTCGACAAGGGATGGAGAGGGCATCCTGACCAAGGGAGCACAGAACAGAGGTATTAAGCATACTGTAGAAACATCACTCTGTACTCTTCAAAAGGCATTCTTGCAATTAGACTGAAAGCTGACTAAGCAGTACTTCATGTTTTCTACCACGTGTTTTTTTCACAGGCACAGGAAGTTAAAAATCAAATAGAGTGCACTCAGTTTTCCTTTAATATCTGAAGGGTTTTTAAAAATTCTAATGATGAAGCATTCAGATAGATGAGGAAATTCAGCACTGTAATTTTTTTTCAATTATCCCCTTAGCAAAAGGGAAAATGTAATTCTCAATTAGAAAATAATCTCCCAGGTATGTAAAGTAGCTGCCTTCAGAATCAGCTGGAAAATTTAAGTGACCTTCCCAAGGTGAACAAAAAGAAGAGCCGAATTTTTTTGTATTCTTTCTTAAAACCACTCCTGCAAGACACTCTGTGTGATTAAGGTACTGGCAAATGACAATAATGATCATAGAAGTGGCAAATCTTTCAAGGATCCAGAGATGGTGATTTAGGTGTATATTTTTAAGAGATTTCTGTCACTGCTGCATTTCTCATGTCACTGTGCAGACTTTTTATATGCATAACCTGAGATCCAAATTTTCCCTGGTAAAATAACTGAATGAGAACTCTAATTCCATTCTACTCAGAATTCCATTCCAAGGCACCTAAAATCTAGCAATGCAGCCTCCCCTATAGGTGATTTCTGTGTGTATATTATGGATGTAGCCCTGATTTAGACAACCATACCCGTGCAGAACTGTGTCTGAACTAATAAGCACTGCTGAAAGACTGTGAGTAAAGGCATGTAAAATTTATGTACATAAAAAAAAACATTTCAAGGGAAACTGATGTTGTACAAAACCTTAGAAATTTCTGTCATAATTTCTCTTGAATATGAACAATCATTTTGATCACAATTTCCTCTACAGTCCTGTTAACACATGAATGAATGCAAAATAGATGTAGTTGTGTCATGAGAGTATAATTTCAAAGCTAATGACTGAAAAGTAGCACTCATGCCCAACTAGATTTAATCTGTCAAGAAGAAATAAAAAACATGAAAAGCAACTATTATTCTACAGTTTGGTCTGTAGAATTTCTTTTCTCTGACATTTCTTTAATAATATGTTGAGCTGAATTAAGGAGAAAGTAAGGAGGAAAACCGCAGCGCTGACTCTTGTTAGCACTCACACACAGAAAGACCAAACATTGTAAAAAAAGAATTTTTTAGATATGAATATTGGTTGCAAATTTCAAAGCCAGTAGCTGAAAGTTGGACTTCCTATTATAAACATTAATAAGAGTGGATGAAGGAAAACTAAGGAGAAAGCAGTTTCTGTATATGAATATATGGGATGACTCTGCAGAGATGCAAAATTTCTGTGGAAACAAAGGCTCTCTTTTTGTACCACATCTCTGAGGGATGTCAGAAAATGCTTTATTCCCACTGAACAAAAGAAAAACTGCAACTTTTGGAAAGACAGCAATGACAAGAGTCAGCTGTGACTTTAATGAGGGCTACCCAGATAAGTACAGAAGAAATCACTAATTTACTACTTCAAAAGTTAGGCACATACAGAATAACCCAGTCTTTCCTGCTCCATTCCAAGGAAGTAGAATATTTACCTGGACAGTGGCAGCTGATGAAAGTCATCATAGCACTAAAAATTATCACCTTTACTCTGAATGTACCACATCAGGCTATGAAAATGAGTAACAAAGGCTTATGCAGCATCATAAATCCTGTCACTGTTGAGAAATGCTTTTTATTTCTTTGCTGCTGTAATGACAAGTCTCTGGAGGTTGTTTCTTGACTTTTTTTTTTTTTTTTTTAAATCTGTTCTGAAAATTGGCTTATACTGCTTATATGGTCAAATTATTTGAAATCTAGATAATGTGATGGTGTACTTTGGAAACCAAGGAGCTCATGAAAATGCTTCAGTGTGCATGTTTTTTATGTTTCACTTATAGATATGAAAGTCCTTGGTATCAGTTCTGCAGTTAAATGCATTAATAAATAAATTTTAGTATTTGAAGAACATATTTCCATTAAAAATATAAAAATTTAAAAAATTGAAAAGATAGAATATCCTACAGGGTTTTTTTTTTTAATTTAAACTGACAAAAAAGATTCTTCCTTCTTGCTTCAGTATCTTGGCTTCCTCTCTAGTATTGCCATGACTACAGTGAACATTTTTATATAGAATACAGGAAAAAAATGCCATCAGAAACTAACATATTTTGTATTTATTTACTTTCTTTTTTGGAAAAAAATTTTCTACATTCTTCTTGTGGATGGAAAAAAATTAGTTGAAGTCACAGTCACCCTTTTCCCAGGGCAGGAAAGGATCTTTTCTTCTTCCTCTTCACTCTTTGAACATAATTTCTATTGTACCTCTTAATTATTTTCCTTCTCACTTCAGGTGTCTATTTGAGGAGGATCATTTAAGAAATGGTTGCCTTTTGTGAACATAAGGAGTGTGTTACACTGAAGTGAATGTATCTTAGAATTTAAATCTCATTAACTTTGCCTAAAACATATTGCATATTATTAACACATATTTTCTGCCTAAATGTATTTCCTACAACAACAGCAAAAAAAAAGGGTTTATATTTAAAAAAAAAAAAATTAAGCGGTGTAAATTTCACTGTATTTCAGAAAATCTCAGTGATTAAAATGAGAAGTGATTTAGGAGATTTGTTTGTTTGTTTGTTTGTCATTATCTATTTCTTTTGCTGCTATCATCAGGAACATGTTCAGACTCAAATCTCTGTTACCCACATGCCAACTGAATGACAATCTTGTGTCACAGTCCTGCAATCAGAACTGTTTACTGTACTTGGTTAGAGTAACATTGTACAAGTGAAAAGAAGTGAGGAAATGTGTCAAAACATCTCAGGAGTTTTTCTGTTCCATGTCCTACAATCCTGCTAAAAAGCTGACACCACTATGATACCTGTGCTTGCTCACTGCTTGTCTGCAATGATACTCTGTTCAAGTGGTAAAGTTCTTTTATGCCTTTGGCATTGCACAAACTTGGAATCTCCAGACTTTTAGAAATTTTATATTTCCCTCATCTGGCAGATGGTTTTGGAAAATATGTTCTGATTCCTCAGGGTAAGGTATTTAATTGTCACTGCAAAGGCTATTTCTGTGTTTCTAAGGCTGTATATTGTAAGAGTTGTGTTGAACTTGAATTATTCATGTTCAGCACAGTTTAGGAGCATTTCAGTTCCAAGGGCTTTAGAGACAGGTAAAACATTATGTTGTTTTCTATTTTAAAACCTTGGATACTTTTGTTTTGGTTTAGTTTTTCTCATCTTAGTCAAAATGACTGAAAAAGGACAGAAAGTCTGAAACTATAGGCAATTTACAGCACTTTGGAGCCATCAAGCATACATGTCATCCTTACTTTTCAAGCAGCAGTTATCTGTCAAATTGACTGTGCAACCTGTGCTGGAGTTAGCTCTTCCTCCTTCCTGCAGAACTCCAAGAAAAATGACTTATGACTTACTGGGAAAAAACTTCTTTCAATCTACTCTCCACACACCTACATAATAATAATAAGATAGTTTTGAGCAGGCTACCTGAGGTCTTAGATCAATGATGGCTTTGAGCTGCTGCTCCTCCATGAGTAAAATGATTAGCCCAACAGGGAAACACAACAAGGGCCAAGACTCTGGAATTTTATAAGCAGTATTGACACTGAAGCTTTTAAGTCCACAGGCACTTCTGTTACTGAATTTGCTGGAGTCTGCCTGTCATTGGCAATGACAAATCACATTTCAGCCCAACAAAGTGATCCATCTTGTGTACTGCTTTCCTTTCTTTTACAATATCTTGTGCAAAACAAGGCATAGAGGAATTTTATTCTTATTATGGCAGCAGGCAGGGTTCTGTCTGCCCAATATTCATCAATAAAAATGAAGTTGCTTCTTCCTTTTTTTCCCCCCAATTAGATCAACATTTGGATGGTAGTGGCCTCCTGAAATCAACTTGTTTGGCAGAGATATGCTCAGAAAGGTAGAATAAAGTGTCTTTTAAAAACTCAGCCTTGAGAGACAGGGATGGGATTTGTGAATGCATGATCTTACAATATAAATGATCTTTTATAAAATATGTTAAAATGCCTGTTTTTCCCCAGCAATTTTTTCACATGAGACCTGTACCTCACTCTGCAGGTCTCATTTTTCAGTGCACAGGAACAATGGCATTTTCCAGAAACACCTATGTCCAGTTGATAGAAGTGCTGACATCTGTGATATCTTGTCTTTATATCCATGTTCCTGGATTTCCTGGTGACCAGTTTCTGGGATAGACATCCTTATGTATATTTGAGGTGTAACTACTTTCAAAATGATTCCTCTCTTTGCAGTGCCAGATATCAATTTGAATACCAATTCTCCATCTTGTTTTTCCCCCTTTCAGAATTACACCTATATACAGCATGATTCAATCAACATTATTTTTTTACACTTGGTTTCATGAGCACACAAATACATGTGGAGTCTTGAGATGAAGGGACACTCGGTAAATTAAAATTCTGATTTTTGGGGGATTATGGAAGATTCTGCATTTGTTCTGTAAAATATTTATATGGTATATATTTAGTTATAATTATGTACCATAGAAATCATGAGCTTCTGGATATTTGATATCTTTCATGTAGCAAGCACTCCAGAGAAAATGCTCTTTCAGCATTTTGTAGCTATTTTATTTATGACCTTCATATTTTGAAATCACAGTGAGGATTTAGTTGAGTGAGTTAAAAATTCTTTTTTTTTTATTTCTTTGGTCATCAGGTGGATGCAGTTTAGAGAACAAATAATTTTAATTAAAAAAAATCCTGCAATAACAAATTTTGAAATATATAAAGAACAAAGTACAAGCCATGATAACCCCCTTAAGACGAAAAAAAAGCATGACTGAAAAAAACTAAGCTTGCTGTATCACCAAAGAATTTACAGGGCTCTGCAGAAGGAGCCTTAGTTTTCTTCAACAGTACTAAAATTTTATCCTTTAACTGGATTTTATCCTTTAGCCGAATTTAACAAGATTTTTTTTTCACATAAGTCTTGCTTCAATAAACATATCAAGGTGTATGACTGAGACTCCAAATTTATACAACAGACTGGTGTGTTTTCAATGACAGGGAAGAATCACTGCATAATATTCCAGAGGCACATCTAGGAAGATCTAAAGTACTACATGCCATTATAATTTAAAGTTCTTTACAAAGAAAATCGTTCCTCTATGGGAAAGGATGGCAGGGAGATAAGGATGTCAGCTGAGGTCAGCAAGACTATTCAGAAGACTGAAGTATCTTCAATGTCTTTATAAATTGAGTTCATAGCATTTTTTAATTTAAATCAACTATAGCAAAGAAATTTCCCTTAGGTACAACTACACAGTGATCTCACTTATGCAATCTGTTACATTGTGAGATTCTCTTGGTTGCCAAGCAGCCAAGAATGAATATAAAACTAAAAGCTCCAGACAAGAAAAAACCATCAAAGCCCACCAAGAAATCTCTCCCCCAAAATAGCCTAACTCTTTTTCTTTTAATTTGAAATAAGATGGAAAAGCTACACTAAGTACCAAAGGAAACATATTACCATCCATCTTCAGTCAGCTTCAACTCCTACTTCACTTAGTACAAAGCAGATTGAAATTTTATTTAGTTATATGAAATATTATTTAGGTGTTTGTTAAAGGCTTATTTTTTTTCTCCTTTTCATTGAAATAAATATAAGAAAATAAATTGATGCCTTTTACCTCAACTGTGTTGACAACCCAGCATTAGTCCTTCTCATGTTTTTTCCTACATTTCAATTTTTTATTCAAAATGCAGTATCTTGAAATATACTTGGCTGTTCCTATTTTCTTTCTACTCTCTCAAGATGTCTTTATTTTTTGCTGTTACAGAAAAACATCTTCTGAATCAAAAATAACCCTTGCTGTCATTTTGAGACCTAAAAAAATAAATGTAAAATTCTTTTTATTCTTGTCTTCAGTGTCTTACTCAAGCAGTTAGTTGATTCATTCCTTCTTTATTAAAATAGAAATTGAAATGAAAAAATATAAAAGTTCAAGCCTATCTGCACAGTTTCCTATTAAAATAATAGATTGCTTGAGAGTACCAACTACTGCTAGTGCTCTAGTTGAATCTGCCTTATTTGGAGCAGGAAAAAAAAGACATAAATGATATAATTATATGATTTGGAAAACTGGTGTTAAGCCTGCAGGAACACAGAAAAAGGAATCAAGCATCTGAGAGGAAAGGTATGATAGAACTGCTGAGGTATAATAAGAACAAGTAATAGTTTAATTTTAAGTGGTAAGATGTCACATAGCAGGGGTTTACTTTTTGTGTTCATTTTCTATGAATTTATTCTGTACAAATATCACGAAAATTCAGATTTCTAAAAATAGTGTGGTCCTATTTGGTGCTGTTTTCAACCTTTCCACACCAGAGGTTGCTCCCTTCTCTCATTTGTGAGAGTGCAAATATGAGTATGTGCAATGCCAGCCCAGAGACAGTCAAATCTGAATGTGCCATTGCTAATGCTGAATTGGGTCCTTTTAACAGAAGTGAAATGAGATGATCTGCACTTGAAGGCTGGGAGGGGGGAAAGGAACTTCCAGCCAGAAGGTTTTGGAGAGTAGTTGAGAGGAGCAATCTCCTCAACTGGGAGATATATATATATATATATAGATATAGATAGATAGATAAATAGGTAGATAGATAGATAGATAGATAGATATAGATATGTGTGTGTGTGTGTGTACATATATATATATATATATATATATAAAAATATATATATACATATATATATATTTGTGTATGTGTGTGTATATGTATATATATATATGTATATATGCATATATGTATATATGTATATATTTTATTAATACTGAGGCTTTTCTGAACAATGAATAGTTTTGAAGCAATTTCTTCCTCTGGAAATTACTGCCCAGATGCTATGGTCAAGGTTCATTTTTCCTGCTGCTTTCTCTGTTTCTTTTGATAGTGCCTCTAGTTAAAAAACACTTTTGAAGTTATACTTTGTGATGAGAAGCTGTTCTTCCTTATTAACATAGGAATATTTACTTTCAAATTTCTTTTCTACCATCACAAGCTACTAAAGCCTCTACTGTACTTCATGCCAAAACAAAATAAATTTGCAGCGTCAGACATTTAAATTATGTTTTTGTGCAATTAGAGATGTGCTGAGCATTTCAAAACAAAACCAAATCAGAGCCATCTGTATCCTGTGCCAAGACATTCAAAAACAATCTGCTTTCATAAAAAACAGGTTGGAGAGCACTATTTCCATGAAGAAAAAGCAATTACTTTCCAGAAGCCAGTGAGATTTGGATTTCTATGTTTGCTGCTGAAAATTTTAGTAGTTCATGTGTTAAATTGCTTGGCTTCAGTCACCTTGCCTTTACTGACACAACACAACATGACACATACAGCTTAACAAAGTCAGCCAGAAAATCTGAACATGTTGTTTATGGAAAACTGAGGTTGAAGTGGAAAAGATTCTTTAAGTATCTGTAAGGAAAAACAAATAAATTTGGTTCAGGTATTTGGCAGTGTAAAGTGAACAAGTGGGTATTCTTCAACTTTGTATACTTAGTTGGATTTTTCCCTAAAAAATCCTGTAGGTTTTATTCCACAGATCCAGATAAATGTAGAGTCAATAAAAACTTCTCTTCAGGCAGTAGAATTGTCACCTTCTAAACAGTATAGATGCATATTGCCAAAAGCTGGAAACATCTTTAACTGCCTATTCTTTCTCTTTTAATTTCACCCAACAGAAGGAAGATTAAAAAGATACAGACATTGGCAATAAGTAGCATTCTATTCCTAGAGGCTTAAATTTAAAGCATTGCACAATCCCAGGCCATTAAGGATCTCTGCAACAGGAAGCCAGGACAAGCATTATCCTCAGGAGCCAAAGCTGTTTAGAAAACAGAGGATGTTATAGTCTATGATCTAGGACTGTGGTGAGAAACACTTTGTTTTCTTGGCAAGGTACCTCTTGTCTTAAATATGAGAAAATTTCTTGCATATAATTTTGCTGAAGTTATTTAGAAAATGTGTGCATACAGAATATGTTTAATAGTTCCTAGATAGTTTGTAGACAAGTATGGCAAATACGTATTTGAGTTTCACACACACAAACCAGTTTGACTTTTATTTTCATTTTTCTCATTTCAAGTAGGCTATTCTTAAATTTCACTCCTAATTTTCTTCTGATTTTGATTTTGTTTTGCCAATCTTCTTTTTGTTTGTGAGTCTGTTGTGCTACATACAGCAGATACTTCATCATTTAATCACAAAATCACATAGCTGTCTGACCTGGAAAGGACCCAGAAGGATCAAATCCAAATCATAAGTGAATAGCTCATAGAGGCCAAACCAATGACCTTGGTGCTATTAATGCAAAGACCATGCTCTAACCAACATGCTCAGAATTTGGACATGAAATAGTGAAATCAAAATGCCAGTCATGAGAACAAAGTCATGTTTTGCCACATACTTTGTGCCATGAACACATGTGGTTTAGCTCCAGCTGCCAGCTGAGCTCTGACAGCCTCTCAGGATGGGGAGAGAACGGAAAGAGTAAAAGCAGTAAAACTCATGTTGTGATAAAGGCAGCTTAATAGGGAAAACAAAAGCTGCTCACAACAAACAAAGCAAAGCAAGGAATTAATTCTCTGCTTCCCATGGGCAGGCAGGTGCTCAGGACAGCAGGGTTCCATCACATGCAGTGGTGACTTGGGAGGACAGATGTCATCACTCCAAGTGTCCCCCCACTTTTTCTCCAAGCTTTATTTATATGCTTAACCTGATGCCAAACATTATGGAATTTCCCTTTGGTCAGCTGGGCTCAGCTTTCCCAGTTAACATCTCCTCCCAAATCCTTGTGCACTCCCAGTGCTGGTGGGGCGGTGTGAGGGGCAAAAAATGCTTTGGCTCTGTGCAAACACTGCTCAGTGATAACAAAAACATTATAGTGTTATCAATACTGTTTCTATCACAAATCCAAATTATACCCCCATGCCAGCTACCATGAAGAAAATTAACTCTGTCCTGTGCAGAAATAACACAACACTGGAAGTTTCACAAAGCTGCATGTGTTTTCCCAAGCTATAAAAAAATCCAACAGAACAACAAATGTTATCTCATTCCCAGGGAAATACTCTTTTACATTTTAAGTTTTCTTATGGTTCTGTAACTGAAGAGTAAATCTCAATATGACTTTATTCAGCATTCTACCCACCAATGAAAAAGCTTTTTCCTCTTACTTTAGCGTCTCTTTTAAATAAAATAGCACCAACAATCCATATGATACTTCTTTCTTGTGAATCAAAAGACACAAACAGATTAACAATTACTTGCTGTGTGTGTCAGCATATAATTTTCCATAAAATAGTGCACTTATATTAATTTGGTATTTAAAAGGTCCCATTGCTGCACCACAGCCCATCTCAAGAAACCTTGAGATGTCTTAATTAAGTGATTTTGTATAGAAATACCAGGGTTGGAATTAGAAAAATATTCAAAGAGGGAAAGACATAAGTAATAGTATTTCACATTAAATAGATACTTATCACATGGAAATATCTACTAGATAAATTCTTTCATATAAATATGATTAAAGAATACAAAAAAAATATTATTCATTCAATCTTTTTCCAAATTGTTATCAGAATTGTATGATTGGAGACAAAACTTTTCTCAAGAAAATCCAAAAGAAGCAGTCAAGTACAATAATATATTCCTCCTACAAACCCTTATTTTATTGTATACATATTAATACTTCTATAGTTTCTCTTTCAGAAAAATATAGAGGAAGGTACAGCCATATGTCCACATAATTATTAATAAGTTGTACAATAAGTTATATGACCATGTGTTGTAAAATTCCAGACAGTTCAAGAGTTTAGAAAACTTAAGGCGATCTGAGATTTTTAATTTCATTTCTATCACAAAACAGGAAATATTTTATATGCTGAAATAATTCTGTTACCAGTAGTACTCGTGGGATATATTATTAAGCAGTTTCTATAAGTGGGTATAGCAAGATCCAATTAAAAAATAAAAAAAAATTATTAAAAAAAATAAAGAAATACCCAACCGATTTTACAAAGTTATATTTGATGCTGAACACCATTGAATAATAATAATATTAAGCAACAGCTTAGAGCTACAATTGTTCCAAATTTTGCTTTGCAAAGATACAGAGGCATAAGAAAAAAGCACAGAGACCCTTAAAATCAAAAAGTCTTATTTACCACTCTGTTTCTATCTCACAGGGAGGTGAGTTTTTTGAAGTGCTAAACTCCAGCAAATTTAATCTCTATATACAAGTGCTGACTTAAGAAAATATCCATGAAATGAAGAGAAAACATAAAGGGCATAGGAAACATTTTAGTCACAGTTAAAGCTGAAGAATAAAAATTGTAAGTTATGAATGGTACAAAACTGATTTTCTATAAGCTTGAATATGAGCTTTGTTCTCTTGAATATTGACAAAATGGGAAAAAAAGCAACAGAAAATGTGTTGTACTGCTGTTATCACCAGCTGCACAGTTTGCTGTTTTTCATGGAAGTTAGGACTTGAAGTGACAATGATTGTATCTTGCTATCCTGGAGTATCAAGACTGTTTTATAGCAAGGGATCAGTCCTCAGCTCAATTTGTGTGAACATCAGGAGAATATAAATAACTTGACAAGAACAGCTCATCCTGAAATTGTGATTCAAAAGCTGGCAGAGATTATCTTGAGTTCCTTCAAGCGACTTCAATTCACAATTGTGTGTCTGTGTATATGCAGGTTTCCATCTTCACCAAATCCTCTCCTGTACAGAACAGTTTCATGAAGTTTGTTTTAAAACTCTGCTATGGCCTCAGGGTCTGCCTCAGTTGTTAGGATGCAGAAATTTTGGCCTTTGGTATTGAAACAGAATGAAGTGAGGATCCTATGGTGATTGCCTTTTTTTAGTTTTGCTTGAGGTTAAAAACTATTTCATCTGCATCTTTGATTCACTGCTTGAATTTGAAATTGTTGGCAATGAATAAAAAAAGTGAAACTATCCATAAGAGAGTTGAATATTTAGCTTGAAATAATTGTTTGTTTCATCTTTATTTACCCTATGTTTAACTCTTTGCTAAACACTCCAATCCACTTCACCATGTTTCAAAGACAATGTTAATTTTTAAAAAACTTTATTGAATAAGCTTTTAAAATGATATATACTGAATTTTTATTGCTGACATTAGAGCTCACCATGAATATGCAAATACTTTCAGCCTATTCCAAATTACATTATTAAACAAATACGTTGTGAATCCAAAAAGGCATATTTTCATTCCTAGTGACATTATGCTAAGAATTTTGGATCCTCCAAGTCTAGACACTTTGGAACAACAGAATACAGAAAAGATAATCTCCATATTAGCTGTCAGGGAAGGACACACCCAACTCTCCAGACAGTAGCCTCAATTACATGTGGTGCTTTGATTCTCCTGGGCTCTGCAGTGCTGCATTTCCCTTTGTCTCAGACACGTGAAATCAATGCTTACTCTTAGACTTTGGGCCAGAAATATACTGGGAAACTTGAATATGTATTAATATATTTAGTAAAACTTGCTATGTCTTCCAGTATCAAATGCTTTGTTGTTATCCAGGAACTTTGCAACACCACTTAGGCTGGAGGAAAAAAATATGCAACTAAAAATAATAAAAAAAAAAAAAATTAGTGGCAATAAGAAACAGTGATAGAAGGTACAAATGAAATGAAGCAAACACTCAGTTTACACCAAGCTAAAATGTACATTTTCTCTCCTTGTTATCTGACTGAATTGCTGCCCATTTAGACCAAAAAGGTAGATATTGGGCTTTCAGTTTTTCTTTTCAGGTCTCTTCCTTGGACCTCCAGATATCCATCAATGCAGGTTTATTTGTGAGAGGAAGCATCCTACACAGATTGTCCCAAGATCCCATTTGGAATGGGATTTCCCCATACTTCAAAGGGAAGTTATATCTAGTAACCACAATTTTTACAGACATATTCACTTCTCATTTCCTAAAGACTTTTAAAACAATGATATAAATAAAACTTGTCTACTCTCTTTTTCAGAACTACTGCTGGTGTAAATCCTCATTTTCATCATTTTTTTCTTATTTTCTTGTACCTCTTTTTGAAGCCAAAAAACCTTTTAGATATATGCAAATAAATTCCAGTTCCTTATCTTTTGTAAGACTATCAGAAGTCCATTGTGTTGGGGTTTACAAAGCATCATGTTTCCAGAGAAATACTATTCTCTGTATATTAGCCTTTCTGTAAAAATCATTATAGATTATTCTGTAAAGGCGCAGCTTCAAAAATACTTAAGGATTGTAAATAATTTATAGAATTTTATAATTAGACCGAACTGGTAAATTAAAATATATTGATATGTTAAGATGGTGATAGATGTCATGCTACATATTAAATCAATGTTATATGAGCAGTATTTGTAAGGCAGTAAGAATCTATGTGTGAGGTAAAAAGAGGCAGGTGGATATAACAGATAGAGATTCCCTGTTTAAGAGGAGTTGCATGGAAAAGATGAGGGATGATTGTCGCAGACATCTTTCTATGAAAATACTTTTCTTGGGATTTT